>MU270067.1:199315-303824 GCA_021432635.1 Thozetella sp. PMI_491 | reverse complement strand
AAAAAAAAAAAAAAAAAAAAAGAAAAGGAAAAGGAATAAAACTGCAGTCACGGCCCAACCGCTACCCAATGTGTAAAAGTTAAAACAGAAGGCTCGACTGGTCGGCACAAACGGGCGAGTCTCGGGTTCCGAGAGGGATAAAGCAAGCGTCCCCTACAAAGTCGGGTCCCCGACCAAACCATCACACCTGTATCCAGTGGAGAGAAGAGGCAGGAAAGAGAGTAAGAGAGAAGAGGAAGAAAACCGTCCTTTCGCCATGCCGAGCGATCGTCCCGGCGACGACGTGGCCCTCCTCGGGGTCGGCTGCTGGATGGACAAGCACCGAGACGAGGAGCGCCAGGCACGGTCGAAGCAGAGTCTCTCCGGTGCGAGCGTCTTCAACGATCCGGACGCCAGCAACTACTACGAGGGCCGGGGTCCGGAAAGGAGCGCTGCCAAACCCCGCTACGGGTCGAGCCACGCAAAATCATCCGGGGGCTCCAGGAGCGTGCGATGGAGCGCCGAGAAAATAGCACCACTCATGTCGGTGGTTCCTCGCGAAAACGCCCCGAGACTGTCGTCGGCACCCCGTCGCCGCCAGCAGGCCAACACTACCAAGGTGGTGCTGGGGCAGGAAGGGGGTAGTGGCCCGCAGCGATCGTGCACTTTGGCCTGCGCCCAAGAGTCTGCCTAGCAAGACGAGGGAAGCGGAGACGAAGAGGTATAGTACTTACTGTCGCTGCTCGAAAATACACTCTTGTACCCGCTCTTCTTTCTACTTTTCCACACACCCCTCCCCCCTCCCCCCCACGGCGGTCCCGCGCGCCCTTCGGCCTTTGCTGACGACGGACTCGAGCTGCACAGTCCACTTCACCTTGGCCCCACCCGGCGCCGGCGCGGCCTTGCGGGAAAATTATACGGACGGCGACGAGGAGGGGTTAGGCGTGGCCAGCTGCGGCCAATCGGCTAGCCCTGAGAGGCCAACAGCAGTGGAAGAGAACTGCATGCTGCAGTCTAGACGAAACCCCCCCTCACGTCAATCTCCGTCCATGCACAATGCAGTGCCAATTGTCTAACTTACTGCACTGTGTCGAAATGCCTTGCGCTTGTTACAATTTTGGGTGTTGGTTCTTATCTTGTTGCCAAGTTTTGTTTTCGGTGAAGAGGGGGGTGGTAAGGCGCATGTTTACGGGGAGGCTTGGTGGTAGTTTCAGGGGTAGAACCGGGGCTAGGGGATTGTTAGATAGGTAAACAAAAAAGCTTTGCTTCCGCTTTCGTACAAATATTAGGGCACTATACGACGTAGACAATCTCGCTGTGTCTAGGAAAGTCAGGCCCACCCCAAACGGAACCTTTTCTCCGTCGCTGGGGACAAGCGAGGGCAAGTCCGGGCTAGACTAGCCGCGATGAAAACGGGTAGGGAGCAGAGGCTGCCCTGAACTAGGTATGGACGACCCACAGCAAAGCTCCCTCTTTTACTTCGTCTCCGGCCTTGGCTTCGATGACGCCTAGCCCCACTCTCTTTCTCCGGCGTTGGGCAGGCGTCATGAATGCGTGCTCTTTCTTTTCCTTTGCCAGCAGAGTCACGATAGCTAAGACGATGGCCCAGGAAGGCAAAGCGCGCAATCTAGAAAGGGTGGGGAAGAGAGAGGAAAGATGAAAAAAAAAATTTACAATTTGTCCGAATGGCTTGGGCCTGCCTAAAAGGAACCTTGAAGTCTGCAGCGGGCGGCGTGACGGCAGGGGAGGCGAGGAAGACGACCTTGTCGGTAAGTACAAAGCCATTCGTCTGCTTGTCTTCTTGCCTAAGGTGCGCATCACCAATGGCAAGATCTGTCTTCTTCACATGACAAGTCAGGGCCCCGCAGCAAGCGAAGGATGGGGAGGAGACGAGAAGCCACACAGCAACGGGCATCGCTCCTGGGGAAGCAGGTGGTGCGTAATGCAGCACGCATCACAGCTGCAATGCGAGCCCAACCTCCAATGGCTCGTCGCGATGGTTGCGAGCCCGGATCTCCGATCATCTAGACGCGGTGCTCATCCTCACCCCACTCTTGGCCAGTAGGGCGAGGGCTTTGGAGGGTGTATTGAGGACCCCCTCCTCCCCGGCACCTTGCATTTTGCCTCTCGATCTCGGCAGTGGAAGAAAGATGCACTGTGGAGAGGGGGGGCCAAAAAACACCCAGACAGGACGAGAAGCAAGGCCGTTGCACACGCCCAGCAGAGAGCAGGCCAGTAGAGTAGGCAAGGTCAGGTCTCGCCAGGAGAAGAAGGGATGACGGGAAATGGCGAGAAACTGTCATGCGAAAGCAAAAAGGCAGACCGATATATAGCCACACCTTCCCCCTCAGAGTTGAAACAACTGTTCTAAATGACATGCGGGAACCCGCAGTTCATTCACCCAAGGCGTGCACACGCACGCACGCACACACCCACCAACGCACACACCCACATCCAATCCCGCCGGGGCATCCTCCAGGCTCCCCCCGGCCTGACAGCCTTCGGGTTGGCGGGGCGGTTGGGAAGCAAAAAGGCACCTGCTGCGCACCTGCTGAAGGGACGGGAGGTGCGCGAACCACTGAGCGCCCCAGCGGGGCGGGAAACCACACTGGACTCTGGGGGAGGGTGATGACGCTATTGATTGGTGCACTAGGCCAATCAGCTGTCGACCGTGCATACAATGCCTCTAGCTGCTCCACACTTAGCCTTCGCCTTCCCTGACGGCATCGATCAGTTTTTATAACGTCAAAGAATCACGATCGCCCCCCGATCGGGTAGCGCAAGCACCATGAAAGGCAGACAGGCAAGCAGGCAAGTAGGCAAGCACGACAGGATGAGCCGTAGGCATCACAACAGGGCCGGCTTCTGGATTCGAGTTTGAGTGTGTTTCTGGTGAAGAGGCTACGTAACATGGCCGAGACGCCGTCGCGGACGAGGGAGGGAGGCATCGAAGCTTTGTCCGTCTCGGCGCATCGGTCGGCGTGTGGGGCAAGCCGCAGAGGTAGCGGCCGAGAGGGCAAGACATGGCCAGAGAGTCAGTCACCTGAGCAGGGAGAAAGGGGAAGAGCGATTCTTTGTCAAAGGCGCTTCTGCCAAGACCCCTGTGCTCTAGCCCAGTCCGGATATGCACAGTACTCCCCTCCTCCTCCCCCAGGCATTGCCAGGCATTGCACGTCGAGACTTTGCGTATAGTGCTACGGGTCCGCCACGAACCGTCGCCGCCCGCATTCCAACTTGCAAAGCAAGCTGGGCCCCGAACCCATTCAGGTAATTGCTTGTCCGGGCGTCTCGACTTAACGCGACCGGCATTAGAGCCAAGGGCCGCCGTCATCCATCCATTGGAGCACACGCACGCCCCCGCAGCACGCCTTGCCTCCCGCTTCCAAGCGCCCTCCCCACTTGGGCCCGTGTCCTAGCATCTTATTTGGGTACTTAACGCTAGGATCGCCTCTCCCTCTCTCTCTGTCCCTTGTGAAGTACACGCAGCCAGGACTTCTCTACGTTTGTCTCGGTCGGCATCCTTTTGGCATCGTTTGTGGCTTGTCGTACACACCTCATACGGGTAGCTCCCCCCATAATCATACTAGGCCATTCCTTCCGGAGAAGCAGGTCCCAGCAAAGAGACCACCAGCCAACATGGATCGTCTCAACCACAGTAGGTTCTAGCTCTCTCTCTCTCTCTCTCTCTCTCTCTCTCTCTGTCTGTCTGTCTTCTCCGGAGCCAACCTTGGCCACGCTCTCCGGTGACGTCCTCCGCTAAATACCCCTCTTCCCCAGTCAATCCCTTCGCGAAGCGGGACGCCCACAGTCCTGGAGCAGTCATCACCTACAAGGTCTTGACCATCCTAACATGGCTGCTCTCGGTCATTACCACCGTCTATTACTACTTCCACGCGGTCGACGACGTCGGTATCAAGCACCGCCGGACGATATGGGAGCAGAACTACCGGTACTACTCGGGCTTCACGCAGAACTCGGTCATTACCTCCATCTACTGGATCGTGCTCTTCGTCCTGCAACTGGGCTACATCGGCCACCTCTTCTCGAGCAAGATCGAGCGCGTCAATGCCGCATGTGCCGTTGGGAGCCACTTCATCTTTAACAACTTGCTCCATTTCGCCTTCCTCATGCTCTTCATCCGCAACCACTTCATCTGGGCCGAGGTTGTTCTCATCATCAACTTCTTCAATCTGTCGTCCCTGTACTTCCGCCACAATGCCTACCCGCGCTTCATCCACACCCCAGCCGTGTCCGGCCCGCTGGCCTGGACTTTCGTGGCCATCTACTGGAATGGCGCCATCATGGTGTATGACCCGGACAACCTGGTCGCCCGTATCTTTGCCAACCTCTTCATCTGGTCGATCCTGGTGTACGGTCTGTTCTTCATCTTTGCCTACAAGGTTAGTAATACCTCAAAACCAAGGCGCTGTTGATGGCAGCCGAAACCCGGAGCTAATTTTGCATCAATAGGACTACACCATGGGTTTCTCCCTGAGCGTCCTCACTGCGTCGATCGGCGTCGCACAGTTCCTGCAGCAGCTCGTCGCCCTGCAGTGGATCTTCGCCTTCACTATCATGGCCGTGCTGTTTGTCTTCACCCTGATCGTCGCCGTGCCGGCGGCCACCGGCCGTGATGTCCCCTGGGCTCGCAGCCAGCCCTCTGGCGATACTGAGCGCGCCCCTCTTCTCGGAGAGGGCACCGCCTAAGCGAAAGCTCCGCAGCCTGCCTTCGTGTCTTCGCAGGAAGGACTGGTGAGCCCCAGAGATACCCCGCGCGTTAGCTTTCCGCGTGCAGATACTGTCCTTTGCATCATCCTAGCAATTCTGTCTCTCTCTACTTCTTTATTGTCTTCAAAACGGCGAACAGCTTGTCCTAGTCGCCCGGTGCAACTTTGCTGTGCCATATGATCTTCCCTCTCTTGGTATTTTAGCGGGGTGCATTGCTCTGGTTCTAGCGGGGTTGGGGCTGTCAAAAGAGTGTCAAGATGTGGGACAATGTCTTCTGCCTTTGGTTTAATCTCCTATACGGCATCTTCAAGCTGTTCTCACAGCCCCTCAGAGCATAATAGCTGCAGTTTCTTCTTGATAGCGACTTTAATCGAGAAACAGATGTCGTCGCCAGCTTCTTATCGATTTGCTTATCGTAAACCTGATGACGTCGATGATAGGTGTGGGTCGATGGGTGTGGGTACTGTACCACTAACGTTAACTATCTGACCCTAAATTAAGGAGGTGGGTATTTAGCTAAGGTATGTACTGTACCCACCCTTGCCGCCCTAAATCCAGGCGTGTTATCGATAAGAACAGTGCAAGGTCGACTCTGCCGCGATTTGCGCAGATCAACCACAACGCAACTAACTTGGTCGCCCAGATGGAGCGAGACGAAGGCCAATGATACCGCGCACCTTGCCATTCCCCCTCCCTCTTCATGTCGGCATCGATGTCTGTCACATAACGCGAATCCACGCCATCTTGGCGAGCCCACGCGGCCCCCGATTCATCCGCAGGGTCCTGGCCGCAGAGGAGCTGGCACGTCCCAGAGAGTCCGTCGCAAAGCTCCTCAAGCAAGACGCGACCCGGTCAGGCGGCAGCCCTGTATCCAAATGGCCTGCTGAGAGGGGAAACCTCGGGCCAAACTCACCCCTGTGGGAGGCGGCGGCATTCATGGCCGGGCGGTAAGCTTTTACCTCGCATCTCCAGGCTCACGCGTGAAGGTCTATGGCTAACCTGGGCTACCCCGGCGTTAGATTCGCGGCGAAAGAAGCCGTCATAAAGGCACATCCCCACCGAAGCCTGACGTTCCACGATATCCTGATCCAGAAGGCGCAGGCAAGCAAGGGTCAGCATCTGGGAAGCGGGCCGCCGAGCGCGATCATCAAAGGGGTACACGAGCGGGTTGCCGACCAAGAGGCGAGGATAAGCATCAGCCATGACGGGGAATACGCCACCGCAGTATGCATGGGCTTTGAGCCGGGGAGTACGCAGGAGTAGCATTGCGGCATGCAGCTACTCCGTACACCACGGCCAGGATGATGACCAAATCGTAGGGGGCAATCACAGCCAGAATTATATACTCCGTCACATGCCCCTCCTAAGGTTATCTATTCAGTGCCACCGAAGATGTGATGTTTTGATATCTGCCGCCTGGCTAGCCCGGGTTTAACACGAAGGTAGTCACTCTCTCCGCATTACAGACATGAATGGCGCACTGGACTTGGCCAGCCTTGTACATAAGACCTCGTGGTCCTGGGTTCAGCGGACAGTATCAGAGACTCAGCGCCGCAAATATCATCTCGGGACCTATCTACATATTTATTTACCAAGATCCTTGTATTATAGACCGAAGATCACAGGGGAGGAGTGTTGCCGGGGCAAGGGAGAGCAGTAGCTCTCGCAGGACTCTAAACGCGTTTGCGCAGCAATACATTCAATATCACACGCGATAGTCAAAGGATCGATATGCCATGCTTACCTCCTAGGATTGAATTTTTGGGGCTGGTGCCGCACCTACCAAAACAACGCGGAGTATTTACGTCTTCATGTCAAGTACCTTCTAATTTACGCCAACCCCAGCCAATCTGGAAATGCTAACTATTTATTATCATAGCACTTCTGCCTTTGATTTGAGCTCTCTTACCAAGGAATAATTTCCTAGAATTCGGCGACTCAGATCCCCATTTACCGTGCTGTTGGTGGAACAGACGTGAACCACAGCTCTTCCACGACACCTAAACACCCTCGACCTCGGCTCTCTCAAGTAGGGATTGTAAACCAACATGAACTCTTTCGACTTCATTTTCCTTACACTGGTCGCACTCTTTTCGCTTTCTAATGGTTTATTGATTCATCCGAGGAACATAGGCTCCCAACTTCTTCCCACATACGATTACATTGTTGTCGGTGGAGGAACATCGGGGCTCGTCGTCGCCAATAGGCTGACCGAAGACCCTGAAGGTTTGCTGAGCCTACCCGTTCGCCCTTTGGATGTATCTTGCTGAAAAATCGCCAGTCAATGTACTCATTCTCGAAGCAGGACCGCTGTATGCCTCTGCCATCAACCTCGCCGGTTCGACCACAACTGACCTCAGAACAGGGACGCGTCTGAGGGCCTCATCACCATCCCAGGCCTGGTCGGGCATGGATTCCCTGGTCCATACAACTGGAATTTTACCACTACTGCGCAGACCTTCCTCGACAACAGCACCCGGCCATTCGACGCCGGCCACGCTGCTGGTGGCTCTAGCATCCTGAACGGACTCGTCTGGACTCGTGGTGCTAAATCTGACTACGATGCGTGGAAAGCGCTCGGAAATTCGGGATGGGGCTGGAACGACTTGCTACCGTACTTCCAGAAGGTGGCCTTTATGGTACTCAAGGAATTTAGGCGCTATAGATTGGCTGACATATCTGTAGACCGAGACATTCACTCCTAGCCTCAGCCCAGGGGACTCTCAGACGTATCATGTTTACCCGAACATGTCACTTCATGGCTCAACAGGCCCTCTCGAAGTAACATACCCCAAATATATCTACAAACAGACCGGTATGTTGTATCTTGCCCATCGGAGCCCGTGCTGTGTCCCCTTGATGTCTCATATGAGGACATGAGGAAAAGGAGAAGAACCAAGCGAGAGACTTATACGCTATCTATAGCCAGATTTCTGTCCGGCGCCTCGGAGCTTGGTGTACC
Organism: Thozetella sp. PMI_491; assembly: GCA_021432635.1. Classification (NCBI taxonomy): domain Eukaryota; kingdom Fungi; phylum Ascomycota; class Sordariomycetes; order Chaetosphaeriales; family Chaetosphaeriaceae; genus Thozetella; species Thozetella sp. PMI_491. The sequence continues at coordinate 296,155 of MU270067.1, read as the reverse complement.
TCTCGTTAACGACCTCAATGCTGGAATCAGCGCCGGGGCTGTATTTATTCCTTCTAGCATGAGCTCGAAAAACCAGTCCCGCGCCGACAGCCGAACTGCTTACCTCGACCCCGTGTTGAGCCGTCCGAACCTCCACGTTGCGACGGAGCATACCGTCACCCGTCTCATTTTGAAGCAAGATGATACAACTTTCCCTCGTATCTCTCCGGATTTTGACCACATAGAGCGAGTTACGGGGGTAGAGGTAGGCGGGCTTGGGGTTTGTGTTCCGAGCACTTACGGCTAACGGCAGGGAAGTTTACCAATTCTGCGAAAGCGACTAGAAACGTCGTCAACTGTTCAGGAGAAGTAATTCTTGCCGCTGGCGCTGTCATGTCACCAGTCCTGCTCCAACTTTCCGGCATCGGACCACGCAGCGTTCTCGAGGCGCTCCATATAACAGTCCGAGTTGAGCTACCCGGTGTTGGGCAAAACCTCCAAGATCACGCCATGGTTGGCGCTTTCTACAACTGTGAGTCTCTAGTCTTGTAATCTCTACCCTCAGGCCTCAGGTGGATTTAACCTGTCCCTAGACACCAACCCAAGCTACTTCACGGCTGCCGACATCACCGGCGACATGCTGATTGCGACCGCGTGGGATTATTATCACGGTAGATCGGGTAAGCCCAGCGAACAGCTACCAAGTACTTCCTAATCGCATGCTAACGGTACCCTCGATAGGTCCTTGGACCGCTCCACTGGTCTCACAGGTGGCATTTCCATCTATCTACCACCTGACTTCTAATTGCTCCTCCCTATTGGCCTTGATCATGGGCGTCAATCCTCGCACCTACCTGCCTCCAGGAGTCGGACAGCACCCTTCCATAGTTGCCGGCTACACAATGCAGCAACGTGTCATGGGCTCGCTCCTCGGGCGGCATGACCTGGGCGCCGCTGAAGTGATGGGCGACAGCGTGGGGACTCTGACTGCCGCCCTCCAACGGCCATTCAGTCGAGGCACCGTGCGCGCTCTCGCACCAGATCTCTTCGCCAGCGTCACCAGTGGCGGCGAGCACCAAGTGCGCGACAACATCGCCATTGATCCACGGTATTGCGCGCATCCGATTGACTGCGTGGTCTTGGTTAAGACGCTGCGCTTCACGGGTTCGCTGATCAACACCTGCGCCATGCAGGATCTTTGGCCGAAACCACCGGCGCCGTGGAACACGACATATGGAGCCAAGGCCAACGAGACGCTGCTATTGGATGTAGTCAAGAATCTTCTGCATACCGAGTTCCATGGCGCCGGGACGACCAGCATGCTGCCGCTCAAGTTTGGCGGTGTGGTGGACGAGCGTCTGCGTGTCTATGGCATGGGCAACCTGAGGGTGGTAGATGCAGGAATCATTCCGCTGTTACCGGCGGCCCATATCCAGGCCGTGGTGTATGCGATTGCGGAGAAGGTTAGTGAGTGAATCATCGCCCCCCTGCGTTGTCTCTCTTTTACGGGGGAACAGCGCCCCGGTGGAGCCTTGGGTTTAGTGCCCATACGACGATCGACATTCCAGGCATTGGCTAACGTCATCCACTCGCAGGCTGCCGACATGATCAAGCACGACAGCGCTACAACTACCCAGTCGCCCATCCCTGGGTATCCTCTTGGACCCGGACCCATCTCCAGAGTGGGTACACGCACCCGGGACGACATCAAGGATGGCCTTGCCATTCCTGTGTCACGCTGAGACAAGACACACGAAACCTACTTTTCGTCATGACATGTTCGATTCGGGGAATCTAGAGGCTTGTCTAGGCTGTTCTGATATCAGATGAAGGGGGCGGGCTTCAACGAGCTTTGGAGTCGACTTTGGTCACATCGGCAAGCACAATAGCGTGCATGCTACGCCATAGAGAAGAGGGTCGTTATTAGTGGTGTAGTATTATGACCCAAGTTAGGTAGCTCAAGAAGAGAAAAGCAAATAAATCAACTGGCAAGTCGACGGGTATCAGCGCAGAGAGATTCTTCCTACCAAAGACCGAACCCCATCAGCCCTCATCTAGTAGCAGGCAATCCGAGAGAGTGTGTATCCATTCCACAGCCCCCACTTGGGGACCAACAGGCATAGCGACGACATCAAAAAGGGGCGGGACTAGCTGCGGGATCGTTCAACCAAGGAAAAGCACATGTCGATGCAGCCAACGGTCAAGGAAGACCGCCGTGCCCTTAGTAGATCACCTTCTCGTTCCAGACCGGTGGCCTAGTGGTGTCTCTATCCCAGACCAAGTTCCCCTTCTCATCGAGCTCACAGCCCTCGTCGGTGATAGCAATGACCTTGCTAGTATGGGCCACCTCTTGCTTGGAGATCCCAGCCCCATCTGAGGGAATCCACAATAGCGGAGGCACCGAAGTGATGGAGGGAGGGTAGTAGGCATCACGTCCTATCTCCTCTGAGTAAATGCTGCGATTGTGGGCAGCCCCTTCGGGAAGCAGCCCCCGGAGGGTGTGGTAATCCGAATAGACCCAGGGCTTGAGGAACTTGCTCAACTTGCCAGGCTTCTTCCCGGTGGCGGCGCGAGAACTTCCCTCAGCAAGTCCCTTCTCAGCAGCGTCTGCGTCGGCAGAGTGAGCACCGTTGCTGCTGGGACCAGCCTGCGCACCGTTGGTCGCAGGGGCAAGAAGCCGCTGTTCTTCTTCGGCGAGCAGAGTCTGGGGCAGGTTGTAGAGGAGGGGATCAAGCGCGCTGTTTAGGCTCATGTGGAAGAGAAGTGTGAAGACCAGGAATGCCACCATGAGGACGAGGGGTCCGGGTGCGACTGAGGCGGCGAACAGACCAATCAAGCATATTTCGGAGATATAGAGGCCGACAAAGAGCTGCTTGATAGCAGTCGGGTAGATGAGTCCTCGGGTGTCGATGCTTGTGTCAGTGACGAATAGTACGTTATATCGCCATGCCAGGTAGAACAGAGACATGGCGATCGTCGCCCACGCAAGTGTTAGAGGCGCGATGGCGGAGTACACAATCGCTAGTAGGGTTAGTGGCCGAACTGAAAATTCAAAATGCGGAGACCTACCAATGACCGCGATATTAGTGTACACGGGAAGGGTACTACCCCAAGAGATGGCGCTCAGATTCGCCCACTTCGTATACATGGCTCGAGGTGTGCCAGTCAAGTACTTGTAGAGGAGGGAGAATATGACAAAACCAACGACCTGCGTAAGGACACCGGTCGCAATCGTCAGGCCCTGCACGATGAAGTACGAGATGTACAAGTTGTATGCCTTGGGGAGGTTGTTGGCTAGGATTGTGGTGGCAGATTCTGGGTGTTGCCGAATTTGATCGGCCACGGCAGTAGCAGAAGAGCCAATGGTAGCCACAAGGAACACCTGGATGACTTGGAAGGCGAAGTAGGCTTTCTGTGTGTACAGCTCAACCCGAGACAATGAAGGCTCGCCGGCAAGCTTGGCGCACACTGGTTTTCTCCTGGTTAGCTTTAATCGGCCAAGAGGGTAAACGCAACTTACAGCGCATGACGACCGGTACGAGGGACATCAGAACGGATAGTAGGACTGACGGTAGGAGTCCCGTGACGACTCCCATGATGACCTGCACATGTCAGCTAGCCTCTACTTTAGTTTATGAGGTACAAGAACTCACGTCAGGGATCTTCTTGAGCCACGTGAAAGGCGCAAGAGTTTCCAGGTAGGGGACGTTGCTGATGATGCCAACGACGGCGACGGGGATGGCCCAGAACAGGATCAAGGCGCAGATAAATGCGTTCACGGCGTACCGGCGAACCACGAGTTGCCACCAAGGAATAGAAAGAGACTTCCAGATGACTTCGTCAGGCCTGATGCCGACATATCTGGGAGACATGTGGAGAGCCTGGTGGTGAGTGAGGACTTGGGAAGCACACTCAGCCTCGGCTTGAGTCCTAAATTCGACAAAAACACCGCCAGCCTTGCTGTAGTCTCCAGCCCGGTAGGTGGCCTGGGCGGACTCGACGGCAGGAATGAGACGTTCCAGCTCCTGGCGGCTCCAGTTGATGGTATCGACCTTCTTCCCGAACAGGCCAAGGGCTCCGGTCCGGTGGGTGGGTCGCTTCTTGTCCGGGATCCATCGCTTGGCAAGGCTGCCCGAATCAGCCTCCGGCTGAGCATCGCTCTTGTCGTGTTCGGTGGCTCCCTTCTTGAGGGCGTTCTGGCGCTCTTTGTTGGCCAGCTTAATGAGCTTCACTTCGGCCTTCTCGAGGTTGAAGGCTGTCTTGTCGCGCTCTTGCACGAGCTTGTCAAGCTCCTCGGTCTTGCCCGTGATCCAGATGTTCTTGACCGTCTCCCCAAAGACTTTGCGCAGCTTCGCCTCATCCAGGTATGCGGCAGGCACCGAGGTGAACAGCACGGTACGAGAGGAGATGCGGCTCGAATAGAGAGGGCTGAGGAGGAAGGCCTGCCGAAGGTTGATGTAGAAGATGCACTCCCGGGTGATGACGTACATGATGAAGCCAAAGTACACCCAAGCGACCAAGGCGTGGGCAAAGTATCGGTAAGCACTGTTCTTGTTGTCAATGTTGCTGTACGCCAACATGTCTAGCTGCTGCTGGCCGCCGCCTCCGGTCGCGTTGACGGGGAAGAGAACAGGCCAGGTGATGCAGCATCCCACGAAGCAAATCAAGACGAGGACGCGCATAAAGCGGAGGAAGAGATAGGCGTCTAGGGACTGGTGCTGGAGGGCATAGACATCGGGAATCTTCCAGAATGTGCCAACCCAGTTGAGAAAACCGCCCGGGAGCTCAGGGGACCGTTGGCTAGTGTGTCTGGTCAGCAAGAGGTCATTCTCTGGTACAGTTAACAGCTGCTCACTTCGGGTTGAGGGTCCCTAGGTAGGACCTGGGGGCATAGTAGCGTCGCTGGCTCCTGCGCAGTATCAGGAAGATGAGCAGGTAGACAGCAGAAACGATTGCCACCGGCGCCAGCGTCGCGATCATGCCTTCCCACGCGTCGTCAGCATCTAATGCATCAAGGTGTAGATGGGGGTGGGGGCTCTGGGGTTTCCCTTACCAGACAGAGACGAGGACGATGGCTGCTCGGAATCGTCGTTCGCCATGATGACGATTTTCACAGCCGGAGCTGCAGCGGGGCCAAGTTGGTGTAGTAGTTAACAGGGTTGTAAGACAGCCTCCGCAATGGCTGGCTGTTGGGCTGCTCGAGGGTGATGTCCTCTATCTATACCTCCCGACAAAGGAGTCTACCCGCTGGATTTGGAGATATTCGTGGAGGGGAGCCGGAGGAGGGGTGGCGAAACAGGGCGCCTTGATGTATAAAAATCAAGGTCTCAGGTCGTGCAGAGCGGCCCCCGGTTCAAATCCAGAAGAAATGAATGCAAGCCTGCAAGCCCGCAAGCCCAGCAAAAACACGACTAGTGGGCAGGTGGGTACTACCACAACGCAAGCGGTGCAAATCAGACTATCGCCGGAAAGCGCGAGTGGCTGCAGATCCCTGACGTTGGGCAGGAGCTTGGGCCCACCGTACCGTGGAGTCGGTCGAGCAGTCGAGCACGCAGACGATATTGTCGACGGGTGGGTGGTTTGTAGTAGCTTCCCCGGCTTTGCTCCAACGGCTACCTTAGTGGAAGGAAGGGTAGGGCATTAAAAAAAAAAACGATGGAAAAGATACCCCCCGTTGAGTGGCTCTCCAGAACCCCTTTAATAGAGCGAGGCCATAACCTGCTCCGCGCGTGGCTTGCTATCGCTGGTGCCGCAATAGCATTGAGGGAAATGCCTGGCAGTCCTACCCAAATCTGGTTCGCAAGATTGGCTGCCCGGTAGTGACGACCAAGGACATCCAAGCTGAGCAAGTGGGTGCCAGGTACAAATTGACCTATGACGCAAATGAGCACCAGAATCTAGGCGGGCCCCCGCCACGAAACACACGAGTCGTGGGTCCCTCCAGCCGCCCGCATCAATAATGACCTGTATTAAGACGCACGAACTAGGTTGGCACAGACGCAAGTGGCAGACCTCGCAAGGAACGGCGCCGCGCCTTTTCTGCAGCTTTCAGCAGCCTTGGTCGTGGCCTTCGTTCGCATCTGATCTTGTCGGTCGCCCGAGCCTGACAAGCTTTCTACCGACCCGACCACACCAAGGCATCTGCGGAGCACCTAGCCAGTTGCCGGCTGATCGCATGAGCAGATCAGGATACTCGCCCCTCGATCCGGCCCTCTCTTGACAGCTTGTTTACACTTTGATTAAACCCGCCCATCGGGTACCCGAATGCTTTCGGCAGAGGCAGCACGGCGCCCTTTCTTTTCATTTGTGGAGAGTGCGAGAATAGCATGTGTCTCATCTCCCCCTCCCGAATGGTGTCGCCAGTGGAACGAGACTCTGCGCGATTCAACCGCGCCATTCAAGCCGTCGCGGAGCCGGCGACACGCATACCATCGGCGCTACTGGCCCAGCAACGCGTAAAAAGCTTCATGTTGCCAATCCTTAGGCGTGAATCAACATGTTTCTGCGGGAAGCTCCGCCCTCGATCTGGGCTCCTCCGCGCTGCACGTCCCCCGCAGCCCATTGCATCCTAAGCGTAAGCTTCAGCTGCCCTTCCCTCCAGGGATCTGGGGATCTGGTTGCGGATCGCACCCGTGCTTGGCAACGACTCCCTCCATCGGGATGAACATCCCTGGGATGCTCTCTCTGCAATCGAGACCATCAATACTCTATACAGATTATACAGCGCCCGCGCGCTCTCTCCGCGCGGCTCATCATTTGCCCAACGCAGCTGATCGTCTGGGATGAGAGATAACCGAGTCGTATGCAAGTCCCAGGAATCGATCCAATGACTGTTCATCTCCGGAAGAAAGGCCGCACCAAGGCGGCGCACCAGCCACAAGTCTAGACCATGGCAGAACGTGCCGAAGAAGCTGACCCACACCACATCCGACCGGGGGTTCCCTACGATGTGACGCCCACCCGCGCACCTTCAGCTGGGCAAGCATCAGTTGCTGCTCCTCCGCGGCATGGGTGTTTGAGATACAATGCATGCCTGATAGCAGAGCCGCGCTGCCGCCGTCGATGCTCGCGTTCTTTTTCGCTGACTCCGATGAGTTTATTTCTCACACCGGAATCGGTTGCCTTCCATCCGTTCTCTAGCTGCATGCCTCAAAGAAACGCGTACACGAACACGGCCCCAAGCCTTCCAATCCTCCCCACACCAAGTCCGTTTCACGCCTCATCCCGGGATCGCCGGTTTTGTAATGTATCGTACTACACATGCTCAACCAAGGTATGAATGAACAGGTCTACGGATTCAGAGGCCTCTTTCTTCTTCCTCATCTGTTCCGAGCCGTCACATGTTCCCTTGCCCATTTCCCGGCCGGAACAGGAAACCCTGTACCAGTTGCGGCCTTATGTTCGAACAAAAAAAAGGGCGAGAGAGGGTAAGACATGGGTAAGAGCTGTTTCAATAGTCGCCCAGATGGCTGTTTAGCATCGCAAACTCACTTCGCCAGGCTCAAGGTAATGCTATTGGGAGAAAAACTTGGTCGGACCGGTGCGCAGCCGCGGGCACCAAATGAGGTAAAGCTAAAAGGCGAGAAGCGACGAACAGAAATTCAAGTTTCTTGATGATTACTGGCTATTGACTGAGTGATTTTGATTCTGTGTGCCACAGCACTTTTGGTCCACCTCCTGTGCCAATGCCATACCAGGATGAGGCCATCGGGATGATGCCTTTTGACACGAACAATGAAATCTTTGGTGCTTTTGGTTAGTCCAAAGAAATGCATTGCTCCTTCGTTTGGTCTCCTGCAGCCCCATGCGGTCTCTGGAATGCGGGAAGATGCCCTTCCGGCCTTCTTTGGCAGGAACGTAAGAATAACAGAGGTAAAGGGGCTCTATCCCAATCTTGGGGGCCTCCTCATCCCCAAGACTCCACCTTGGGTGTCTGAGTGTCGCGAGCCGGGCAGAAGAACATTGTTCGAGAAACCTTCGACTTCGACGGATCGTCAGGATGGCGCTCACTTCTTCGGCGATCTCCCACATCCCCGTGCCCATCCACTTGGCAGATCATGAGGACGATGAGAACCGACACCAAAAGAGTTACATTAAGGCAACCGACTACTCGCTGCCGTATGTCTCTCAGTGGACGCGGGTAAATCAGCTCGATGAGACCCAGAAGAAACTCCTGCGGAATCTGAACTGCAGTTGGCTCTCCACGCATGGATCCCCCCCGACTCTGCTGGCGCTGAAGCAGCACGCGCAGTCGCTCTGTATCCTGATTCATGCGCTTTGCCCGACTGTTAGGTCTGCCGAGATCAACTGCGACGCAGAGTCTATCCCTGCGGGGCCAGCCTCAGCGGGAACCAACGCTGGGCCGGCTTCAGGAGCCGCCTCTGCCACCGACCCTCTAACTATGAAGTACGAGCTTAACGATGCATTTGACTTCCTCGCAGACCTTAGCAGGCCGTACGAAAACCACGACCCAAACCACCTGAAACCGCTCAACTTCCTCGTCAACGACGTACGGAAGCGCGACGAAGCAACAGGAACCGAGTACCACTGCCCTTTCGCCGAGTCGACCGCCCGAGGGAAAGGCGAGAAGGCCAGGCCCTATGCTTCCCACCATAATCTCCTGATTCATGCCAACGCGTGCCTAGAACGCCTCGACCATGAGTTCTCGGCCACTGGGGGCCTCGTCAGCATCCTGCCGACCGACCAAGAGCACGACACAGAGGAGCTGAAAGATGCACGAAACAGCCTACTGGGGTCATGGATTCTCTTCACGCAGCATATTGTGGCACGCATGCACGAAATGGAGCGTTCCTACGCCAATGCGTTAGACGCTCTAGCCGGCGAGGCCGCGATTCCCAGGCAGTACGTGTCCAACATGGGTTCTGGGCCGGACGGCCGCTCTGTCGGGCGCGAGATCGCATATCCACAGGATCGCTGGATCCTAGCGAACTCCGGAGACGATGTCTTCAAGTTTGTCCACCAGCTATTAGACAAACAAGAGGCCATGAGTCAGGTCAAAGAGAAGGTCCACAAGGGCAACGGGGCGGCAAGCTCGCACAACTTGGTGCTGCAACGGAATGGCGACGAGTACATGCGCGGCATCGCCCATGTCGACATCAAGACGCGCTACTACCGTCTCATGGGCCAAGGTCATACTACGATCTTTGTGCTGCCAGCGTGGGAGCACCATCCCGGAATCGAGTACACAAGGAAGATCGAGGGGGAGCCGACCATTGTGGCAAGCGTGCAGCCGAAGTGGCCAGTGCGGGCAACCGAATTCGAGCAGAAGTACAACGAGCGTCTGCAACGCGCGTCCAAACTAGAGCAAGAGAACCTCAAAATCACCCGACGCGCCGAGCATCTCGAGGTCCAAGTGCAGACCCTCGAGGCCGACGCCGAGCGGGAACGTGCCCTCAACAGCGTGCTGGTCGAGGCAGCCGGCAAGGACAATATCGGAAAGATCGAGCAGACGGTCAAAGCTAAGCTAGCAGAGTTGACGGCTCAGAAGGATGGCCTCGAGTCGCAGATCGCCCATTATATTGAAGAAAGAGAAAGGTTCCTCGAATACCGCCAGTTGGTAGAGAAGGCAAACGATGGGCTTCGAGCCGAAAGGGAAATTCTCCAGGGAAAGCTGCGGTCTCTCGGGGCTTATGTGGACGCGAAGTTGCAGCAGCCGGCCAACGATTTGTCTCCAGCCCCCGAGTCCAAACATTCCGCCCGGTCTACGGCATCCACAAAATCTGCGGGAGACGATGTGGCGGTTTTCGGTCGCGGCCGCGGTTCCTCGGCTCCAGAACCGGCCGATGCGGGAGGAGATCGCATGGTGATGGATGCTTTCAAGTAGTTTCGGGCAGCACTGCTCAGAGTGTTGGGTTCGGAGGCGTTCAAGCAAGGTCGTTCTGGTCTACGAACGCATCGCTGGCTTTGTATCAACCGCCGTTCTACCGTGAGAGACCGCGAAGGGTGAGATTGGTCGTACGGCTCCTTTTTTTCTGCATGCGCACTGTATTAATTACCTAGTACGACGGACATCAAGATTGGGTAGCTGTTGCTACCCTGTGCTGTGTAGCCTTCTCATTGCGCGTAATATTGCTACCTTTATCCACTAGTTCTAGCTCAATGACACTGGTGACATTTCAGACCGCTGTTCTTCAGGGGATCATGTGCATATGTTGTAACCGCAGGTTGGTGCGCCGAGATCACCCTCCCGCCGAAGGAGCTGGGAACGTTGCCTCGATCGAACTATCGAAGATAATTAGGCTGGGAGGGATCAAGCGACATGCTCTCGTCATCCTCGTGTGTTGCCCGGGCAACAATCAATAGCGTACTGGCTAAATATATTGGTTTTTAGGTGGGGCCAATGCAGGGATAAGCGGGTCGAAGATGATGCCCTGCCAATTGATGCGCTCTCCAGTACCCCTGCAAGGCCCCACACTGTCGAACCCCGACCCACCTTAGCAAGAACGGAGGGGCAGCTCGTTTGTTGATCTTCTGGCCGCTCCCTCTCTGCAAACTTGCTAGGCCCCTCTTTCCTCATGTTTGCCCCTCGTTGTTGACAGCTCATCGCGCATCCCCGACTCTAGCCCACCGTCGCATATGCCTCTATATGACGATGCTTTAATGCTGCCCAATCCCAACCCCCGGTAGTTCGATCATCGTGGATTCGATTCGCTTCTTGATTACTCGCTTTTTTCTGGAAGGGACGGCTAGGGTTTTTGCCTAGTTGACACGACTAGACCCGAGCCTGAGGGTCGCGAAATCCGGGGAACGACAAGGGAGCTGGGCCCGTGGGTGACCAGAGCTCTCTGTTCGATTTGGGCCTCGAGCCAGCCGCATTGCATCGCAAACGAGGCAGCGGGTTGCACTTTCGATCCGGAGACCGGGGGCGTCATGTCTTGCCGACTGTGAGACCAGTCTCGCGGCCACCTTTCCTCCACGTCGAGCAAGGCCGTGTCTGCAAGCCTCTGCCATTCGCCGGCGACAGCGGGAATGCCGCCATTTGCAGAGCAGACTGAGGCCAGGATGCGGCCCCTCTCCGCACCCTCAACTATCCGCCTAGCCATGCTGGCCATCCTAGCATTTACGGCTCTGGCCTCGGCTGCTGAGACGCTGCCGTATATGCCCACGACGATTCTCATCGCTGGGTCAAACCCCGCGGCCTGGGCCACTGGCATCCGCAGCAATGGCCTGGCCTACATCTTGTCGCCGTCCGGTGAGTCGGCCGACTTGCTAGCTCTCGACATTTCCACAACCTTGAAAGCGGGCTCTATCAACACGAAGACCCTCACCGTAGGGCTTCCGTTCGCCGATGGGGCGATGACGAAAGCCTTCGCGCCGTCGATTTCGGATAATGGCACTATCACTGTGTTTGCTGGGGAATGCGCTTCTCCGACAGCCTCGGAGCTATGGACCTATACACCGACAAATTCGACCTCAGAAACAGCTCAGTGGATCAAGCACACAACGAAAAGCGGCAGCTCCTTGGACGGCCAGGCAGCACCCTACTTTCTGGGAGGAAGCCTGAGCTTTTCCGCGCAAGTCGCCCCGGTGGTGTCGGCTCCTGTAACTTACGTATACGGTGGCATGTGCCCTTGGGCTAACACAACTGGATCTACGCCCCAAGCCGGTGCCATGTACTCCAGACGCATGTTCAAGGTCACGCCACCGTCGACAAATCCGAGTGATCCCTTTTCCGTGGGAGTCGCGTCAGGAGGCTCTCAGCCTCCCGTTGCGGAGGCGGGATTCACTTTCACCGCCCTGACCCCGGCCATTTCGAATCGATCGGGTACCGTCACTCAACAAGCATCATATGTGGTTCTGGGGGGGCACACACAGCAAGCCTTTGTCAACATGAGCACTGCTGCCATCTGGAGTCTGCCCGAGGAGACATGGAACTTTGTCAACATACATTCCCCAGTTGCCAAGGGCCAGACTGAGCTAGCAATCAGGGACCTTGATATCACCAGCCGGTCCGGCCATACCACTGTGCTAAGTGAGGATGGCAATCGCCTCGTCATCTTTGGCGGATGGGTCGGCGACACAGCCCAGGCTGCGTCTCCCCAGCTAGCCATCATAGAGATTGGGAGCAGCCTTGGCGAATGGCAATGGTCTGTCCCGACGGCCCAGTCACAAGGATCCGGCATATATGGCCATGGTGCCGTCTTGCTACCGGGAAATGTCATGATGGTTTATGGTGGATACTCAGTATCAAGCTCAACTACAAAGCAAAAACGCGAAGATGGAGCCGTTGGCACGACAACGATGTTTTTTAACCTCACCTCCGAGACATGGTCCAACGAGTACAGCAACCCCAGCCCCAGCTCAAGCCCCGGCAATACTGGCAACGCAGGACCGTCTTCCTCAGCGGCTGATGACTCATCTCGAAATCGCAAGATTGGGCTCGGTGTCGGGCTCGGGCTTGGTATCCCGTTAGCTCTCGCAACCATCGTGGTGGCGGTGCTGTGGTTCCGCCGCCACCAGAAGAACAGGCGCTATCAACGCGAAAGCGACCTTCGTGGTCTTGCTCAAGATGCGAGCCACTTCCTGCACGATCCAACCGACGGACCTGGTGCAGAGGACGAGATGATGGAGCATGATGGCTTCGGCAACGGCAGATTTTTCCCCTGGAATGCGTCGACTGCGCGTAGCTGGTACACTGGTGGACATGACCCCTACTTAACTGGTGGTCGGTCTCTGGGCTATGAGAGCTTGAGGGGCGGTTCTAGGGGGTATCCTATCCCACCAGCACCGATAGTTTCTATCGGAAGACCGAGGAATGCGCGCGGACTGTATCAGCCTACGACCAGTGTGACAAGCAGCTATGATTTTGCATCGACCCGAGCCACTGGTAAAATCCACCCCATCTACGAGGCTGATGAAGACGAACAACCGCGCAATAACGATGATCATGGCGATCTTGGAGTTTCAGGGCCGCTGATCAGCCCGGATGCAGACGAAGATCCATTTATGACACCTGCAGCTGGAACACCAACCGGCGCCCCCTCTGGAGGGTTATTCCCGAATGTCGATAGTGGCAGCCGGGGCTCCAGCACACCCAGTCCTGAGAGGCATTCTGGATCGCGTGGTCAGGATCGGGAGGTGCGAGACTGGGTCCTGGACGTGGATGCCGCTGATGCCGTGCTGGCGGCTAGAATCAGCCCGCACAATGCGACAACCACGAGAACAACCATTGACACGCCAGAAACGACCACGACGACTACAACAACCACGACTCTGTTGACCACCACTGCTGCAACAACCATAACCTCCCCTCCTCTCTCTGCCGTCCCGGCACCACTAAACATCAACCGGCAGGGGCGGACATCCCCCACGCGACGATCTTCTGTCCGGGCTAGTGGACCCGCCGCACTCGCGCAGGGCGAGCTTGACGACGGCCGGACGGCAAGCAACCTCTCGGAAGGAGCCTACAGTTTCGTTCAGGGTGGGACTGCTACCGCGACCTCGCGATCAGACTCCGTGCGCTCACACTTCCGCAACGCGTTCGGCGGACCGACAGCCACAACTGTGGCTGCGCCTGGCATTAGTGCCGCGGCTACAGAGGCCCGGCTTGATAGTAGCAGCAGCAGCGAGCAAACTTATAGCACCGCACGTTCAAAGCCTGATTTCACAACTCTGCAAGCACAAGGTCCAAGCTTGCTGCATCATGGCGAAACCCAGGGCATCAGGCCGGAAGACGACGACGAGGAGGACTTTGTGCCAATCCCCGGTAGCCCGAGCAAGAGCAGGCCGAGGAGGAGCTGGCTTGGGAGCCTTAAGCGGGTTTTCAGCGGTAGCACCCCCTCACCGACAGGTAGCAGCCGTGAAAACAGCCCTACACACGACGAAGGGGGTAGCTCGAATTTCGAGTCTCGGCTGGTGGGCATGGGCCCTGGCGGAATGCTTCTTAGGCGCAAGCAAGGACGCGAAGCTTGGGAGGCTGCTGCTGCCACTCGCGACGGTATGGGCGCTGCAGAGAACGAAGACGAGTGGGATATTGAGCGGGCAGTCGAGCAGCGCCTTGTGCAGGTCATGTTTACCGTCCCCAAGGAGCGGCTGCGCGTGGTGAATGCAGAGGTGGAGAGGGAAGAGGAGGTGGTTGTGGTAGACTTAGAGGAGGAAACGTTCGACGAACCCGAGGATGAGTATGTGGGCGAGGAGAACGATGCTTTTGACCCAGAGAAGGCTGCCATGAGAGCAGCAGAGGAAGACGACGGCGACATAGGCAAGGGCAGAGAGCTGAAAGAGTACTTCGACACCGAGGCCGATGAAGCGCCATCCGAGCGGACCGACTCGATGAACACAACCACGTTCCACACAGCAGAGGCGGTGCGGCTCGAGCGTCGTCGGACGCGAGTCTTGGAGATGGTTGAGAGCATTGAGTCCCTGAGCCGGGAGCACAGCCCGGCTTCCAGCCCTCAACGGGGACGTTGAGCTTGGTCTCTCCAAGCCTGAGCGAGTCCCGACTTGAGACGTTGGAGAACCTAAGCGGGACAAACTTCCGAGTATATTGTGTTATTACCGGTTCGCCCTTTCCTGGAGAATTTGGGGCAGCATCTGGGATTGATTATCTACAGTAGCAAGCTGATACCTCGGGTGGCTTTCCAAGGCCCTCTCGGCTCGAGGCGGCGTGCTGGGATTTGGGCGCAAGTGTTGATATTTGGTGTTTTGGATTCTTGGATAGCCTACCTGCGGACACATCATATATATCTAGCAGGTGCTTGATTGTTCTCCGTCTATCTATGTAGGTAGATAAAATGACCCTCGCTTGGGAGGAAATACGAGTTGCGTTTGCGTTTGCGTTTGCTAGGACCCATCGTCGCCAAAGCCTGCCCAGCACAGTCGAGACCAAGTTCTGCTCTGCACAAGGAGGCAAGGCTGGACTGCTGCCAATGCCAAGCGCCGCTGCGACATGCCCACCCAGATCTCGATCCACACTACCCTTGCCGCCCAAGATCTCCCCTCAGGGGTCGTAGCGGGCCGTTCAGCGGGGCCGAGCTGCACACCCCCGAATTTTCCGGCGACGGCGCCGTGTCACCGGCCGATCCTCATCTTTCCAGCCGTAGGTCAATACTGTCTGGCCACTCGTGCCTCTCGCTGTGCCCTCACGTACGCCACCTACGTAGTCCCGCAGAGAAGCTTGTTCATCTCAATTCTGCAAATGCTATGTCCTCGGTTGTTCGATTCCCCCTGTCCGAATTTCGTTGTTGCGTTAGCTGGCCTGGCGTGCCTGGTCGTGCCTTATGCATCCCGTGTTTGTGCCGGAGCCGGCTCGCGGCGGCTCTGGACAATCGCAATTAAGCTTGCCTGGTTGCCTGGCGCCACCTTCATCCAGTTGTATCGTATAGAACCTTCAACGGAGTGTTGACAACCAGACACCCTCCCATCTCATTCCTTCCGTGATGGTTCGTCGCACTTGATGTGTTCATCTCGGGTACTGCACGATCAGCCGCCGTCCCGAGATGCTGGGCAGTGACCCGCCATCCTCTGCAAGGATGTGCCTCGGTTCTCCTCCCGCCATGCTAGGCAGGCATCTACAGTACAGACCCTGTTCATCAAGTATACACAGTTTGGATTGTATCTTGTACCACGGAGCGAGCCACCCGCGGTGGTCACTAGTTGGTTAGTGGGTTTCGTCTGCACGAGAAGCCACCCCCATAATGCATACCGGGCTACACCGTTTTGCATTATCGATCTGGAATCTCCACAGCTCGGCAAAGCAGAGAGGAGTTCAGAGTCGTTGGTGTCTCGGCACGTCTAACACATGCTTTAAAAGTGTCAATGGCCAGCCACTCCTTGCAAGCTCCGAGCTCCGTCCCCGAGCCCGAGGACATGGGAAGAGACGAGCAGTCAATGGGACGAGAGCCGTGCTGTCACGGATGCCGGACGGCTCTATGCATACGGCCTCGAGTAGATTGCTAGGTGCTATATGCCGCCACGAAGCCCCTGGTAGTAGTAGTAGGAGATCCTGAAGCGCCGAGCCGACGGGCAGTGTTATCCGGGTGCTACAGACACGATCATGAAGCGAGTCAGCCAGCGGCCATCGCGAACCAATTGGCAGATCTGGCATAGCTGTTCGTATAGGCTCTTAGTTACACCACTCGGGTCTCCATTCTCCTGAAACACGACCAAGAGGCCAGGGCTGCCTTGTCTCGCTCGCGAGAGCACATGCCCTCCGGCAGGCGGAGCTCTGTACAACTGAACGCTTCGCTGCGAGTGGACGGAGAGACTGCTATACCGGTGAACACGACTGGCCGACCGGCCGTGCTCTTGGCACCGCGCAACAACGCAGTAGGCGTGAGAACGGGGCTGTACACACTCCACGAACCATTTCATTGACTGCGCTGTTGTGTACCCTCGAGACCAAGGAACCTCCCCCTCTCCCTCTTTCTAACGGAGCGTCAAGATCGCCGGCTTGTTGCGGCCCCGGTAGGCCGTGGTCAAGCCTGACCGGAATTCGCCGTAGCTCCCGAGGCGAGATACTCTGTCGGCCCCGGGTTATTCCTAGGTAGCTATATGGGGGCAGCTGGTCGATCGGCCCTGTTGGCGGTCAAAGAAGAGGCACCAGCAATGCGACGGTACATTTACGCCTATCTACAGTGCCTATCTGGTCAATGCTCCCCCGTGGAAGCGGGGTAGTGGTTGCCAGCCACCAGCCTAGCGATGGTCAACAAGCTTCAACGGAGGCGGACGACCGGGCCTGCCGAAGCATTTGCATTCTCATATCGGCAAAGCTGGACTCCATTTGATGGGGCGCCCTATCGATGACTCGATTGGAGTGATCGGATATTGAGTTTCTGTCCTCTGATATTGAGGTGGCAGCCTCGTCGCCGGCCGAAGCCGGCCGGAGCTTGTGGTCAAAGATCTCCGCGAGCGAGCGATCAAGTGTCTCATGAATAGGCGCTTGTTGGTGACGGGAAGGTGACGACGCCGGGGGAGAAGGAGGGTCGTATTGCAGATGGCTTCCCCGGGCGTCCAGGCTGTAAGCCCGTTCGTATACAGCTGCAGTCGATAGAAAAAGGGGGGGGAGGGAGGGGGAAGGGACTTCGTGTCGCCGCACAGCAATCGTGCCGTGCATTCACACCTGCATACCCGAGCGACAATTACTGCATCCGCGAAGGTGGCCGCCGAAGGGACCACCCAGTCATAGGCGGAGGTTGGAGAGGCTAGTGTGCGTGCGGACCAGAGGGGTTTTGAAGGGGTGCTGAGGGTGCAAAGGCTACATAGGATGGGGCAGTAACGCCGTAGCCGAGGCGATTGGTGCGCATCGAACCCGCTTGCTGATCGAGGTCTCAGATCCCCAGAGAAAGGCTGCCGCCTCTAAGAGCTCCGAGAGGCCAAGCCGCTGCGCACTTTGATAGTGCTGCAGATGAGGTACGGATTTTGCCCACATGCCCACATTCCGGGTCGGCCTGAACTATCTGCAGAGACTGGGCCTTGAGCCCGGGAAAGGCCTGGAAAGGCCGAACAATGGCACTAATCGGCGGCGGTGGGTTGTACATCGTACAGTAGTGTAAACATAGCTACGCTCGAGTTGCATAAACGTGTTCTAGGTATGCCCAACAGAAATTGTGCGGTTTGATTTGGCGCCATGTTAGGGCATGCGGGAGAGCTACCAACTGTGTCTGTCCTTCTTGGCTCGACAACGCATCTAGCGGCCGTCGTGTGAAAATCGGACCGGCGACAGCACAGAGCAGGCAAGATGACCCTAAAAAGAGGGCCTAGATGGAAACGAGAGGGAAAAAAAACGACTAGTGTGGAGGGTGGCCTGATTAGGAGAAGTGATTGTCAGCTGTGAGCACCCAGCGCCCGTTCGCTGGGGCGACCATCGCTCAGATACGAGAATGGGATCAATCACATGAAGGTTCGCGATGCAGGCCCGCAGCTGCAGGCAGGTAGGGGTCGTGTTCTGAGGGGGTGGCAGGCCGTATCCGGTCGGGGGGGGCCTGTCCCTCCGCCGCCCTGTTGCCCCGACATCCACGGCAGCAAGGCGAAAGCCGCGAGCACGTTACGAAGTACCCTACGAGGTTCTTACGAGTCGCCCCCGTCGCCCCCCGTCGCCCGGAGCATGCAGAGAGTAGGAGGCGCCGATGGGGTCAGCCACTCGTAAAATGGTACCCGCTTGGCCTGGGTGCCGCTCCTGCCGGGGCCCAACTCGGCGTTTCGAACTTTTTTGACAGCGCGAGTTCAATGCCTGTCTAAGCCCAAGTCAAATGCCTTCTAGCCTGTGCCAAGCCAGGCCTAGCTACATAGCTAGGGAAGCACTCCCATTCTCTCTCAACCACGGGCTCCGGCCGGAGTGGAGTGGTTCGTACAGTACATCTGCTACACTCTGCAACTGTAGGACTTGACTCTCGTATGTAGTGCGCAAGAAAAGCCTGTACTATGTTGATTGTTGATGGCCGCGGGACGGGGGTGCGAAGTCCAAAAAAAGTAAAGGGCGGGATGTGCGAGACGGGGGTGGCTTGCTTGCGCCGTCCTGCAACTTCGCAACGTCGGCCATATCGACTCCTCCACCCTGCCGTTGCTGTACGGGGAACTGTTTTTGCGTCGCCTAATCTCACCCTGTCGACACTTGTGGCGAGGTACCGAGAGGCGTGGCTCGAGAGAAATCTGGTGATACATTCTGGAGGATCGTTGGCGCACCCACACTCTGCGCACCCAGCCCAAGGAAACCCACCTTGGATCCCCTGTCGTCGATTGGTGAGCAAGCGGGCAAGGTGCAGGGCGGCATATACTCCAGTCGGGAAGAGCAGCGCAAGAGAGGTAGAGGAACCAGGGAGCTTAGAAGGCTAAATGGGCTACCGTGAATTGGAAGAACGAATGACATCCCGCTACCTTGTTGGTGTGGGTGTGTGGAGAAGAGACGTGGGCCGCTGCTCACTCGTCGAGGTGGACATTCCTTGAATAATTTCCCATGTTGCAGATCAACCGGGTGCCAACTGTCGTTCCCATTGCTGGTTATCTTGCATCATGGCCTTCTCTACTGCCAAGTTGGAGTGCCGATTATGCAAGCTATGTACGGTATTTATCTGTTTGCCTTGTGATAACGGGTTTGCCGTCTCCGCCCGCCGGGGTGGGGGGGGGGAAGGGAAGAAAGGAGAACAAGAGAGGGGAGGGGAACGGAGGACCTTGCCTGTTCGGTGTGCTCCGTATTCATGGACATTCCCGCCCAGCAGCCCACGATTTTCTATTTGCCTTGATAAAATAGGTAAATGCTTAGAGGCGCTTGCCACTCAAGGAGCAACACGACCACCCCCAACTGGCCTGGCTACCAGGCCGAATCGCCGATGACGAAGCCAAGCCAAACCTGGGCGAATAAGAAGATCTCCAGGGACTCCAGGGACAGGGACTTCTCGTCCGACAGTCCCGGACACAGGTCAAATCTGCTTGAAACATGCCTTGGTTGACTGTCTGCCGTTAGAGTGAAATTATTCTTGCTCTCTTGACACAGGCTTGGAGGGCAACACGTTGCCTTACAGCCCACTGGTCCGCTTGAACAACAGACGCGTGTTCTAGGGATGGCTTATTTCTGGGTCAATTTTTAAATTTTTTTTAGGTGCCCACTGCTGGCAGTCCAAGTTGCGTCGCTGCATCTCCACTAGGGGGGATTAGTGGCATTCTTGTCTCATGAAAGAGGCCTTTTAGGACTCTTTTAGGACTTGCCTTCACCAGTGCAAACCGCCACAATGAAAAGGGCGGAAAGTGGAACGAGAGTTAGCTAGAAGCGACATGGTCGGTGTTTGTTCTCTTCGGCCAGGCAGTGTGGAGCGGGTGACGACATTGCGCTTGGGGACGTTTTAGTGCCGCCCGCTAGCGAATACGTATACATGCGTACCCCGTTTCCCAGGCTCGCGCTGTGGTGGGGGGGAGGCAAGGCTCTTTGCTTTCGACCCTGCCCCTTGGTTGGGCTGCCAGAAGAGAAGGGGGGGGACGATTCGGATCGACTTTTTCGGCCAGTTAGAGGGCGCTTCGGACGCCTGATGAGCGCACAAGAATCGGGAGGCGCTGGGCAGTTAAAACAAGATGTTAAGCTCAAGCTTTTTGGGGTTAGCGGCGCTCCTTGATAGCAGCCAAAGTGCGTGCAGGGGTGCCTGCTCGTGCTAAGATGTGCCGCTCCAACCTCCCCCTCCTTGTTAGCGCAGTCCCCACAGTCAATGGTACTTTCCGCACGTTCTTGTTCCTGTCCAAACCTGCTGTGCTCGCCATTCATATGGGCCACCATCTCTCTACCCGCACGACCGCCATCCTTCCCCCTACCTTTTTCCTCCTCCCCTCCAAGCCAAGCCATATTTTGCTCGCCGTCGGCTATTTTTTTCCCTCTGTCTTTTTTTGTTTTGTCTTGGAAAAGGAAAGGAAAAGAAAAGGGAACAAGAGGCGGAAACATTGCCGTTCATCCGTCCTCTGACACACTGTGGTGACTCTTTAACTGGAAGTTGCCCTTCAGCCCCGGTCCTCCTCGAGAGCGCTGCTCGCCGTCCTCTCCACCGACGCCCCCGACATCCGAACGCGAGTGAACCGCACGGCAGCCTCTGCCGACGTTCTCCTGACCTCAATCGCCCAAGCCGACCCAATCTGTGATGGCTGGACTTCCCCAGGACCTAATTCACGTCTAAGAGTGCTTGTTGTGGTGAATCAATCAAAGGCCCCCTTTCCCCCCCGGCCTCTGACTTGGTCTTTTCCCACACTGCGCAGGACTCTGAGCCCATTGATACTGTAAGTTGACATCACCTGCTTCCCCCCCTTCAGAAAGCCAATTTTCTTTCACATCCTCTCCATCTCTTTCGCCATACTGACTCGGCGCTTTGCCAGGCTTCCACCATGACACACCGACGCGCTACCTGGTCTAGGCCATGGCTCGCTATGGGCATCTTGCTCGTTGCTATGGCCAGAGCCGACGACATAGGGCCTTCGTGGCCGATTGCATACTGCGCCAGCATCAACACCTCCCCCAATAATGGAAGTGAGTCGACCCTCACCCTAGGCACTGCTCCTACGATCCCGCTCCGCTGACCACCCGCGCCGATAGATTACAGTGACTTCCAGAGCGAGGGACTCTGCCACGACTTCTGCCACAAGGACGACTACGCGCTAGCCATTGTCAAGGCAAATCTATGCTGGTGCTCCAACTATGTTCCTGAGACGGGCGAGCAGGTCGACACAGGCAAATGCAACGCGAAATGCCCCGGGTACCCGACCGACGTATGCGGAGCCGACAAATTATACGGATACATCTCCCTTAAAGCCGCATCAGGGACCACCGGTGGTGTTGCGCAAAGTACAGACAGCTCGGTAAGCACTCTCTCCCATTTACTAGAAACCCCCCTTGGCTCTTCTCGACTCCCGACACTACTTGCCCTTGCGTGGATCCTGCTGTGACATCTCCCTACCTATCTTCCACTCTCTACAGTTGATGGAGACATGGAACCGGAAGGCCAGCATGTTTACAAGTTTCGGACTCAGGTAAAGACGTCGGGAATCCAGTCTGTGCCGAGCACGACTAGCGAGTCCTCTATTTCTCCATCATCAGCTACTTCTATCTCTTCTGTATGACTGGCTCCTGGCACTCCGTCTTAGCCCACAGCGGATGGGTCTCGGGGAGCATGAAAATGCACATGTATGATGAGCCTTTTCGGGCTAACTCTCTTAACAGACACCCACCCCAACACCCAGCATTCAAACTGTGACGGCCGGAGGCACAGTGAAGACGGTCACTATCATGCCGTCCGCCACAGGCGCCGATTCGGCCAGCTCGGCTAACATCTCGGCGACGTCGGGTGGTGGCCTCAGCACCGGGGCCACCGTTGGCATCGCAGTGGGCGTTGTTGGGGCCGTGGGCATCTTGGTTGGATGCCTGGTTTGGATGTGGTGCCGAAAGCGGAGACAGAGTGCCGACGAGGGAGTGTTCGACTCGCATAGTCAGCGAGCGAGCTCCTCGGGCATGACGGGCACTCCCAAGACGGCAGGAGCCATGTCCGAGAATCGATATATGGGCGGCTCCGACGGACAGAACGGAGCCGAAGGCTGGGAGAACGGCAAGCGGCGTAGCACGCTGATGCCAGTCGACCCTCGCTTGGACCCTTACGCCCGTGCGATGTACAATGGCCAGAACAAGAGCCACGAAAGCGTCAACTCACTCCAGGACAACCAGGACTACTCGCGAAGAGTGCACCAGCCCTCTCGCGTGCTACGGGCAACGAACCCAGATCCCACGGACGACTAAGTGCGAGATTGACAACCTACGAGACGGATATTCGACCTTTGATGACGTACATGAATCACTCATCCGGACCCAAACTGGCTTTGCTTTTGCTTTTGCGTCTGCATTTCGAGATACCACGGCGTTGGGAGGACTGGGCACAGGATGCGGACCTCGTATCTTTTCCCAGACGTCCAGGAGGCAAGTGATGAGGGCTAGAAAGCTGGCCGCGGGCTGCCCAAGGGGAATCGAGAGAGTTGGTCGAGAGCACCTCGGCAGCATGTAGGGCGAGCTGATCTGCGTTGCACCCAGCTATTCTCTTTCCCCCTGAAGGAGGAAAAAACAGCAAACCACATCTACTTTCGCATACAGGCCCTCCCCTTTCGGCTTCCCCCTTCACTGGCCCCTCGACTAACACCTCAACCGGTCTAACTCGGCGGCCTAGAAGGTGTATTATAGATTTTACTTCGCTCTGCTTGGCTCCTGCAGCGCCACCGCACCCTACTTGAGGAAGCCTGTCAACCCTAATACGACTCTCACACCCAAATGCATATGAAAGGCGAAGAAGGGACACCACCTGCGATGCGAGAGAAGCTTGTACATGTGTGACACTAGGAGGACTACAAGGAGAGGAGTGGAAGAGGCGGTAGGGATACCCTGCTGGCCACCCAGGGCTGATCTACAAGCGGAAGCTGTTTGCTGCCGACAGCGAAGGAGTATAATTAAACCAGACCGAGCCCTCAAGCGAGCGACTCGTTTTTTTTTTTTTTTTGACTGTACATGGTTGAATACTTACCACTATCGATAAGATTAACGAAGTCGACCATGGTAGCACGATAGTAGTACTCGTCCCCTCGCCTGTGATTCTGTGACCTCTGATGTTTGTTACTTAGGTATGGTAGTAAGGCCTGCCTCTGTCGGCGGTCTGGACATAACACGTCGGGAAGCCAAGCAAATAGCAGATTTCTGTAGGCCAAATTGAGGGACTGCCAAGGGGAAGCCGCCTCTGGCGCCACGACATCAACTTGTGACACGATGAGTTAGCCCATGGCATTGGAACGTCTGCCTACACTGACTCGCTGAACTACCTACCTAACGTCGTGGGGCAGCCTATCCTCGGCGCCACGCCAATCTTATTCCAAATTATAATCCCATCTCCCTCGACGCGGTCGCTGCATGGGAGGCGCGCCAGTTGCTCGCCCGGGAATGCCCAGCCAGCAATGGAAGAAAGGGTAGTCGAGGATTGAAGGACCACGCGTGGATGCCAGGAATTGAGACAATGTCTTTCACCCACACTCGCCTGCCACGGGGAAACCGGGGGCTCGGGGTTCAAAGGTGCGCAAGATTTCAGGGGCTCGGGAGTGCCGCTCGCTTCTGCACGCGGCGATGATCGCACTCTCGATTTCCCCTTTGCAGGAGGGGGTTGTGGGAGCAGAATCGGCGCAGGGCGGGCAGCCCTGATTGCATCATATCAAGGCCGGTAACTTATCTGCCGCGCTCCTGCCACGGTCTTACATCACGCGGGGACAGGGCCGAATTTTTTAATTTTTTTTTTTCCTGTCTTTCTTGTTGGCCTGCCCGATTCATGATCGGTGACCTGGTCAGGCAGACCTGAGCCAAGGAAGTGAGTGCGAGTGAGAGAGCGTTTGCGGGGAAGGCCACCCAGGTAGGTACGCAGCTAGCTTGGAGTGAGCACTGAGCGCGAACAAACTCTGGTTTGCTCGCGTGAGCACGAGGCAGACCTGAAAGGACTTTGAGAGGCACAGATATCGTGGCCGGAGATCTCGGGATGTGCGCCCGGGATGGCATTGAACAGGGCTTATTGACATAACCGTGCTCAACCCCCCTGAGCAATTAGACGGGTCCTCTACACTGCCGCCCCCCACATGAGAATCGCGATATGTCTACGGCGAAGCCATGACTAGGGGTGCAGAAACAAACACAAACAACCAGCCTTGCTTGCAAGCGACATTTGCAAACCGTAATCTAGGCTGATAACCAACAGTTGGGTCTGGTGGTCCCCAGCATGCCTCGCTGACTTCGAGGCTCTTTCGATTCTTTCAGGCGGTCATTCCAGCGGAGACTGAGGCAGGATTCGATGCCCCCCATGGATGGTTGACGGGATGTTGATGGGGTTTTCTTTCCGACACAAATCCCCGAACCATGGCTGGGGTCCATGTGGTCCCAGGCCTAAGGAGAGGAGCCGCGGAGCTCCCTTGCCGACCCAAGCTCCTATTAATACTGTACCTCGACAATCGATTTATGAGTTCGAGGTGCGGCGCAGCCGGGGTTAACAAGGCGTGTTATGGCGCAAGCCCTGTATGCAATTTGTTGTACAGTACTAAACTGCACTGCACTGTAGGGTGTACTTGTCCTCTGTTATATCCGGAGGAGGCCTCCACTCCTTTCGGCCCTGCGGACCCAGGCCAGAAGTCAGAAAAAAGAGTCTCGCTCCGCGAAAAGCACTAGGAAGGTCACGATCACCATGTGGGCTGAGTGGTAATGCCCCCGCCGAAGCGTGCATTCCAGCCGCGCGGCTTTTAGAGGGGAGACCCAGCTGGAATGGCTTCGGATGGGGGGAAAAGCTTGGTTGTCTGCATCTTTGGTTGCGGGTTGCGGGTTGTGGAAACATGCACCAGCCCGGCTTCTAACTCGTGCCACGTCTGGTGTTCTACGCCGGCTGCGCTGCGCAGGTATGGTAGAACCTGGTTCCCGGCGATTGGCTGGCGGTCTGCACCTTTCAGCTTACAAGTGTCGTCTGATCCCCAGCCGCAAGCCCAGCCCGTGGTTTGGCTTCAATTTTCGTCCCTCTTCTGCAAGTGCTAACGCACTGACGGCGATGGTGCTGAACGCTTGTTTGACGCCCGATATCGCGTCGGGAAAGGAAAAAAAAACGTCCAAAAAAAACTCCGCATCGAAGGGCCTTGGGATGATGTCCCAGGTACATACATGTTCCAGTGTGGACGTGCGTGCTGGAAATTGGATGAGTCTGCGAGAATCCTTTGCTGATCTGCGGCGGTTCCAGTCTAGACTTGGTAGGCCCCGACCCCATCCCTATAGCGGCCGCTGCCCGCGATTAATCCCTGACGTGGGGGAAGGGAAGCCAGCGACAATATGAATTGTACATTTATTAGATCGAGGAAGATCGAGGAAGCGAAGCGAAGCGACGAAGGCATATCAGATGGCATATACCATATACACCCATAGTTTACGGACAAAGTACCATGTACCGGTGGACGGCGCGGCAATCGATAAGGCCCATCCAGCAGCTTGGTTGCTTCTCCCATCATCTGAAACTGGGAGGGCCGCTGGTGCTTTGGGGAGGGGCCAGAGGGAACGCGCCTCAGCCCTGCAATTGGCTGCACCGAGCGGTGAGCCAACTTACTCAGCCTCGGGGTTTGGGGGGGGGGGGGGGGGATTAGCGCTCTCCTGGTGCTCCCGCCTCCCGAGACTCCCTGCAAGCGGTTGTGGAGTATGTAGTGCATGTACAGGAATAAATTTGGGGCCGCCCCATTTGGAGCGATTTGCCCGACGTAATGCGTGGCTGCGCTGCTGCGACCTCCTGAATGAATGAAAGGTCAAAGGTCGATCCAGCCCCCGCCGTCCCTCCAGACTCTTTCCTTCTGAATACCGCCCTTGACCTTTGGTGCTCGCTCACTCACCGAGGAAGGGAACAGAAGAACGGAACCAAAAAGAGAATTTGCGCCTCAACCACGCGCCAATTGCGTCCCGCCGAGGCCCTCTGCCGACGGGCGACCCTCGTCCATCCCCCCCAAAAAAGGAGAGCGTTAAAGCTTGGCGACTTGGCGGCCTGGCTACATTGGACCGGCGGCCCTGGTTTCATCATCCTGTCGCAGGAACCCATAATTATCTCGAGGCCGCCGTAACCCGTGGAGAAAACTTGCCAAAGGGGAGCCAGAGGCGACGCGCAAGCTGCAAAGCCTTGGAAATACTTGCGATCGGAAGCTCCGCCCAGCAGTGAACAAGGTCCGACGCACTAAAAGAAAAAAAACACCACCCGTGCTGTTGGAGACAAAGGGCTCGGCCAAGACGTCTTCGTCGACGAGCACGCATTTCGGCGCGAACCTACCACTCGAGCAGCTGCGACTTCCTTCGGCGACCAAAAGTGACGCCTGCGACTGTCTGAACCCCGGAGCCACGACGGCGCAAGGACGTCTCTTAGGACTGAGACGTTGCCCTTGGGGCCCGGAAGAGCAGGGGATATTGATTGCCAGAATCGCTTTTCAAAATGAATTTGACGTGCAATGCCACGTTGGAGGAGTTGAGGAGTATGCCGCTCTCTGCGCCGGGCGACAGCTCTCCGCGTCGTCTTTGCGCCCCCCAGCTCTAGACTCGGTGTGCTAATGTCTCGTTACCTCTCCAGTTCTCCCGACGTCCGAGATCCCAATCGCTGGCAGCCTTACCTTCCACCAGCTGGCTCTCATCATTGCGGGGGGTTCGACAGCCGTCGCGATATTAATGAGCCTCTACCTCATATTCCGACATGCCACGCACTACACCAAACCTCGTGAGCAGAAGCAGTATGTGTGCGCGCGCCTTGTGGAGGACCTTGGGGGCTAACTCGCGCCAGCATTATCCGTATACTCTTCATGGTTCCTATCTACTCGACCGCCTCGTGGCTCGCGCTCCGTTACTACTGGCACGCGATCTACTTCCAGGTCCTGAGTGACTGTTACGAAGCCTTCGCCATATCTTCTTTCTTCGCGCTGATGTGCCACTATGTTGGACCCGACCTGCACGAGCAGAAAGAATTCTTCCGCAACCTTCGCCCCATCACCCCGTGGGTTTGGCCGGTGAACTGGTTTGCCAAGTGCTGCGGTGGCGAGCGGGGCCCCTGGCGCACGCCCCAGAGCGGTCTCACATGGTTCAACATCATCTGGATCGGTATCTACCACTATTGCTTTATTCGCGTGGCCATGACCATTACTGCTGTCGTCACCCAGTACTTTGGCAAGTATTGCGAGAGCTCCAACAGCCCTGTCTTTGCTCACATCTGGGTACGTGCAACTCGCCCTCGTTCAGATCGTCTTGCACTCCGAACGCGAACTGATTCGTTCTAGGTTCTCGTTGTCGAGTCCATTGCCGTCTTCATCGCCATGTACTGCGTCATTCAATTCTACATCCAGCTCAAAGTGCCTCTCGCGGTTCACCGACCGTTTCTCAAGGTGCTTGCCATCAAACTGGTCATCTTTCTGTCCTTCTGGCAGTCGTTCGCCATCAGCATTGGCACCAGCACCCTCGATATTGTCCATGCGAACGAGGTACTCGCGTACCCCGACATCAAGGTCGGTATCCCTGCGCTGCTCCTCTGCTTCGAGATGGCGCTCTTTGCCATCCTCCATCTGTGGGCCTTCCCCTGGCGTCCGTATGCCGACGACGCCCCGACCTCGTACTATCCCAACCCGGACCTAAACTCGTCGTTGCCGTCGCGCGAAAACGAACACGGGCCTCGCCAGGGCGGCTTTCTCGGCATCAAGGCCCTCTGGGACGCTGTCAATATCTGGGATATTCTCAAAGCCTTTGGTCGCGGTATCCGTTGGCTCTTTGTCGGCGTTAAGCACCGTCGCGAGGATGTCAGCTACCGGACGACGCGCAAGAATAGCGCCACTGAGAACGGCCTGGACATGGACGACCTGCAAAAGACGGACACGAGCTACGGCGGGGGCCCGGTGGGCATGCACAAGGCAGGCGCTAAGAGTACCGACCACTTGCCCATTGCGCACGAGTTCCGACGGTCCCAGTATGGCCCTAACCGGCCGAACCAGGACCCGTCCCAGGTACAAAACTCCCCCTACCGGAACCCGGTGGAGGAGCGTATAGGGCTGATCGCTCACGCGCAGCCGAATCCCAGCTCACCGGGACTGCCACCTCGCGAGCCGGTCCCATATCATGACCAGGATGAGGTAGACCTCTCGGCGCCAGTGCCGTACTACGATGGACGCCGCCCATCGCTGTCGACGGTGGAAGAGGAACCATACGGGTCCTCGCGACAGGGTAGCAGGCAAGACTACTATGGCCGAACGCCGACGCCGAGCGGAGGCAACCCGAGAAACTCAACTCAAGCCAGGGTCGGCGAGGCGCTGTGGGGGCACAGGGGGCCTCAAGGCGAGCCTAGATAAGGCAATTGTTTGATCTAGACGCATAGTTGGGATGCTGTACATGTTGGAAGTATTTACTGGGGCCAAGAGGAACTGCATTTGCGCCGGCGTTCAGGCTGGGGAGGGGTTTTCTGAGGGGACCAGATACCACTTTTGTTCTACGTACCGTTGATGGTAATTTTTAGGAATTGAAAAGGGGTCATTGGTTGGCCTTCTTGGTTGACAAGGTCGCCTGCACTTTGGGCTCTACCCTGACTGAACTTCTGCATTGTGGTAGATGATGATGGTCTCTAACCCCGGAGCTGTTGCGCTTCAGAGACTAGCCCCATACAACAGTGCCATGGTGGCGCGAAAAAAGCCCTGGAAACGAAGCCGAGCAGCTATTGCGTACGACCTGTGGTTCATATGTCTTCCTTGAGATCGGCCGTTCATATGCCGAGGTTTAATTGCAGAGTTGCCGGACGAACCCAATTATCTAGGGGGGATATCTTTGTCCTACAAGAAGATGCCAGCAACATAAACGACAAGGCTAAGGGGAGCAGTGAAATCTTGGTTCGGCTCTAATCTCCTTTCCTTTCCTTTCCATTCCATTCTTTTCTCTTTCCGGCTCCTTCCCTCCCTTTTACCGAAGCTCCTTTTACCATGGTGACAGGACGGACTGGAGCGTCGTCCGAGCGTGGTCCCTTACGTTGTTGGTATCTTCGCCTGCGACGCCGTTCTGAACCGAACCTCAACGCCATGCAGAAAATGAAAGATATGCCTGCAAGAAAAAAGAATGATCATAGTAGTACACGGAGGCTAGGTAGCCACCAGATAGTATAAAGACCGGGTCTTGATAGGTTGAAGAGAAGGATGTGCATAGTGGGTACGACGCTGTCTGCGCCGTATGCCTAATGATCGATCTATGGCTCAGCACTGTCGTAGGCCTGTGTCTCCTGGTAGAATAATCTCGCGCCTCGAAAACAGGTGAATGTAGTAGGTAATTGTGACATGGATGACTCTTCTTTGTGGCAGGCTATCCCGCCATGTAGCCGCGTTGACGCCAAAAAAAAAGCTCTCTGATTCTCCTTAGCCTTTCAACTTTCCTCTCATCTTACGCCGTTGTAGGGAGGACCTGGGTGGTGCTGATACAGGTGCCCCGAGTAGCCGCGCCTTGTAGGTGGTTTCTAGCCACGCGGTCGCTTGTTGTCAACCCGATCGTTCAGATCCACGTCGCTCCTCCGCTTCCGCCCCCGTTCGTCTCGCCGATCGCCACGGTCGTCTGGCCTGGGCCGAGGATCTCTCGGGGGCCCACCACCTCCGCGCGGCGGTCCGTTGCGCCCACTACCACCATACTCATCTCCTCCTCTGCCAGGCGGCCCGTCCCTACGGCCCCCGTAGTTGTCTCCGTGGTCCCCACGGCCCTCTCCTCGGCCATCAATGCGGTTGTCTACGCGGCTATCGCGGCCGTCGCCGCGGCCCATCATCGGCATATCGTTGCGAGCAACAGGTCCGTCAGGCCTGTGGGGTCTATGATTGCTCGACTCTCGGTCTCGATTGTGATCGCTAGGCTCGCGGTGGGTGCGCCTGGGTGCGTTTGGGTCTCTCTCACCATCCCGGTGGTTGCTAGAAGGGGCTGCAGACGGACCGTCTCGGCGGTCGCGGTAGTCGCGAACGTCCTTGGGTTCTCGCTCTCGCTCAGGGCTCCGCTCTCGGCTGCTACGCCTTGAAGCTCTGCTGGGGCGTTCCGAGCGGTGGTGCTCGCGGCGGCCGCGGTCTTGCTCCGCTCGATTGCTGCCATTGTAATCATCTCCGTTGCGGTTCTCACGACTATCGGCCACGGATGGTATTGGGGCCCGGTCTAGGTTGCCGTCTCGTCGAGATGAGTCCGAACGAAGGGGGTCTTGACGCTCCTGGACTGGGGTTGTGACTGGCGACGAGCCCGTAAGAACCTGTGCATCCGAGTTCGCTAGGCTCATCCTCGAACCACGGCCATGAGGCGGCTTGCTGCTGCGGGTGTTATCCACAGAGGCCCTTTCTAGGGTGCTCTGGATGCCACGGAGTTGTCTCCCTCCAGGCCGCATCCTGTCAGGGCCAGCAGGCCCGGTTGGCGTACCATGCGCACTAGGTACTTCGCTGCCGGGTGTGTTCACTGCGCTAGAGGGTGTAGGTCGGGGTGCAGCTGTAGGCCGCTCGGGAGTGTTGACCGCAGGTCTGTAAGGGCCAGGGCCGGATATCTGGTTCAAGCGGTCGGGATGGACACCGGAAGATTGGCTGACATGGCGCATCCGATCTGGGTGCAAACCTGGACCGCCCGATGGCACTGGAGGGGGGGCTGCCGCGGTAGTCGGCGAGATGCTGTTGCCTCCGTCGAACTGGCCTCGACGTGGTCTAGATGACGAGGGTCCTGTTGGTGGGCCACGCTCTGGAGAAGGAGGCCGATTGGGGGCAGAGTTCAGCCTCGCGGCGTTCCTGCCTCGGCCACGGGGGCCTGAAGGTGGACCCGAGGGGGAATCGCTAACGACTGATGGTATGGGATTGCTCAGCCGGCCGTAGTTCGGATCTTGCTGGTTAAGTCTGCCATGATGGTCATCACGGCTGGAAGGTCCCCCGAAGGACGATGAGTCCCTCCTGTCTCTATCGGAATCACGATCGGCGTTGCGCTCGCCCCGTACCGGAGTAGCCGAGTCGCCCTGAAGGTCTCGGCCGGAGGCATGGTAATCGGAATGACGACCCCGTCCATGGCGATCCTCGCGGTTTGCATCCGCCTGAGTCGTGCCGTGGCTTTGGTTGTCGGATGGTCGAGGGGATTCATTAGCCCGAGCAACTCGCTCTCGCACCTGGTCCCGAGGGTTACGAGAGGGAGGCTCGCGATTGTCGGTAATTAGGGCCGCTCTGGCAGGATTGACCATTTCAGCGTCTCCGAGCAATCGAGCACGTTCTGGGTTGATGGGAGGATCTTCTGACTGTGACGTCGAGGCCGGACCCGGAGAAGAAGGGTCCGTCTTCGTATCCCTCGGCGGACGAGGGTCACGGCTAGGAGGCTGGGGTCGCTCACGGGGCACGCGGGAGTCTCGGTCTGCTGGTGCCGGCCCGTGCTCGTTCCAGCGCGGAGGGTCTGGCCTGCTGGGCCGATCTCGGTCGGAACCGCGGCCGGACTCACGGGGGTGAGGCTCGGCGACGCGTCGATCAGGTCCTGGGAACTCCCGTGGCCGTTCTGGGCGAGGAAGATCGGATGGGCGATGGTCCCTGTTTTCACGAGGACCGTGTGCCTCGCCACGCGTGTCTCGTGGGTGCTGATCACGAGCATCACGGGGCGACTCTCTGTGTTCTCTCGAGTCTCGAAGCGGCGCCGCATCCCGACGCTCGTGGTTACGAATTTGCCCAAACTGGTCCACAGAGACGCTTGACGGCAGCGGTACATTTGGTTTTCGTGGAAGCTCTGGCCGGCTTGGCAAAGTGGATGGCCTGGTAGAATCAGAACGGCCTGGGGGTGCTGAAGCCAGTGTTGCCGGGGCAGCCTTAGGAGTACTCGGGTTGCTTGATGGCGCACTGGTGGCTGATTTCTGGGCGTTGGAGATGCTCGAGTCCCGAGAACCGTCTCGGACCGTTGTAGGCTGTCTGGTCGATCCTGAAGGCGGCTGGCTCGACGTGATCCCCGTCTGACGAGGTTTGCCATCCCTAACCTCACCGTCTTCAACCTCCGCGACTGGGCGAGCCCGAGAGGCCGGGCCGGGCTTGAACTCCGGGGCGGTGGCACGAAGAGCATTCGCCGCAGGTGTAGCGGAGCCGCTCTTAGCTTCTCCGGCCTTCATTGTGTTAGTCTAATCGGTTGTGTTTATTGGGAAGTTGTGTACCTACAGGTCCTGGCCGGAATGCCTGAATCAAGACCCACGCTGACTTCCTCTTCTGAAGTTGGGAGAAGGCAGTCTGGGCAGCAACTGAGAGATCCACACGGTTGCCCTGGGATGCCTCGGATCCGCTCTTGGAAGCAGCTTCTCGAGCATTGATCTCCTTCAGCTGCTCAAGGAATTTATTGCCCATGAAGTCGATTGCTGGGAAGAAGTCAAGTACCGCTTTGAGTATAGTGATTGCATTTCGAATGTGCATCCACTCCATGTCGCTCAGGCAGGCCCTCAAGGCTGTGTTCAGGTTCTTGTGCCAACGCAGTAGAGTATCCTTGAAGGCTTTATGATCAACAAAGGCGGTGGGCTTTCCATCATCGTCAAATGCGGTCGCAAAGCCTGTGTACGACCGAGTTTTCTTGCTTGGGTTGTCCTTGGTAGCCTTAATCTCCTTCTCGCCAAGCGCTTCCTTTTCGTAGCTGGCTTGGTCTCCATGCCACTTTGTGAGTTCTTCGAGGATGCATTTAAGGAAATGACCGAGGTGCTCTGCCTCACGCACGGAGCATGTGAAGATGATGGATCGAAGTCTGTTGTGGTTGAAGAGGCGATCATAGAAGGACATGAGCCGGAAGTTCGACACGGAGCAGTCGTGCAAGAATTTGATCATTCGAAAAGAGTACTCGACGTCCAAGAACGAGAGCATGATGCGAGGTAGGATGCACTTTTCGAGCAGGGCATCAGAGATGGCATTCGCATTGCCTGGGCCTCCAATTAACCAGGTGTTGTTGTTAGCTTGTCGAATAAGAGCGAACCTCGCCTTGCCGAAATACTCCAGATCGTGCTTCTGCTCGTCGTTAAGCTGCTTCAACCGCCCCAGTATCTCCTTACGCTGCTCCTGCCGCGCGAGCTGCTCCTGCTGCCTCTCCACAGCGGTCCTGGCTGCGTCGGACTTTTGTCGTAGGACCTCCTCAGCTGCTTTCTTCAGCCGATTGTTCTCGGCGATATAGCTGCTCTGGGGGAAGACGAGATCATTCAGCTGCAGGGACCAGAAGAGCACGAAGAAATCGGGGCTCAACTGCAACCAAGTCTCAGCCGGCAATACGCTGGGAATGGCTTGAATAAGTGGATGGAGAGAGTCGAGGAAAGCGTCCGCTTTTCGGCCGGTCTTGGCAGAGGTGTTATCTGCCTCGGCGATTTCGGCACTCTCTCCCATCGAGACATCGCCATCTCCGTCCGCACCGGGCGCCAAAGCTCGTGTCTGCGGGTCTTCCTTGGGAGCTGATAATTCAGCCGACCCCTTAGACCGAAGGCTAGCCCGGGTCACCATGAAGGCAATGCTGACATCAAGACCGTAATCCCGCATCAGCTCGGCCGCACTAGGCACTAGAGAGTCAAATTTGACAGTGTCAAGGTTGCTTCGCAATAGCTCGAGGTACTGGATAAAAGTCTGATGAGTGTCGTCGAGTAAGGTGGCCAGGTATTTGATGTGGGCATTGTCATCTGGAACCTTGAAAATGGCCGACTGGCGATATTGCGCGATGTTGACGAGGAGCTGCCCGGCCAACTGATTGTTAACGAGGGCGCGCATCAAATGTTGTGCGCTCTTAGCTGACTTCTCGCGCCGGTCGCCCAGGTTGATGAGGGTTTCACGCCGCAAGAGCTCGCCGCCAGTCATTGCCCTCAACTGGGCTTCCGTGAAGTCGACATCTGACACTACACCTCCCATCGAGGTGATCAGCTCCCTGAGAATGACGAGGTCCGTCGCGTTGCCCTTGAACAACTGGTTGTTGACGTATTGAACAACGGGAGCTGGGTCCATGACGGCGTATCGCTGAAAGACCTTGCCGGAGAACTTGGACAGCGCCTGAAGCCATTGGCTGGTGTAAAGGATGGAATCTGCCTGGGTCCTGCTGCGGTTCTGGCCGAGAGAGCTGAGCACCGACCAGACCAAAACATCGTAGCCCATGTCGGTGAAATACCGGCCGCACTCGACAAAGACCTGGATCAGATTCGAGTAGGACTGGATTTGATTTAGTGCGACCTTGAAGACGACACCAGGGGACGAATAAGCTGTCTTGGCGAGTTTCCGAGCCATTTCCTGCAGGTTGTCCAAGGATAGGCGCTTCATGATGCTCAGGGCATCGGACCTGGTCCGCGCGAAGGCCTTCTTAATCGGCGGCAGTCGCGATATGGAGCCCTCGAACCACTCCGCGTACAGGTTGTACCGATCCTGGACAGGAAACTGCTGCAGAATATCCCAGACCGCAGCCACATTCGAGGAGTTGGGATCTCCTAAGCTCAAGCATGGAACGAGTAGACGTCGAAGGAGGTCCTGCCATCTCGCAATGTTGGGTGCCGACGGATCATCCGCCATGCTCTTGATGCCAATGCTTGCGAGTTTGGCTACCAGGGAAGGATCTTTGCCGATGTTGACGCCGGATATGTTGAGGAACGTGCTGCAGAGGGTGAACATATCATCAACTGTCTGGCAGACAGGAACATTGTCCGCCCATTCATCCCAATAGAAGCGATACGCGTTTCCGTCGTTGGTGTCAAACTTGTCTGGATGCGGCCACTTAAGGGTCCGCTTGGCCGGTGGCGAACTGAGTTTGACAGTTCCTTTCGTCGCCGAGGATTGATCAATATCAGGCATGGGTTTCGCAGCAAAGGAGTCGCTCTGGGAGCCAGCGGGCCGGCTCTTCTTGTAAAGAGGGTCGATCGAGTAATTGATAATGCGGTGAATGAGAGGAAGCACTTCGTCGGCGAACGCCTCAAGGATCCAGTCGTAACGGCCAAGGATGAACAGGGCCTCCGGGATAGCTCCGATGGTGAGCAGGCAGATGAGGAGAAGGCCCTTCTGCTCTTTTGGCGGCTTTAGCTTGTTCTCGGGCGTTTCGGCGGCTTTCTTCTCAGCCTCCGGTTTAGCGACTGGAGCATCGCGGCGAGTAGGGGGTGCAGGCATGTCGTCCGGCAGGGCTCCGGCCATCATCAGGGCGTTGGTAGTACCCCCGCGCTTCTCCTTCTCTTTTTCCTCGATCTCCTTCAGCTTGGCCTCTCTCAGTTGGTCGATGTCCTCGTCAAGAGGCCAAAGATGAGGCCAGAGATCGGTGATGGAGATGAAGCCAATTTTGACAAGGAGTGCTGCGAGGTAGAGAAGATTCGCTGGGAGAACGTCGATTTCCGAATTATTCCTAGCCTCAGATGAGTAGAACCTCAGCTTGAAACCCAGTATCTGGGCAGCATCCCGATTGCCGATGGGTGGAAGAGTCTTGGTAGTAGCAATCCACTGCTGGCGAAGATCTGCCGCATGACCGCTCTCTGCTGCAGCATCTGCCAGTCGCTGGAGCTCTGCGTCGGCCGGCTGTCTTGAGCCAAGCTCGAAGTAGGCTTGCATCTGCACCTGGCGAGCACGTTCCCAGAAGATTACGTCTCGTTTCCGACGCTCCTCTACATGAGCAGCATCCTCTTCACCGGTTGTCAGCCAGGATGAATGGTTTGGAAGAGCCCAAATGGGAAGACCACCGACAAAACCGCTTGCCGAGGTGGAATGTGTGATTTGGCTGCGCGGCCACCACGAGCTGATGCGCAAGAACTTGACGAAAAATTTGAACTGCTTAATGAGAATTGCAGCAAAGATGTCCATCAAGACGTCTAAGACGCGGCCGACGTCCAAATCGAAAGCTCCGATCAGGCCTTTGGTTCGCTCGAAAGTTGCCTGGACTGTCTCAGCAGTGGGTGGCTCATTCGAGCTAGTTGTGAACATTTCGGTCAAGAGCTTCGAGTAACCCTCCGTTTCCTCCCGCACAAGATTGTAGTTCGCTTGCCGGTACAGGACATTGGTGGCATAGCGCACACCCATCTTGGAGAAAGCCTCGCGAATCAAGCCGAGTTTCTTCAGAACCTCGGGGTCGAGGATTAGACGCATGAGGTCCGGTGAGATTGCGGTGGCAATCATGAAGTTCTGCAGCTCATCGCGATACACATCTGGCTCGAGCTCCATATAGATCTGAAAGGTGTCTAGGAAGAGGGTAGGAGGGTCGTAGGGAGTGTCCTGGTCGGTCTCAGTGGTCGCGTCCGAGGCCAGCATATTTTTGATGGCCGCGCCGGCATCCGATCCGCTCAGCCGGAGATCAACGACCGACTGAATGAGCTCTTGGAAGATTGCCGTTAATTCTGTGAGATCCTCATCTTGGCGTGACTGGATGCCATGGTCCACAACTTCCTGGCTGCCGCCCTTGGTCCACCTGGAGACGCGGTCGTCGGTGACGATAGTATAAGCGTATCCCGATAGGATTGGAGACGGAGGACCCGATGGAGGCGCCACTGCTGGTGCAGACGCTGTGGCGATGCGAGGAGGGCCAGCTGTGGACGAGGAGCTCGAGGGTCGGGGGAGGGTAGGTGATATAGGGCCTTGGCTACCGCTAGGCGTGGGTGCGCCGTTGAACGACTGGCTAGAATCGCGTCGATCATTTCTCCTTGGATTCCGACCGCCGCGCTGATTTCGGTCATGCTGCCCTAGAGCTGTGTCGCCGGGACGGTGAGGCGATGGGCGTGGGGGTGCCACGTCGGATGGGCCGCGCTCGGGTCTCTTGCGCTTCGGCGCCATGCTGAAGCTGCTCGAGCTGGCGGGAGGGAGTGTTGGATGCCGCAGTCGCGCTGGGATGGAATAGTATCACGCCTGAACGGGGAGATGTGCGACGTGGGCTGAAGCAGGAGATCGCGTGGTCGCTGGTGACGTGGTTCGAATGGACAAAAATGTGAGGCGGGTTGACCTGGCCGGTCGCGAAAATTAAGGAGATGGAGGGAGAGGGGAAAAGAACAAAAAAAAAGAAAACGGCAGATCCTCTTAGGCCATGGGCTTCCTTGTGTCTGCGATTGAAAGAATGACTGCAAATGGCCGACAATAGGTGAATAAAAAATGGGCCCCACGCAGGCGGCCGTTGATGTGATGAAGCTCTGAAAAGAACCTGACGAGGTCGCGATTGCTTTGCTTGCACACGAGGCTGCCAGGACGGGTTGCTTAGTGGCCTTCTGGAAGGTACCTCAGTTTATTATTGGAGTCCAGGCAAAACAAAGTACCGGTGACTAGTGGGTCTTCCGCCTCTTTCAGCCCGGCGCCGAACGCACAGATCACCTCACTACGGTTGATATCCGGAGAATCGGAGGGGTTTGCGCTCCCCATCTCTCTGCCGGGCCGAACGTTAAGGGACGGGGGTTTTTGAAAGCGTGACTCAATCAATCTTTCCTTCTTGGGAGAAAATAGACTGCAATTTTTTCTTCCAACTTCTTATCAAGAGGAGACGGCGTATATATTGGCAGTTCCCATTTTGCACGCCCGGCTGACCCATCTACCCCCCGAAGACCATCACTAGAGTATTCCTTCTCCCACCCCTTGGCAGTTTCGTGGGATGGCCTCCGGTCATCGGGATAACGGCGAGAAGCCAAAATATGGTCAGTAAACACGCTGATTCTGTACTCGGACTCAACCCCCCCCTCCCCCATGATCTCGCCTCGCACTATTTCATGGGCCTCGAGCTCGAGCGGTGGCTGAATACTTCCAAGAAAGAACCGAGGAGCAGCCGGAGAACCCGTTTGCTGCTTTGATCCCGGAGCAGCAGATCGCCATCCTCCCCTCCTTCACCCTTGAGTCTGGGGTCACCTTGAAGAATGTCCCTGTGGCCTACACCGCCCGCGGAAAGCTCTCGCCGGAAGGCGATAATGCTATGGTCATATGCCATGCCCTGACTGGCAGCGCTGATGTTAGTGACTGGTGGGGTCCTTTGCTTGGTGGTCCCGGTCGCGCGTTTGACACATCGCGCTTTTTCATCGTTTGCATGAACAGCCTTGGGAGTCCGTATGGAACGGCAAGCCCGGTGACCGCCAAAGACGGTGACCCCAAAAATGAGCGATACGGCCCCGAATTCCCCCTCACAACCATTAGGGATGATGTAAAGTACTGTTAACCCCCCGCCCTCCCCCCTTTAAACATCGATGAGCCCAACTCTCACACAATGCAGCCTTCACAAGCTTCTTCTTGACGAACTGGGTGTCCGGCAGGTTGCGGCCGTCATCGGGGGTTCCCTTGGTGGCATGTTCGTGCTAGAATGGGCATATTTCGGCAAAGACTATGTTCGCTGCGTGGTTCCTATCGCTACTTCAAGCCGGCACAGTGCATGGGGCATCAGCTGGGGCGAAGCCCAGCGACAGTCTATTTATGCCGACCCCAAGTACGATGATGGCTACTACCCCTTCTCTGACCCTCCATCTACCGGTCTCGGTGCTGCTCGCATGGCGGCCCTCCTGACCTACCGTAGCCGGAACTCGTTTGAGAGTCGGTTCGGCAGAAACATCCCAGACCCATCCCGGCGTCAGACTATCCGGGAGAGGCCAACGCCGACGACCCCATCCGAGGCACACTTCCAGACCCACAACGATGGCCACAAGTGGACGCGCCCTTCGGTCAGCCGGAAAGGAAGTGAAGGGTCTAAGCCTGGAGAACAGGGTGACAAGGCGACTCCGGACGGCTCCGGAACTGTAACACCTGATCCCCAATTCCATGGTCCCCAGAAGGAGAGCCTGACAGGAGGAGAGATGATGCCAAAGGAGTCGACTTATTTCTCCGCCCAGTCGTACCTTCGGTACCAGGCGGGGAAGTTCGTTAAGCGTTTTGATAGCAACTGCTACATTGCCATGACCCGGAAGCTCGACACGCACGACGTGAGTCGGAATCGTGCCGACACAATCGCTGAGGCCCTTGCCTTGATTGAGCAGCCGGTGCTGGTGTTGGGCATCGAAAGCGACGGCCTCTTTACCTTTGCCGAGCAGGAGGAACTTGCCGAGCACATCAAAGATGCAAGGCTAGAGCGGATTGATAGCTCAGAAGGCCACGATGCCTTCCTGCTTCAATTTGAACAGGTGAACCGCTATATCCTAGAGTTCCTCCGAGAGGTGCTCCCCGATATCATGAAGAAGGAAGGGGATGGTCAAGTTGTCGAAAGTTCAGTAGGCTCCCTGACAAAGAGCAGCACTTTTGGCGAGGCCGAGGTGGAGGACATTACGGCGTGGTAGCATATGTGCATCGGTTTATGGGCTGCAATCCGCCAGAGCTATAGGTATTGCGAGCCAGAACAGCAATAGATTCAACAGACATGAGGCTCGGGCTTCAACTCAACTTGGACCGGGGGCTTTGCGCACATCTCTCTTCTGAAGCCTCCCAGATTTATCACTTGCGAACAAATGGGTCTAGTTGCCACCACTCTCACGCTAACATTCTAGATGTTCTCGTTCTAATGCCATCGAGGGTTCGGTGCACTGCTATCAGGACTGCGTGTGCATGGTTTCCCCAGATTGCACGAGCATGCTTGTTCGTATCCACTCGATTCTCTGTTCAGGATCCTTCGAAGTGGCTACCTCGTGGGCCTGGCTGCCACATGGCTACTGCCCTTCCAGTGCTACATACCCCTTGCTCCGCTAATCCTCTGACCGGGTGCCCATTGCAGGTAGAATTCGTCCTTCTCCAAGACGTCGGGTTAAAATGCAACATACAGCTAATATAGAGCCGAAGAAAATACTATGGTAGACAATGAGATGCGAAAATCGCCAAACAGAGACGTTTAGTCTGAACCACTTGGGTGATAGGATAGCACCCCAACTACACCAACCAAGCCCCGACCCATTTGCAACCCACCTCAGATAAGTCTCGATGCGCAAGAATCGTATCAGTGGGGATGTACGGAGCACAACAGTATACCGGGCCGACAGATATCGGTGTCCGTGAGGTTCAACCAACTCATTATGTCCTGCGGCTTGCGACTAGTGTATACAGAGCCATGCTACTCCCCGGTAGCCGGTTCCCATTCTCGGATCTTGTGTGTTCAAGCTGGCCTCAGCCGGGCATCGCTAGGCACAGATCTCCTCACAGTATCCGAATCAAGGTCAGGGGGCGAAGCGGGCACATGGTGCGGAATGAGCGTTCTCGTTGGGGCATGGCGACGAAACGGCATCCAACTCATTTCAGGTACCTCCAAAACTAGATGTGACCGGGTGACGGCGGGTGATAGCGGCAGCACATCTCGCAGAAATTGTGGCGCCCTGAGCCCAAGCTGTCGGGGATGATGGCGGGTATCGTTGCTGTTACCAAACCAGTATCCGGGCCGCGGGGGCGCACGCCACGAAGTCTACGCCATTCAAGACCGAGGGCATAGAGCGCGGGGGGCCACTCCGAGACCCGGGGTCGCCCATGTGAAGCAGAGCATTACGAAAGAGAGTGCTACCCCTGCCAGGGACACGTCCTTGCACCTCAGGCAGTTTCGGCCCCCCTTCAGGAGCCATGAATGTACATTGCATGGAATCCCACAAATGATATTGACCAAGTTCTCTCTCCACGGAGAGGGGACACAATAATAGTAGCAGATCCGCGCAAGTCGTAGACATTCCCGTTAGGGAACCCATCTCGCTTCTGAGACGATGTCCAGGAAGATCACCCGCTTCGAGCAGGAACCTGATAGCGAGGCAGCGCAAAGTCACTTGACATCCTCTGGCCCTGGATGCTTGTTTTGTAAACTATCGAATACTTCCTTCTTCCTGCTTTGCCAAGCCTCCTAGGGCACCGAGGGCGGGGTTGGTCGCCGAGAAGTGCCACCGAGCTGAAGAAGCAACGGCGCATGTCATGGGGATAGAGGCGGCAGCCCACAATCGCATTGTAGAAACTCGGGTTGCGTGCGGGATGTACGGTGGCGAATCTGCCTGTCCCGGGCCAGCGAGCATTGCCTGGGTGCCGCAAGTCTTCAAGTAATCGCTCTCTACCGAGAACCGAGAGAGAGGGAAACGGCTCTTGCCTCGGTCTGTGTTCGTCTCGAGTTCACCGGGAGGCGGGACAGGTTGGCCATTTTTACCAGATGCCAGCCGACTGGAGCGACCCCCTGCCGAAATTCTGATATCCGGCGTTGGGGGGAGACCAGGGTCGTGGGTGAGATTTCGGGGTGCACAAAGACATGTGCTTCGTGCGGCCCCGACGATTGGCCAGATTGCGACCGAGCCTCGAAAGCCGTTTGGATACGTGCGACGCCCGAGGCAACCAGACTCATGGCGTGACGATGCATGCAAAAGCTGCAGCTGCCCCTTGAATTGCAATGCAATCCAGTTCAGGTTATTCTGGGCCGTCTGGGGCCTTCTGGAGCCAGGCCGTATCTCCCACTCTTTGCCGGTGGTTGTTCCATACTCCGTAGAGTTCCAGGCGTCAAACCAGGCGGGGGACTTGCTGGCGAGCTTGAGGAGCCCGGTCCCTGGAGAGGAGGCGGGATGGTGGACGCTTGAGCCAAGTGGTCGCGGGGGCAAGCAGCTGTCAGTAGCGCCCCACTTGCCGCATAGTGACGGAGTCAAAGTAGTTCGTATAACCCCCTTGCCCCCCCAGGCCCTCCCAATAACGGGTCTGCACGGAGAGAGAAAGCACGTAGTACAATCTCGCGACAGGGTCGCCGCGAATTTTGGCGCAATCAACGCACAGATGCGGGAGGCGAAGAAGAAAGTACAAGCAGCTAGGTAGCCAAAGCAAGCCAAGGAAGCCTCGACTGGGGGGCTAGAAGGGGGAGAGTCAGACCAGAAGGTCCGCAGGAGGGTGGTAGCACAGCATCCTGACCATGTCGCGGGCGGGACGAGTACCCCGTTCGGTCAAGCAGAGTTTCCGCCTCGTGAATGGGGCGGCGACTGCCCCAGAAAACTAAGTTGCTCATTGGGCCGGCCCGGAACAGGGAAGGAGAAGGGGTGGTTGGCCGTAGCGATGGCCGCTGCCTTCCTCGCGCTCGCAGAAGGAATGGGATCTCGGGTCGGTCTGAGACAAGACCACACCTTTACTCTTTACTTGGCGGGCTGCCTCGTGCATGCTCTCGCATTGGCTCGACGACTTCGAGGAGGCTCAAGAAGAAGTATGGGGTCAACGAATCTCGCCCGTCTTGCCCAGGCAAGCCAGGCTCTACCGAGTAAAGCCTTTTTCTTCACTAACACACCGACGGGTGGGGGGCGTGTGCTGCTAGACTCTGCCAAACTCTGCCAGACTCTGCCACTATTAGATCTACCACGTCGTCGATCAAGTCCTCCTCCATACGTCACACGTGCCTATTTGTTCTCGGCTTCCCATGTGCGCGTGCACACGCCGGCCCGCTCGTCTGTGATCCAGATCCCTCCGTCGTTCGCGGGAGGATAGAAGGAAGGGGGTGAGCTCGAGATTGCCTGCGCAATTACCCAGAGATATGTATACCAAGTACCAAGGTGCTGGTCCCAACATCAATCTATGCTTGGCGTGGTGGCCCCAGTCGGCTGGCCAGCCAGCAGTCAGTGCGTCGATCCGATCGGCCTGACGTTTAGTGGCCGTCTAAGTGGCCATCTAAGTGGCCTTGGTGGCCCCTCCCCCCGTTCAGCTCCGAAGTTGCGTGCCATTGGCGAGAGAAAGGGCCTCGTGGCGATCTCGGCTGGGCCACAGGTAGCCGGGCCTAGAGAGAAGCAGGGGAGCTCGTTGAAACCCGCCTCCGTCTCCAAGGCTCTGACATCGCACCAATCCGGCCGCTAACCTCCCTAGGCCTCCCTCCCAAAGCTCGGGACAAGGGTACCATTTCGGGGCAGGCTGGGGGTGAGCTGCATGATTGGACCCCGGTCCACACTGCATCGTCCCACATTATTGCTCAGCCCGCCGGTGGATAATGCACTATTGGGCTGACACCGAGTATACCACAGGCGGGTGCACACACATGCCTTGCAGCCTGCAGCACCTATAAGCTCGCTCGTCCCTCCGTCACTCGTCACCTCTCAACCCCACCATCACAAACGCGGAGGTTGGAATAAAGTATCCATCAAGAGGTTCTCTTGCTTCATTCTGGATCCTGTCGAACTACAGCCCAAAGTCGACGCGAGGCGACCCGACAGGTAAACGTCACCCGGGCCGCCCTCCACCACCTTTGCCGGTTCGATGGCTTCCGCCCGGTAATAGCCCCGGAGCTCGGTTTTTGGTCGGGTCCAAGGACCTGGTAGCCAGTCTGCACCATGTCGGGCGAATCCGACAAGATGGATATGCTCCCGGAGCCAATGACACCAAGTGGCTATAACAGAACATTTGGAGGGAACAAAGCGTTCCATAACTTCGGTAAGCTGCAGCATTGAGGCACCTTGGCATCTGCTGCTTGCTCCCGACTAACTCATGACAGCGAACGATTACTCCCATATCTCAGACCCAAACCTGCGGCGGAGGCTGGCGCTGTCCGAGATTGATAAAGTACCTTTCGGTCTATATCGTACGTACTAGTGATGCAGG
Organism: Thozetella sp. PMI_491; assembly: GCA_021432635.1. Classification (NCBI taxonomy): domain Eukaryota; kingdom Fungi; phylum Ascomycota; class Sordariomycetes; order Chaetosphaeriales; family Chaetosphaeriaceae; genus Thozetella; species Thozetella sp. PMI_491. Next base: position 252,736 of record MU270067.1, on the reverse strand, counting down.
GAATCGAATTTTGTCGGTAGGCTTACCATGGGATAATAGACATTCGCGCGGTGGCTGTTGCTGGCGTCGGTTTTTTTCTCGACTCATACGACATTTTCGCCATCAATTTAATAACAACTTTTCTCGGCCTCGTCTTCTGGAGCGGCCCGCCGGAGGAGGCTGTCAATGGATTTGGTGGAAATTATGGAACGCTACCGGGATCAGTCAACTCAAGCCTGAAGGCCTCGACTAGCGCAGGGATCGTTATAGGACAGGTCCTCTTCGGCTGGCTGGCAGATGTGTTTGGACGCCGGAGGATGTACGGCATAGAGCTCGGCATCATCGTCATCTCCACTCTGAATTGCGCCCTGGCCAGTCCCAGCCAGAGCATGACTTCGACTGGTCTCTTGGTATTTTGGAGAGTCATGATGGTATGTTCACTGCACGCAGCTTGCATATGAGCTTCGGGCTTCGCTAATCCCGCCACAGGGAGTGGGAATTGGAGGCGACTATCCCCTATCGTCCGTCATCACATCTGAGTATGTGCCCTCGATTACAGCAAAAGATGATGCTGTGTCTCGCCTCGAGTACACGAGCAGACTCGTCAAAAAGTCTGTACAGCACTGACATGCGCTCTAGGTTTGCACCAACGCGATGGCGTGGCGGCATGATGGCGGCTGTGTTCTCCATGCAGGGGGTCGGTCAGCTACTGTGCGCCATTGTTGCCCTCGTCGTCACCGCGGCATTCAAGGATGCATTTGTCGATATCCAAGACCTGAGCGCCTGTGGCTACGACTGCCAGATCGCTGCCGATCGATCCTGGCGCATCATCGTCGGCTTTGGCGCCTTGCCTGCTTGTTTCGCTCTCTACTATCGAATCACGATTCCCGAGACGCCACGATACACCTTTGACGTTGCCCACGACGTAGAGAAGGCAGACGCTGATATCAAGGCTTACATGTCGAGCCAGGCAGAGGGCGACGTGGACCCAATCCAGCAGGCACGCATGATGAAAATTGCGAGCCCGAGCTTGAACGTTCCGAAGGCCTCCTGGCCCGACATCTTTGCCTACTTCGGCCAATGGAGGAATGCGAAGATGCTGCTGGGGACTACCACAAGCTGGTTCTTCCTTGTGAGTGTCAGAACTCGATCTGTCTGCATGCTCCCCGGCCGGACTGACCTGGAATTATTTACAGGATCTTGCATTTTATGGGCTCGGCCTCAACAACACAGTCGTTCTTGAGCACATCGGCTTCTCCCACGGGTCGACGCTGTACGACACACTCTACAACAATGCGGTAGGTATGATCATCCTTGCTTGTGCAGGGAGCCTCCCGGGATACTGGGCCGCCGTCTTGACCATAGATACCGTTGGACGGAAACCGCTCCAGCTGTTTGGTTTCTTGGCCCTCACAGCCATATTCTGCGTCTTGGGCTTCTGCTACGATAGCCTCAACGAAGCCGCGATGCTCACCTTATACGTACTCGCCCAGCTCTTCTTCAACTGGGGGCCTAACACAACAACATTTATCGTGCCCGGGGAGTGTTTTCCTACTCGCTACCGATCGACCGGACACGGTATCTCGGCAGCTAGTGGTAAGATTGGCGCCATCCTAGCACAAGTCATAAGCATTCCTCTACTCAGCAAAGACGCTCCGCAACACTGCTCCGGGGCCGACTGCAGCCCGTGGCTCAACCGTTTGATGCAGATTTTTGCACTGTTCATGCTCTGTGGCTTATTTTGTACCCTGCTCATACCGGAGACCAAGGGAGTCACCCTGGAAGAGCTCGCTGGGGAGGTACCTACCAGCTACAACGCGGGACGGAACGGAAGCATTTCAGTCGCTAAGCCCAGCGGGTGGGGCCGGTGGAACCCGTTTCGCGGTGGGCAACCCGCGGGCTTCTACTACCCTCGTGTCGGACACGGGGGCCACGGGAAGGGCCGCAGCCCACGGATGGGCATCATGACAAGCCCGGAGCTTGCGGCGCAAACCCAGTCGGCCGTACGGCAAGGCGGCCGGGGCTGGCCCAACCCCAAAAAGGCATGGAGGAAGGAGCGTAGCGTGAGCAACGAGAGCAATGGCTACGCCTTTAGCATGTCTTCTGGCGGCGGCGACGAGATGCCGATAGCGCCCGCCGGGGTTCTCCCGGGCTGGGGAGCCGGCTGGGGGAGAATCGACCGTGGAAGGCCGCAGGGCACGGCGGCCGACAACATCTACCTGCAGGATGTAGGCAAGCTGTTGAGATGAGGGATTCTATACGCTGACGACTGATTAACCGTTGGTGTTTCCCTTTTGCCTCTTTATCTCTCCTTTGTTCATATAGGGCTTTATGGTGATACCTCGTCATGGCAAACATTGGGTCGGCGCTAGTGGGCACTTTTAAGGAGGAGTCGATGGGTGTTTCCGGGTGGGGAGCGGCATTACTAGAAAAGCGAGTCGGTGCTCTAAGATACCATGTACGCATATAGAAAGAGGAATGAATGGTGGAATAAAGGGGAGCAATGGGATTCGCCATATGCGGGCATGTGGGAGAACACCAGACTCGAGGAGATTGGGCTAGAGGCTACGGATCGGATGCTGTACTGTGGATAGAGAGCCTAGATAGCCTAGGGAGTGGGCATGCCGCCTCCTTCTTGACGGAAATATGAAAGCTGTGGGCGTGGACGGTCTTCCATCTCGCCAATCGTATCACCAAAACCAAATGTCACCATCTTCAGGTCATCACTGGGTTTAAAATTTGCATGTTGGTACTTAAAGCAGCTTAGGGCTGAGAGTGAGCACTTGATGAAATGCAGCATTTCGCGTTTGCTTGGAGAGGGTGTAAACAAAGGCCTCAGGGGTACGTCTCCACACTGCCCCCCCCCCCCCCCTGCCAAGGCCCCGGACGACAAGACAACCTAGCTAACTCCGCAGTACTTGCAGAGCTGCGTCGAGTCTGCCAATTTCGGATGTGAGTGTCTCGCGCCTCCTCTTCGTTCCGGAATCTTCGCCTGCTATGGTTTCCAACTGCTCGTCGCTCAGCTCCATAATCAGCTTCGAGCTGAAGACACGCAAAGGACTCTGTCTTCCACTCAGCAGAAAGTGGTCCACGGCCTGCTGGCAGACGATGTCGACGAACCGCGTCTGGCTCACCTCGTAGTATGACTTGAGGATATCGTGAATGTCATCCCGGATCTGCTCTGGGTTGCTTTTGTCGATCGACAAGTTGCGCAGAGCCTCGAGAAGGGATTCCGTCTCCTTGCCGGGGCTCGACAGAAGCGAGCCAAACGCCTCCTGCAGTCGCCATCCGCGGCTCGTCTGCAGAGCCGTGTTGAAGCTGTGGTTATAAGTTATGGGTTTGCCTTCTCGCTCAACTTCCAGCAGCCAGCCGGCGTGTTCCAAGGCACGTTGATACGAGGCGTAGAGCTGTTCCAGGAGGATATTGTCCCAGAATGCTTCCCGCACCTGCGTCTCGGCGAATACGACCGTCATTAGCTCGGAGATGAAGTGGTGGACTATGGTGATAGCATTGCTGACGTGCGATAAAACTAGGGCTTCCCATTTCTGGGATTGCTCTTTGAAGGTGGTCCCTAGAATTGTGCCACCAAACTGGGTCAAACGTTAGTATAGGTAGAGACCCAAAACAACGGCGGCTTCATATAGGACAGTGACTCACAGTTCCGAGCTCCGGTCCACGGGCTTCTTTGAAAATCCGCTCAATGTGACGTGTGAGGGATTCTCTGTATGGCTCAGGACAGTCAAACGCTTCAGACATGAATCCCGGGATATCGCTGATCTCGGAGTACTCCCCCAAAGGGACGCTGAAGCTGAGAGTCGTAGCTCCAATCTTCTTTTTGCTCTTGTTGTCTTGGGACTGAGCATCCTCAAATTCTCGAGTGTGCCCGTACTTGCAGAATACATTGGAGAAGACTTCGTTGAGCTCAATCATGCGCGTGATGAGTCGGAGTTCCGGGCGTTCCGCAAATATGGGATCCTCGGTATAGTCCGCCCGAAGCGCAAAGCCGGCGATGCCATTGAACTTGTCTGCTAGGGCGCCCAGATAACGGCGTTGCGAGGTAGGGTCATTGCGGGCCATGCCCATGTTGTGCAGCTCAATCCGGGTCTTGTTGAGTCGCTGAGAGATCTCGGACTTCACGTTGACAAATTCTCGTTTCGATAGGTCCATGATGAGTTCGCTGACGCGTTGTTTCAAGGCCTCGATGTTTTTCTGGGTCGACAGAAGCCCAAGGCTCAGCCCTGAAGAACTCCTTCTCATCTCGATCCCGATCTTTCAAGCTGGAGCTAGCATCGTCTATTGGGCGGTCCCAAAGTTAGCATGTGCATCACACTGGCAGCATGAGCTTATTGGCAAGCGTACCTCCGCTTCTATTCTTGACTACAGTGTATCCAAGCCGCAAGTCGTGGCGCTTGCCCAGCAGCAAGTCTACAACGGCATTTTTGGTGACACGCTCTGTGGCAAGATCCGGCTTCGTTAGGACTCCCATGGTACGGCTGCCTGTGGGGTCTGCCTCCTCGGCGAGCTTGAGGATGCCCTGGGTGGCAATATCGACATTGCACGGGATGACAGCCAGGATGATGGTCTGAGGGTTTCTGATATATCTTTCGACCATGGAACGAACGATCTGGATGTCTTTGTTTGTCGTAAGCCCAGGGGTTGAGTTTGATATGATTCCAGGCACATCGAGGATGGTAAGGGGGGTTTGCTGTGACGTGTGTTAGTATCACGGCCAAGGTTACGGTCCGTTAAGAAAGTAAATGGCTATTCACATTAGGACCAGTGATCTCGATCTTTAGGATATCCTCGCTAAAAGTGATGGCATCAACGGCATCGGTCTCGGATTTCCCAATGGGACGGATGCCCATAGCCTCGTTCGCCTGCTTCCATGTCAGATGCGCCCCGACTATGCAGACATGCCAGAACCTACTTCCTCGAAGATCTCTGCAATAACTTGCAAAATGGTTGTCTCTCCTTCGTAGGTCACAACCCTATAGAACTTCTGAAGCCGAGCTTGTCGCGCTGCATCGGCACCGGGAGCTGGTATGATAGAGACCGAGATACTCTTCTGCGTGTCACGTTGACAGGTGATCTGCGTCACATACCGCGTGCAGAGACCCGCATCGCGAGGGAACGGAAATCCGGTCAAGCTCTCCAAGGCTGAGCTCTTGCCCGAGCTCTGGTCGCCCACCACTACTATCTTCCGCGGGCGTCAGAAAGGTAGAAAAGGGAGGTATAGAGTCGAAGTGAGTAGAAGCGGAATGTTTACCTGTGGCAAGTTGACAAGAGATGCAACGTTGAGCTCTCGGAGCTTGTCAATTTTGGCGAGGATGAGGCGGTTTCCTAGCATGCTGCCGCCCTTACCCTGCGTCTCACCGGCGATGAGGGTGAGAGCAGCTTTTTGGGGGGCACGCTGGGCATCCTCGAAGTTGTCCGTCGAGGAGGTAGGAATAGATCCTTGGGTGTTCTTCATCTCGGAGAGAAAGGTCCTTCAGTCTAAAGGAAAGTCTGAAGGGATGTTGGGAAGGTATTGGCACAGTTGGCTGCGGGACCAAGAGGTAGAAAGCTTTCACGCCTTGGCCCTTGAGAAGGGAAGAGAGGGGAGCTAAGAGGGAGAGCAGATGGGGAGGGGGGATTGGTAGGTTTTAAAGGTGACAACAAGGTGATCCCCCAAAAAGTGTTGATAGGAGAAGAAATTCAAGAACAAAACGTGAAGTCCGTAGGTACTTATACCTTGCTCAAGACTACCTATTCAACCCTTGCCAGAGTCTAGCTGCTCGTGCTCTTTCATATCTTCCCTGCCTCACATGAACTGTGCTGTTGGCCCTGTGCTGTTGGCCCCGGTGGTCGAGAACCAATACTTTGAGATTCTACCCTTTCTTTCAATCTCGGTCAGGACGTGGATGGCCCTGGAACACCGCATGCTTCGTCACCAGGCTCAGATGTTTGGCCAATGAAGGCCGGCTGCTTCCCAGGCCTAGAATCTTGGAAAGAGCATCTTGTCAGCCAACAGCAAAGACACAGCTTCTTTCCACGTCACCGAGCTTCCATTGTGCATGCCTGATGTTGCGGAGTCCAATGAAGGTGATGGCCGTTGGCCTCTTTCTGTCCAACTAGGCGCTCTCGCCGGCCGTCCGGCCCGTTTTTCGGCCCGTATACCTGGCGCCGAGCCGAGCTCCAAAGGCAGTTAGTTGGCTATGAGGCTGAATCGTCGTTGGAGCAGCGCCACAATAGTATGAATGCGCAAGATGTCAGGCGATGAGCGCCTAGTAGGCGGGTTCCCAATGGGAGGCATCCAGTACACCTTGATCTGGCTACGGATCTACGCATCTATTGTAGGCTTAACACGGAAGGAGCTTAGTCGGAGGCTGAAAAGGTCATAGGAGTTGAGGCGCAACACGCGCTTCGGGAACTTGCTTGGGAAAGATAGCAAGGAAGCGCTGATGGTTCATCAAAGTATTGTACAACATACAGAATCCCAAGGCCACCGAGAGCCTTATTGTACGCTCGGACGCCTGTCCCGTCCCACGACGCCAGTTATGACAAAATAACAAGAAAGAGGTTTGCGCAGCGGCGCAGTGCTGTCTGTTGGTCGGGCTGGTATTCACTTCCTTTTTGTTATAGGTTGCATCCTTTTACTCCTCCTGGCCAGTGTTCATCCCCTCTTTCACTTGGCGCTTGGCCGGGCCGAGTCACCGGCGTCTCTTCTGATGTTATTCCTGTTGATAACCCCCTTGAGCACCTCTAGGTGCCCCTCGGTAACACGGATCGCCTCTCGGATTTCGCGTTCGTCCATGCGGTCCTCCCGGAGCTTCTCCTCGATGCTCTTCGGGTCTACGAGCTTCTTGCGCGGCAGCGGAGGTGGACTGGAACCATGGATGCGGTCCATGCTGAGCCGCTCCTCTAGCCACTCCCACAACTCGCTCTCCTCGCGCCGCCACATCTCCTCGTACGCCGCCATGCGATGGGGGTAGGCCAGGTACCCCAGTTCGTTGCCGTACGGCCGATCCACCTGCCGGGTTGTACCGAACCCGAACCAAGCTGCCACTAGTAGGCCAACGAGCAGGCCGTAGACGACGTTGCCGGTGATGAGAGGTTTGACAATATCGACGACGGGGCTAAGGAATGGGTGGACCGGCTCGAACATGCCCCAGCTGTGCTTAGGAGAGGCCTTAGAAAGGCCTTCGCCATCGCTGGCCGGATTTGAGGCTTGGGCAGATTTGCCCTTCTTGCGCTTCTTGTGGCCCTTGGCTGCCCCGTTCGTCAATGTGCCGGACCTCGGCCGAGAGGACATAGCTGCTTTGGTGCTAGCCATCAAGTCCTTGAAGTGCTGTGTCTGGCCGTCGTTCGCACCCTTCTCGATGGGCCCTAGTAAGCAAGGTATGTTAGCAAGCATTTCTATGTAGTCGAATGTGCATAGATAACTTACCCTTCAGCCAGCTCTTTCCGGTCCACTCGATTGTACAGTTGGCCTGAATGCGGGTGGCATTGTTCTCAGCCCAGGACAGGCAGTACTTAGTCTTGACGCTAAAAATGTTGCCGCTAGGGACGTCGGGCGTCTGCGTTGTGCACAGGATATTGACTGCCTTCTCGAGATCATGACCCACGAGCTCCTCGGTGACAATGCACTTGGTCTGCTTCGGGCCAATGGACGCATACAACGGCCGGATGTAGCTGTACGTGCGGCTCTTGTTGTCCTCGGTGAGGCCCTTCTTGTCCTCCATCTGGAGCTCGGTACACTTTTGGTCTCCCGTGAGCCACTTGCTCATGAACGACACGGACATCGGCCCGAACAGGTAGCTGTAGACCTTGCCCAGCGGCGCCTGCACAATGTCGTCACCTGTAACCTTCTCGTAGTGCGTTCCAGCGTCCCCGCAGTCCGTCGGAGCGTGTGTAGCGGGGCCAGGGAAGTCGGCCGAGGTGGTAGGAGCTGAGCCCTCCTCAGGCTTCTCCGTTGTGCCATTAGGGGCAACGGCACCGGATGGCTTGCGCGAGACTGCTTTCTCGGCAGGTGTATCAAAGGAAGGAGCTTCAGTGGGTTGGGTGGTGTCGAAGCCATCATGGGTGTCCTCGTCTTCGTCATACACGTCGTCTCCATCCTCGCTATCGTCGTCAGAGGCGGATGCGCTGTGGCTTCCTCCAATAGAAATAGATTCAGTTTCAACCTTTTCTGTCCGGTCCCCGCCCGTCTCGTCTAGACGCACGCCATTGAGCGAGCTCTTCAGATGGGGGTGACCGAGCTTCCAGATCTTGACGATGAGATCATACGTGGTGTCTCGGCTCGCGAACGAGGCAAAGATGTGCTTCGCGTGGAGCGTAGATATCTCCAGCCCATTCTTGAAGACTAATGCGGTGCTGCGCTTCTCTACGGACACGATCTCGTCAAAACTGATCACGAGTGTAGTGATCCATCCAAATATGTTGCTGCTGAAGCAGAGGTGGCCTTCGGATATGTAGAGCCTGCCATGCGCGAGGATCTCTCGCTGCAGCGCGCAGCTGTAATCTTCAATGAGGTAATCGTCGTCTGGGACGCTCTTGAAAAGGGTGTGAAAGTCACGGTTCCGTTTCTTGTTGGCCACTGCAAAGCCGGTGAGCTTCGGCGTGCTCGACTGAGCGCTCGGGTGGGCCACAGAGGCATTCGCAGCGGCAATGGCGGCACCAATGGTCATGCCACCCGCGGTGCCGCCCGTGGCCGCGCTACTACCACGCTTTCTCCGCCGGCCGATGGCACTCCGTATGCTGTTACTGCGTTGAACCCCGGTCTTGCCCTCATAGACACTACCTGGCGGTGGTGTGTTGGCCCCGTTTGAAGGCTCGTAGACCGAGAGGGGTCTGTTGAGCGCGCCGCTGTGGGAATCGTCGGAAGGGGTCTCGACCACGCCTCCGCCGCTCTCAGCTGGGGCGGATTCTGCTCGGGCTCGGGGCTCATGGTCGGCCAACTTGGCCGTGGCCGGGGCGGGGGCCGCGCTGCCCGAGTCGACTATGCCGAGCTGGCTGAGGCTGAGGTCGCCCATACCTAATGTCTTGACAGCGGGTTCTTTCGATTCGGACGCCTCCCCAAGAACCTCACTAGACGACTCTACCTCCACACTGGTGTCTTCGGCAATGTCTCCGAGGTCCTTCGATATCGAGGGCTTCTGCTTGTGGCCACCCGGCAGGCTGGTATTGGTGATGGAGTTGCTGAGTGTGTTTGCCGTGCTCTGCACAGCGGATATCATAGAGTTGAAAAAGTTGGAGGCAGTGTTGCCAGGAGTCGGTGGCCCGTTCTCGGGGGTCGGGGTCAGGGGTGCCGGTGTGATATTGGAGAGTTTGCTGGGAACGATGGTACCAGAGCCTGCTCGTCCGCGTCTCTGTGTTAGCATAGTCCCCTGCGAGGGAACATCAGGTCGACCGGCCGGGCTATCAGAAGACTGCGAGACGCCCTCGGGGGTCTCGTGGTTGGTCGGGGTGGGGGGAGTGTTGACGATGACCGGTGTGCCCCTGTCCCCGTTGGGCGGCGTCCTCGGGGGGTTGGAAGTGTCTATCTTCTGGCCCCTAGAGAGACGACGTATGCGGTCTGATGATGATGATGCCTTGGCGGGAATAGCGGGAGGAGCAGGCGGGTCGGCCCTCGCGAGCTCTGGCGGGAGGTCCGGCTTCGGGTCGGCGACGGCTGGGGGGGTTGTATCCGGTCGGGCGGCTTCGAGAGGTTCGGGAAACCTGTCAGTATCGGCTGCTGGCTGTCTTCTCTCCGGGCTCGGACTGGCGCTGCCAGCCGAGCCTCTCTTGGATCGGAACACGCCCCTAAGTCGGCCAATAGAAGAGGGTCGGTGGAGGACCGGAGCCGGCGCAAGTCCTGAGGAGCTGGCCTGGGTCTGAGGCGAGGCCGAGTTGGGGTGGGAATCGAGGCTATCGACGCTCGCTTCCAGCTTGAACGACGATCGTTGGGATTCGGAGGTCTGGGAGTCAGGGTGATGGGCGGCCTGGACTAGGGGCGACGAGGTGGTCAAATAGCCAATCTGGGACGGGTGCGTCGAGATGGCGGTGGGCCTCGAAGTGCTGTGCGGAGCCTTCCGGTCAGTGCTCCGAATGCGAAACGGCTTCAGGCCGACCTCTCCAGGGAAGACCCCTAGGCGACACGGCGATAGGATTCAAGAAAAAGAGGATGAACAGAAGCAATGCTAGTGGCTAGGTGACACAACTGTCGCGGGCAAAAAGGAAAAAAATGGTCTTGAGAAGAGGAGTTTTGGCTGACGAGAGAGAGGGCCCTGCAGGATGCTGGAGCTGAAGTGACGGGGCGGGCTGAAGGGGTCGGGAGGCGCGGCCCAAGCTAATACGACGAAACCGCGCACTGCGAGTGGACGGCGAAGCTGCTCACCCCTCCAACCCTCCAACCCTGGCCCGAAACGGACGTAGGTAAGGTAGGTAGGTAGGGGAGGTATGGTACCTTGAACCACCACCTCCCCCGCCCTCGGCTTGCTCAATGATCCCGGGACGAGAGACATGCTCAAGTACACGTATTTTTTTTTCCTGGGGAATATCCCTTCCTTTTCCTCTCTCTCTCCCGTTCGCGCCGAGATGTGCGTGCAGTGGCCAGAAACGAACCAGGATTAAAAAAAAGGCGCAGAGAGGTATAGAAGGCAAAGAAGAGAGAGCAAATGAGATGAATAGGCTTACGTCTCAGGTTCAGACTCGTACGAAGTCAAGCTGTTCTCTTCGTCCCGGCTGGCCTCGGCGGGATCATGGCTAGGGTATCCATTAGCTTGCCTAGCCTCCGGATCCCGAAAAGCAGCGGCTCCCTCGTGGCCAGGCGTCGCATGCCGACTCGCAGAGGGCTTGTCGGGAGTCATGGCATCCTCGATGCTGTTGCTGCTCGCTGTTGTCTCGGCGATGGAGCCTTCTTTCCTGCGCCGGCGCTTTGCCGTTATCGATTTCGGCATGAACTTGCCGATGCTGCTTGGGCTTCCCTCCATCGTCGCCATCTACAGATGCAGTCGCTCGGCGCCGGGCGAAAACTAGTTGTCTGGCGACGCAGCCGGGTGGAGAGGCCTGGAGTTTGGGATGCTTTCTCTGAGGGTTTGCGACAAGCTGGGCGGGTGCTAAGACATCGTCGTCATCGATATCGCACTCGGCCCAAGTAGTAGCGAAAAAAAAGGGGGGGGACGAGAGACCTAATAAAACAAGGCAGAGATAAAATGATAATGACCTTAAAAAGCCGCTGGAATCACCAATTGAGTTCGTGGCGGCACCGGCAGAGAGGAGAGTTCTAAAGGCAAAACAGCCGGAAGATGCGGAGGTGGAGGCCAGATAATTATCACGGCATCATGGAGTGCTAGTGTGAGAACAAGGAGGGATAAAAAAAAAGGGAGAGAATGAGCCGGGATCGTGAGATACATAGATGCTAGGTTCCATGCCTAGGTAGCATTGCGGCGTCCATTCGCGGCGCTCTCTCCAAACCCATGACGACGAGCCCCTCCCTTTCCCGCGCGGTGGCCCGCTGCTCGCCGCCATCTTCCATCATCGATCTTACGAATACGGGCTCTTACGGGGCCTTGTTCAGTGGGCTGGGCAAGCTAAGGCAGCCCCGCGCCGCGGCTTTCCATTTATGTACAGTACAGTAATACGCTATCCTACTACAGTACAGGCCTCGCTCTTCTGCTCCGTATGGAGCACTTTGGTATCACCACTTCCCCCTTCTCCTCTGATGGTCTCAGCAGCCGCAGGAGGTGCGTCCGCCCCTGGTCTCCGGGGGTCGGTTGTTTCAAGTCGCCCAGCCCTCCTTTGGCTGTTGCCGGTGCCAGCGGAAGCTTCCATTTGATTGCAGCCTGTCAGGCCCCCTGCAGCGGGACTGGAGCTTCGAAACGGGATCGGCTCTCCACTGAAAGAAGGCTGGAAGGAAGGAGTGGAGCCCCTGACCACTTTGGGATCCGGGTGGTCCAATACTGGGACCGGGATGCCACAAAATCCAGCTACCTAAGGCAGGTAGGTATGTACTGTACGATTAAGTAGCTGCGGTACTGCTTGTTTGTAGAAGGAGGGGGAGACACCACCTCGGACCAGATTATATCTTGGACCTTCAATACTACCACAGCTGCCAAAGGGACACCACATGCATAGATGCATAGCTTTGTATTCAGTACAGTATCTTGTCTTGCTCGTCTTGAAGAAGCATTCAGATCTGGGATGCGCACGAGCACGAAAGCACAAAACTACACACCAGTAGCTGGAAGAGCTATAGGGGGGGGGGGGGGTTCTTCATTGGATGTCGGTATCCTGTCAGATCTATCAGGGACTGAGAGCCGGAAAAGAAAGTCAAAATGGCGGATGTGACCAGCGGCCGTTGGCCGTTTCTAGGAGCTCTTCCTCATCTTCGCCCCTTCGCCCCCGCGTGCTGGGCGCCCAGTCGGAAGAAATGGTACGCTAAAATGGCCTGGGCCCTGGGGGGTTGGCACTTGGCAGCCCAGCCATTTTCCTAGACCCCCCACCACATGACGGCAGCCTCTCCATTATTCCACCATCGAGCTTCCTGATCGCACTTATCGATCTTGTGTCATGCGCACATCAGCGCGTCCGCACGCACCGTCTTGCTCTAGATGAACTCTCTAAATCTATAGCATCTGTTCACTCCCGATCTCCAACGACGAACGTCGCGATGCGCATGCGCTCCAACCCGCCATGGAGAACGCATCTTTGACCAAGGTCAGAAAACCCCACCGCCTGGTTTCGCCCGTCTGCTGTCGCCGGGTGGCCTTGCTAACCGCGTACTGACCGCCTCCAGGCACACGATCATGCCCGTGCTGCCTCTATTGCGACCCAGACCTCGGACACCACCGTCGCCATTAACGAGCATGCCTTGGCCGCAGGAGAATTTTCCAATGCGGCCAGGACGACGGCTAGCATCGAGGCCCTGCGCACCCTAAGGCTCCTCGAGCAGCACCACAAGCGCCTATCAGAGCTCCTCAAGTTTCCCCACGAGCAGACCAGCCAGCCGTCGAGCATCGAAGGCGAAATACCCGAGGAGGACGAGAAGCAGCTGGCCGAGGAAGACGGCAACCCGACGAACGCCGCCTCCAAGCCCCCCTCCGTCGCAAGCGCTCCAAGCTCGGCAAAAGCGCCCCCGACCCTGTCGCATCAGCGCAGCGGCAGGTATCCAGGGCGCGACTTGTCCTCTTCTATCGCTAGCAACCTGGCATCGGCTAGAGGCATCAAGACGTCCAAGTACCGCGGCCAGCCCTTGACTCCAAGCATCTCTAACGACCAAGCCCCAGGGAGCCTGGAAGTGCACCCCCGTAGGGAAGGATCGGTGTCATCCAAGAACAAGCTCTCGGACTCCCCGGATGGTTCACGCAAGCCGAGCTGGATTCCTCCGTCTCAGCCGACGGGTCCGAAGACGGAGCCGACCTCCGGCGATAGCACCAAGGTGGAGCAGGGAGGCCAAGGGTCCAGCGATGAGGGCTTCTCTCGGTTCTACAATACCTTTGGTAGCATCATAAACCGCCTCTCGGCACCGCTGGCATTTGCTGGTCTCCCGTTGATCAACGAAGAGACCTCCGGGGAGGCTCCTACCGTGCCACCTCCGGAGTCTCACGTGCCCAAGAGGCACCGGCAGCACAAGTCAGTCACATCTGCCTCTGTCGAGCCAGACCTTTCCAAAATATACTCCAAGGCTACGCTGCGCGCCCTCGCAAAGGACGGCCACGCCCCTACCGATTCCTTTTATGTTGTGCCACCTAGCGGCCATACGGTATCTTACGCCAACATCCTCAGTTTCGATCAGAAGGAGAGGCGCCGCCTAGCCGCCTCGGGCCATGGCGATGAGGGCGATGGCCTCGAGGAACCGGATGAGGACGACTTCGTAGACGCGCGCGAGTCGCAGGGCCCATTGTCCCCCGGCCTTCGCCGGCAGCGGCCCGGCCGGACTCAGACGGAGCGAGAGCAGCAGAACGTGATCGAGGAGCTACATCTCGAGAATGCAAGCCTCAAGGAAATGCTTGATAAACTCAGCAAACGGCTGCACGCGTTCGAGCTCAACTCCCAAAGCTCGCACCTGGCGCTGGCACAGAGCATCCGCCTGGGCCGCCCCGGCTCGCCGTTGTCGGGCAGTGGAGGTGCGGCTGATAGCAAGGCCGAAGACACCCTGCGGAGCAAGAACCAGGCGCTGGAGGACCAGCTGGCCGAGATGATGAAGAATATGCAGGCGCTCGAGAAGGAGTACGAGAAGACGCTCGCGACCGTGGAGAAGTACCGCGATCGATGGGAGAAGCTCAAGGCTGGGGCAAAAGCGAGGAGGGAGGCACAGGTCTCGGCTGAGACGGGCGAAGCCTCGAAAGGCGCCTAGCGGCTCGGACGGATATCTGGTTGTAGCTGATCCGGGAAGTAGGGACATGTGCAGAATACAGAACGGATCCCGATAGTCATGAAATAATACCATGTGAAGCTGAACGATTGTTTTCGTTGCCTCTATCTGCTCGCCCTTGTCCTGTCTTCCCAGTGATGAAGGAATTCGATACAGCAGGATAGTAAACACCGCAACCCGCTTTGATTAGGGGCGGAGGTCGTGTGTCCTAAGATGACGAGCACCTGGTTGGTTAGATAGGTACATGCTTGCATGTCCTGCCTCGAGGGCGAACGGGGAATAGAAGGCATATGCGGCCGCCTCAGCTGAATTCAGCTTCAAGGATCTCCTATGCTTGCCATTCTCTCATCCATCCGTCGCATCATTTCGGTCTCCTCGTCCACGACGGCTCCGCCGTCCACCTTTACCCCGGCTCTCTCCAGCTCTGTAAGCACTCCTTTCTTCGTGAGCACACTCCCCTTGGCCAGCCAGCCTCCTTCCTCCCGCATCTTCCTGACCCATCCTTCCAAGCTCCGCATTCCCACGACCAAGAAGCCCAGCTCCTCTCGTTCTACGTCGAACACCTCCCACCAGGCAGTCTCGGGCATCTTGGCCCCGACGTCTTTGGCCGCGTTATATACAGCCGCGACGGCCAGCGCGTGCGGCTGGTGCGTCAGGTATAACAGCTGCGGGCTGAGCAGCGCCGCGTTCATATAGTCGACAGCGCGACGGGCAATGGCCTCTTTTGGTGTGCCGAGGAAGTCGAGCGCCTGCAGGTACGTCACGGCGAGTGGGTGCGGGAGGGCCACGTGCGTGTCGAAGCCCAGCGCGTAAAGGATGCGCGCCTCAAGCGCAAGCAGTCGGGAGTGGAAGGCCTGGTAAGCCGAGTCGGTCAGGGTGTAGGTCTTGGGGTCATCTGGCCGGTCCTTAGGCGGAGGGGATGCCGTGCTGGAACGCAGCAGTGGGGAGTAGGTTGAGAGGAGGTATGTGTAAACGTTGGCGACGTCCCGAGTGCCGCGCGGGGAGGGGCCGGCCTTGGCGACGGTGAAGAGGGTCGCGGCAGAGACGTCCTGGCAAAGAAGTTTTTGTTAGCTCAGTTCTGCTCGGCGCTGCTGGTTCGCATTGACTAGAGATGCTCACGCTGAATTCGTATGCGAGGACGGGCTCGACGAGCCAGTACCGCGCCAGCACCACGTTCGCCTGCGCGGTGACGGACTGCGAGAGCTGCAGGAGCTGCCCGGCGGCCTGGGTAAGGCACTGGGTCGAGTAGAAGATGGAGTCTTGGAGGTCGGTCGGTAGGTTGCTGAACTGGCTCCTCTTGTATATCTGCTCGGGCGTGACCAGCGGATTGGTCATGTGCGACATGGTAGGCACGGCATGCGAGGAGCTGCTGTTCGGTGTGTATGTTTTACGAGGAGCTCGCGAAAGGTGGGATGTTGCTCAAAATCGCGTTAGCTCGAAATTGTAGTGTACAGTACCTACCGCACCTGCCTAACTTAAAAAGTAGGCTGGGTAGCCGCGCCAGGATTGGTTAGTCCTGACCGGGCCGCTTGCTCGGTAGGCACTCTGTGGCGCTAGCAAGGCACCTATAGAAGTCCCCACAGCTTACCCCAGAGAGTGCAGGTAGAAGTCGATCGAATGCGGTGCTCTCCAGAAGAGACACGCACCAACCCGCATTACCAAAGAGCTTACGCCATGTAGGCCACCACGCAACATCATTCTTGCAATGCGATATGTTACGGGATTCTCGAAACGGTCGGTAGGAGATGCATTATATAACCCAAGAATCCCCCGCTCTCGAGCCGGAACAGCAGGTAGGAGCAAGGATGGGAATAGACCACTTTATATTTGTGGTTCTCCCGGTAGAATCTGCCCGGCGTTCTTTGCTATTCAAGATAGCCCGCGTCCTATGCTCGACGAGGTACGAAATAGCACATGGAGCAGTGCGTCTTTGGCCCTTTCCCCTTTAGGCCGAAGATGCAAGTGCGCCACGATGCTCTCGTATATTGAAATATTGCCGGATGGATGTTGCCAGCCAGGTTGCCAAGCAAACTAGGTCATAAACAGCCGTGGATGTTCGCTTTCCCTTGCAACCCCTGAAAAAAAGCCACTAACTAATCAATGACTGAGAGCGATGTGGCCAGAGCAGGCAATTGAGAACACACCAAAAGCACCAAGAGCGCGCAACCCCCCGTCTCTCGGGCAGGATCTGCATGGACGGTCCAAGTTATCGGGCCTTGGTTGGATAGGACACCTCCGGGCCACAGACCACGGCTTTCCTTAGCCAGCAGCGCCTTTGTCTGTCTCCTAGGTGGAATCGAGCCCGCTCTGCCTACCACCTTACAGGGGGTCAATTCGTGGTGAGTTCCACCTGTCAATATCTGAGCAGCTGCCTGCATGCCTTCAATGCCCTCTTAAGCCAATCCAGTCTAGCGTGAGCTAGAACTGACTTGTTAGGCGACGATGGAGCTCAGAGTTCAGTCCCATGCCGACCGCATGATGTGGATCGTGAGCCTGAGCATGTCAAGAGTAGGCTCACGTATAAGAGAAGGTAAGAAAGAACCTGAGAGGCAACAGGCACAAGAGCTAGATGGATCATCCTACGATAATCTACCTAGCGATCTACTAGTTAGTTGTTCGTTGCGTCGACTTCGCCTTTTTCTCTCTGCAGCCGACACTCGTGGTCGCATTGGCAAAGCTGGTATCCTCGTCTCATAAGCCATGTCAGTTTCCTGCGTCTCTCAAAGGCGCGGAGTCAGCTAATAATGTCCATCCAGCGCGGTGTGCAGTCCCCAGTAGTCACCCCTCGTCCCTCCCTTTCGCAGCCAACTCCTTCCAAGCTCCCTCGCAAGGGCGGCCGGGTTGAGTCCTGCCGAGCCGATGGGCGAAGGACAGAAAAATACCTCGAACAAAAAACCACGACTTGACGACGTCAACGGTCTAGACCAGGCCGCCCTCCCATCCGGGTTTACCAGTGACCGACTTGTTTCCTCGAACCCTAAGACCAGATGAATGCTAGATGGGAGATGGGGGTCGTTATGCGGGGTGGGGGGTGGGGGGTTTAGGGAGAATATGTAGTCATAATACAGGGGCAGCAGGCAAATGGGATTATATGTCGAATGAAGGCCCCACGCAAGGTTAAGCGAGGTACCCCAGGTCATCATCGTCGAGTCGCTCCAGGTATTCCTTGTCGAGGAGGATCTCAATGCACTTCTTGATGTCGCTGACTTTGGGCATGAAGCGCTGGCGGATCTGGTTGATAGTCTCGCTGACGAGCTGCTGGTGCTTCATCCGCTTGCGGGCCTTCATGATGCGCACAATCGCCGACTGAGGGAGAAAGAACCAGGTTAGCTAACATCGAGTCCCAAGCGTGTTTGCTTTGCGGGGGGCTTACTTGTAAGAGAAGCTTGCGGTCCTCCTCGATCGTCTTGTTGGTCTCTGCCTCTTCCTGCTTCGACTCCGACTTCATACCCACATTGAGGTTGACACGCAGCTTCTTGTTCTTGAAGTCAAAGTTCAGGGCAAATGTCTTGCCAGGGCCAGGCTTGTCTCCGTCAGGGCCGATGAGGAGAACCTTTGCCTTGAGGAGGATGCCGAGAGACGGATCCAGCGCTTCACTGTTGAGCTGGGTCGTCTCGGCGATCTCCTCGTATGTGTGCTTGTCCTTGTCATTGAAGAGAAGGAGGATTGCCATCTGATAGATAGACACTTGGAAGGTGTACGGCATCTTGGCTCCCTTGCAATAGTTAGCCTTGACCTCGCCCTTGCACAGCTGCCACAGCCAGGTGAGCTTGCGACCCTCGTGCTTGTTCTTGTAGAAACGAGAGAAGCGCTCGCAGTCGGCATTGATCTCTTCTGGCGGGTTGAATGTTGTGTTTGGTGGTGTCAGCGGCCAGAAGCCGGTGCCGAGGATCGAGTATTGGGAGTCAAGGCCCTTGTGGCCGAGGCCCTGGAGGTGCTCCTTGAAACCCGTGTTCAGGTCCTTCGAGATCTGCATATCCTGGAACATGCGCTGGAGCTTATTCGTATACTCGAAGCCACATGCTTCCTTGAGCTTGCTAATCATGCTCGTCTCAGCATCGTCTGAAGACGAGTTGCTGTGCACCAGACGCCGGGCAAGCATACGCGAGTAAAACTTCTGGAAGACGTCCTTGTCCTCGATGTACTTGAACACCGTCATGATCTGGGTCAACGTGTTCTCCAGCTCCGCCTCCTCCACTCCCGTGCTGCTCTTGCGCAGCAAGATATCGGTGTACTTGGCCAGCAGCTCTGGCGATTTGTTGGACCCAGATTTGCAAACGTCGTTGCGATTCACGAACTCCCTGCAAGCGTTGTCCAGAGATCGCGTGAACTCGGCTTCGTCCGTGAATGCTCGCTTGACAAGGCCCTGGTACTGGGTGTGGACGTCGAGGAGGGCGTCGACGTACACCTTGGGGTCCAGCTTGTCGGCATCAGCTGCCACCTTGGCGACAGCGGCCAAACCCGCCTTGCGGACGTGAGCCTCAAACTTGGCCCGGAGCGGTTCTAAGCCGTCCGGTATACGGGAGAGGAGGCTGTACATGCGGGCCATATCCTCCTCGCGGTCGTTGTCCAGGAGAACCTGGAATTCGTCGCGAAGAAGGTTGGAGTGATCTCCAATCAGCACCTGGTTGCACGTCTTCTTGAGCTGCATGGCGATGTCGGGATGAAGGTAGAGCTTGACCCGCTCCTCCTCCTCGTCGAGCCGGGCTTCCGCCTTCTTCATGTACTCGACGACGCTATTGTCGGCTACAAACTGCCGGCTCTCGTTCTGGTAGAAGACCTTGGTGGCTTCGAGGAACGGCCGCTCGAAGTGGTAACGGTACACCTCGAGGGTGGTCTTGGTGCTGTCGCCCTCATCCAGCCCGAGGGACACAAACGACTCGACCACCTGCTTGATCTGGTTATACTCGATCGTCTCGCCGTTGCGATGCTTCTCCACTAGCTTGAGCACGGCGTTCATCACCTTCTCCGCCACCTTCTCGAAGAGGACATGGCGCCACTGCACTAAATGGAGTGTGTAGACATCGTAGACATGCTTTTTGCCTTCGTCCATCTCGCGCTTGACCCAGTGGCGGTTGAGATATCGGAACAAGTGGTGGATGTACTTGGCGGCCACGGTATAGCGTTGCCACTCGCGAATGTAGAAGGCCAGGAGCGCCTCGTCGGTGTGCATCTTGGATTCCTCGAGGAGGCCGTTAAGGTGGGTAGTGAGATAGTCGGATAGCTTCTTGTAGAGCTCCTCACCGAGGAGGTGCGCTAGAAGGCAGCAGGTTAGCTCTGGGCGGCCAGGGCTTCCGGAGAGGGGCACGCTCACCTCCACGATGCGCGCCAGTCTGGAAGTTGGACTGCTGAAGGCTAAATCCTATCGCCTTCTGCGAAGTACAGAAATTATGGACCGCGCTGCAGGAGGGTCAGCATAGAACTGGGAGGTAGGCAAGGTCGAGAGGCGAGCGCGTACGAGTAGGTGCCCATGTACTGTGATGGCAGCGGGTTAGCTTCACCAGGGAAACCGAGGCGGTGGGAGGGTGGGAGAGGAGTGCAAACATACGGTTTCCATATTGATTCCATCTTGCAGGTTGGTCATGATCCGGTTGATGTTCTTCTGCAGATAGGTCCACCTAACTCAGCCGTCAGCAGCCTTTCCGCGCGGGCGAGGCGGAGGGGGGCGGGGAGGAAGGCGAGGGCGGGGGAAGCGAGCTCGTACGTGTTATCAATATCATCACGGGCCGGCTGCGAAGGCATCGGGGAGGCCATGGTGCTGGAGATGGGGCGTCAGGCGCCGAGTCGGTCGACGATGAGGTTGGCGGAGGGAGGGGTCCGCAAGGCTGCGGTAAGAAGGCGACGTCCAAACAGCCGAGACTGCCCTCAGCGATCTGTCCGACACCAGCAGCGACGCGGAATCGGGTTCGACGGCTAGATCGGAGGGCGCGATGACGCAGGCGAAACAGGTCGTGCACGAAAACTTGCAGGGCGGGGATATCACCAGCTGGTGGAAGAAGGGGAGAAGTTGTTGGTGGGTGAGAGGCTGTGGCGATCCTGCCACAACCACGAACCGTTTTAGTGGCGGAGACGTCAGGCGTCGGGAAAGCTGGCAGGGCCAAAAGGGGGCAGAGAGGGGGAAGGGGGGAAGGTGGGAGAGCGACGGAGAAGGCGGCTGGGTGATGGGCCGAGCACGAAGACAAAACACACAAAACCAGGCAAGCTGGGGGCGAAGTAAGGGAGAGTTGTGATCGTGAAAGGGAGGTCAAGTGTTGCCCGAATGACTCCTGGCCTCCAGGCAACTTTGGGATCTCAGCCTTTTTTTGCAATGGCTCCAGGTTGCTGGCTGCAGCGGGGGGCCTAGGCGCCCAGGCGCTCACCCGCGCCTAAGCTCGTGCCACCATCGCGGCTACCTGTGACGCGGTGCCGAGGATAAGCCGGGGAGCCTCCTACACGGGCAGGGGTATGGCGCTGTAGAGCCAGGCTTTTTGGTAATTAAGGCAGGTACCAGGTAGGTACTGTACTGTATTTCCGTAGGCCTCCGCCGGAGTCCCGCGTGTACCTAAGCTACTCTTGGCCGAAATAAGGACGAGGTTTCTTTCCCGCTCTCCTCTTGCCGCTGCCTGGTCGTATATAGCAATGCTGCTTGCCCCCTGGGATTCCATCGTAGCCAATGCATCACTCTACGCCAGCAGTCTATGAGACGAATGGGTATTTGTTCTATTTCGTTTCGTGTGCTAGGCACCTGCCTACCTTAGGTACTCAAAGGGGGTATCAGCAGAACGTCCGGGCCTCCCATGGCCTTGCTATGAGCCTCTGTCCTCCTCATCGCCTCCTCCAAGTCTCTGGACTAGCCGAAATACATTGACGCTAAATGTGAAAGTCCATGCAATGAGCCCAACCGTGAGAAACGCCGCCAAAGCCTGGCTGTACCGATTCACCTCGGCATGGATCGAGGGGTGGTACAGCAAAGTCTCAAACGCCAGCGTCGCGCTGACGGACTTGAAGATGATGAAGAGCAGGTCCATGAGAATCAACGAGATCTTCTGCGTCGGGGGCCGCAACCCCAGGGGTTTCCCCGTGTATTCATCCCACGTCATGTACCCAATATAAGGTATCGCGACCGTGTCGACCACAATGGCGATCAGAGAGTCCGTCCGTTCTGAACTCTCCCTGACCCCTTCCTGAAACTCGGTCTCGTACATGCGTCCCGATAGAGCGAGGCCGAGGATGGAGGTCAGCAGCACGGTTAAGCGGAAGACCAGAGGGACGAAAGGGTCGTTGAGAATGTGATTCCATATCCTCTTGTAGAGAACTTGTCTCCTTGTGCCCCGGGTCCTGTTGGCATCCTGGGGCGGAGGTATATCGACGGGATTGTTAAAGCCCGGCTGGAGTTTGTCCAGCACCTCGGGGTCGACAATCTCGGCTTCTTCGTTTGGGAGATGACCGTACTGAGACGACTGCAGGAATGCTCTCCATTGTGCATTCGAACTCGCGGCCATGTATCCTGGCACGATGACGGGCTCGGCAGACCGCAGGTGGTCCCACTGTCGCCCTCGCTCCGCGGCGCTCTTGCGATTTAGAAATTTGGTAACCTTGTTTGCGTTTTGGTGAGGGATGGGGTGGACCATGTCCACGTAGCCATCCTTGGAGACTTTCCGCTCCAGCTGTTGGGGGGTGTTGTTCCGCCGGGCCGGTAGGGATCGCTGAGGGGGCGTCGCCAGCGCGCGAAGCTCGTCCTCGGTCGGGGCGCCATGCCTCGCTTCGTAGGAGCTTATCCATGCTAGAAATGGTCCCGTGTCAATTGTGCTCTCGGGCTCACAGGAGCAGCAGCGCAGCGGCTGCCACGGAGCAAAAGTCAGACTCACGAGGTAAAGACCGCCGAGTGCGGCGGCGGGAGGCCGCGGTTCCCGACGTGCTAGCTGTAGCGACGGAGGCACGCTTGTCAGGGCGAGAGGATCTCGAGGCTGGCGGCGTGGGCAGTCCCGTCATGGTGGCGGTCGGCCGGCCGGCCCTGCGTCGGCTGCGAGTCGGCGCGGCGGGACGAGGTTATCCAGAGAGCCAAGGGGGGCTGGCTCACAGGCAGCGAAAATACATTAAACAATACAAAAGGAAAGTGGCGGCGCGGGTGTAAAGATTCGCGGCGGATTCCAGAGCAACGCAAGGGATTTGTCGCTACATGATGGTCGCCGCAGCGAAGGTAGGAAGGGTCGAAGGGCCTCGCTCTCGAGCCTCTGTCGAGCACACACGCAGCCGGTTGCGCGTGTTTGGACCGGTTGGGTCTTCTGAGCACCGGCACCTGACGATGGCAGCTTTGGCGCATGGGCACCACCTCGCACCCGTGCGAACCACTACCACGATTTTGCGAGGCGCTGAGCTCAGGCCAAGCGCATCCCACTAGGGGAGATGTTAGGGTGGGACCACATGATCGCCCGAGGCTTGGGTTATTTCAGCGTCCGTACAGGGATACCAAGCGAGGGCGTCGTGCCGGTAGTGAGCGTGTCATAGCCCCGCTGCCTGTATCTCGATAACAGCGCTTGAATTGACCACTCACAGGGATCCTGAGGCGAATGTGCGTCACCGTTTGGCGGGCAACTCAGCAGTCAAGCTTCCAGGCCTTAGCGCATTTTCCGCTAGCAGGGGAGATGATGGAATGGGAATCTTCCCGACAGTGACATCGCTTCATGACCGGTTGCCCCCTCCCATTTGAATCTTTTGCTCCCCTTTGTCTCGAATCCATCTTCTACCCCCCCCTCCCTCCATAACCCTCATAACTGCGCGGCCCTTGGCCTCCACCGCCCCGGACGCCCTTTCTCTTCTCTCCTTGACGATGCACGCTTCGCTCCGGCTGACTCGGTCCTAGCAACGGCGCCGGCGAAACAGCACAGCTCCGCTGTCCCGTGCGTGGAGTGCTGACGTAGCGGCTTTTGCACTCGAAACGACAGACGCCTCTTCAGGCTACGCCTGCGCAGGTGTGCGACCATGAAGTTCTACCTGCTCCCCGTCTCCACGCGCCGAACGCTCCTGTTCTGCCACCGGCTCAACGCTGCGGCCACGGAGAAGCAGACGTTGGGGGACAAGGTTCAGGAGCGCGTGGCCAAAGTCTGGGCTGGTTGGGAAAAGAAGGAGAGTGGCTGGCAGAAGTCGGTGGTCAACTATGGCAACTACGCCTTCCGAAGGATACCGTATGAGGAATGGGGCCTGAAATCGGTCCCTCCGCTCTCGAAGCGCAGGAAGGATGACGAGGTACAAGGCAAAACTCGGGCCGAGGTTGTCTACCCTCAGACCATAATGCCTTTGGAAAGAGTCCCGGGCATCCTGGAGAAGCTGGCCACGGAGCGGGAGGCTTTGCACAAGAGGAAGATGATGTGGTGCTTCATCGCCATGCCCTTCACCGCCCCCGTCGCCCTCATCCCGGTGTATGTGTGATTCCCTCCCCCGAGCCTCGTCCCATCTAACAGACATCATCTCGGCAGAGTGCCCAACCTACCATTCTTCTACCTCGCCTACCGCGCATGGTCGCACTGGAGGGCCCTCGGAGGTGGAAAGCATATTCAATTCCTCCTAAAGAACAGGCTTTTAGATTACACCCCATCGCCGGTTGTAGACCAGGTGTACGCCGACCGAAAACACCCCCTACCATCCACGCCAGAGCCAACCACAGACGCCAGCCCGCTGAACGAACCAAACTCGGACTTGTCCCATCCCGAGGGCGAGACGATGCTCCTCTCCCAAGCGAACGGCAAGAAGATGACCGAGGCCCTCGACCTCCCTCAGCTGGAGGTCGAGCTGGAACGGGCCATATGGCAGGTTGAGATGGCCATCAAGAAGCAGAACGAAGAGCTCGCCGCGAAGCGGGGCGGAGCTGGGGAGGCGGCTCCGAAAGCTGCAGCGGACGATGCCACCAGGAAGGAGCAGAAGAAGATGCAGTGAGACAGGCGAGTGTTTACGATGACAAAACGAGCTGTACAATACTTGTCTCCGCGATGACACAAACCGGGGATTATAGACGGGGGGTTGGGGTACCCAGGGCGGACCGTATGAACTGACGATAGACCAAACTCGGCTTCTTTTTTTGTCCTCCTTTGGCTGACGCGAGAAGGAGGACCGATGCTGGCTCGCGTCTCGGCTCAAGCATCCGAGACAGAGCGTTCGAGATAGATCGAATCGAGCAACACCCCCTTCATACTCGACTGTGATGTGCTTTCTTTCTCCTGGGACAACACTCATGAGATGATTGGGGGTCGCCCCAGGACCACCCGCAGTCGAAACACCGTGGCCAGCCCCAAGACGCAGAGCAGCATCATGATCAAGAGGACCTTTCGAGCGGCGGCGGCGCCTTGGCCACGCTTATGCGTCAGAATGAGGCCCTCCTGGTCGTCATGGAAGGCGTCCCTGGGGTGATGCTGGAAGACCTTGCCGTTGATGGAGATCGGGATAACTGTGACTACCGTGGCCCGGTCGATGCTGATTCTTAGCTGCAGACTCTGCTTCTTGTGTGCTTGGTTGTCGAGCTGGGATTCGCTATAGCCCACGGCGATGTCCATCGAATTGTCACATACAGAGCTCCGGGGAGGGGAGGTGAAGTGCCCCTTTTCTGAACGCCAGGCTGCCTCTGCCTTCTGCCGGAGCAGCTTCTGTGTCGGGCTGATCGGGTTTGGTATCTTGCGGCCGCTCAGCCGAATGGCTTTACATCGCCGTGCGTTCTTGCGCGGGATTTCATAGCAGCTCTCCGGGTTGAGCGGCGACGATACGGCCGGCGAGTAGGGCGTCTTGTCCACCAAGAAGAACGGCATCTTGGGGATTGGTGATGGGGCTTGCTCCTCTTCTCGTCACAGGGATTCAACTGTGGGCAGAGGGGAAAAAAATATACCTCGACATCCTGGCGATCCGGGGAGACACTCTTCCTAAAGCTGGGAGGCAATTCAGGAGTGGAGGGGGGTGTAGTCGGGCAGGGACCCAGTTTGAGACACTCGCGACTCGCGAGGTCACACCCTTCGAGGTGAAGAATGCAGGGACACGCCGGTGCGACCGGTTTGGCAGCATCAGGGGCTCTATTTTCCGGCGCCCAAGGATTGCATTCGCCTAGCTTTCCCACACGCGACTACTCGCCGTGTCCACACGCAGAGGCCTGCCTAGCTGGCTTCAGATACGGTTCTCGGAGATCGAATCCTTCTTGTCAAGCAACCAGAGAAAGCAGCCTCTACTCCTCTATCTTCATTTCGTTTCCTTTACGCACACGTGCTCTCACATACCGTATGGCGACGGGTGGGTACCCGGCACGAAGGGTTTGCAGCGGCTACCTACATTCCAGTCTGCGGAGTCCCCCATCCCGCCCCATACCGGAAGATCCCTCTTGATCCCACAAATTCGCTCGCCGTGTTCGGATAGAACAGGCGGAGAATTTGCCCGGTAAGCGTCTTGGTAACGTGCTTTGTTGAAGGAGGGAGAAGCATCAGGGCCCGCTTCCGGCGACGGAGCCCAGGTCACCGCCGCCAGGTTCTTCGCTCCCGGAGCCCAGACGGGCCGAGTTGGATGGAGGAGGGATCTACCTAATTAGGCCACCCGGGCTAGATTTGGGTGCTTTTCAGGACATCTACTCTGCATTTACACTAGTGGCGAGGCATGTCGAATCGATTGGCTGGGCCTTGCCAAGGGAGCTCATGTCAGGTAGACAGGGCGCCATCCCATGAGCTGTAGCCAGATCACGTAGTGTGCGTCTTGGTCATATGCCAAACGCCCTTCTCTGGAGCACACCGAGAGAGAGCCACGTCAACCTTGCGGGGCCACAGAGGCGACGTCGGCGTCGTAGCACAACGCAGATCTAGACGAGTAGTGCAGTGCTACCCCCAGGATTTACGCAAATACCACGCAAAGCTACCTTAGGCCCCTGACAACCGAACCCGATAGTGATCTGGCAGGAGGAGTATCCTGTGTCTTCGTCACTCACAAGCACGAATGCAACGTCGTGGCAGGGGCAGGGTCGTCGCCAATTCGATGAGCCAAGCGGGCTCGTTGAGTAAAGGCAATCACGCGGGTTTCTTTGCGTTACTCTCTCGTCGTAATGCTATCGCAGCTGCTAAGATCGAGAGATTGTGCTCGGTCGCGCATTTGACTCGGAGTACGAAGATACCTACTACCAGAGCTTTAGCTGCTTTATTACTCTTCCGAGGGTGTGTCCTCAGGAATACGCCTACGGAGTAGACCTCTGAAGAGAGAGGAGGGGGGCGATAGACTGCGGCTGGAGGCGCAGGCCCAAGTTGGGTTTTGGTGGCGTCGAGCTCTGATAGCTAAACCAAATAGCTAAAATCGATCTGTAAGAGATCAAGAGATAAATACCTAGCCTTATCAAGCGCCCGCGAGACAAGCTTTGCCCTAGGTCTTTCCTAGGAATGGTTCTTTGCTAGCGTATCTACCGTCCATTGCCTCGCGGCTTTGATTGTCTTGATGCACCGCCTGTGATCTTCTCCGTCGATTATATCGCTCTCTAGGGCGATCGCGACCCCTCCTTCGACGACGAGTATTAATCCCTCGTAGCAACCCTGTATGTCCACTGACTTAGTCGCGCCCGGGTTCCCCCGCTGCACGCCAAGCTTGATAGATACCCGCGCTGCGGCCAAATGTCTCCCAAAAGCTTAACTGCGAGCTAGCTTACTACCAACTATACTCCGAGCGGCCCGTCGGGGCTTCATCCCGTCATGACGGGAGAATGGGACCCAAGGCGGGGCGGCTCGTCCAGCCAGGATGATGCGCTCGTCAATGGGCTCAACCGAACGGACACGATCAGATCTGTCGCCGGCGGGCGGATCAAGCTTCGCGGCCGAAACGATGACCTTCCCCAGTGAGCCTTCCTCAGACCCGCCGTGGTGCCCCGGCAGTCCCTCGGCTGACACTGCAACCCTACCCTGGCAGACGATGGTGGTTCGCCTCCACAGCCATTCCGCTGGTGGCGGCAACCGTCGGTCCCCTGTCCAGCATGTTGTCTATAGCAGCGTTGGTCTCCCCTTGGAGGCTCACTCTGCCAGACAACGGAGAGCTCCCTGATGGCGCCGACAACAATGGCGTCGGAATCGCGGACCCTAGATGGTACTCCATCTGGCCTGCTTCTACCATGTCCAGCGGGAGGCTGTGCTGACTGTGGGCTACAGGGAGATCATCTGCAATGCCATATCCCTCGCCTTTGGATTCACGGGCAACATCTTCCTTCTTCTCAATTTCACAGGTCGTGTGCGATACATCATCGCCTTGCCCCTGTCCATCCTCTTCTGGATCTTTTCGTCGGCAATTGTAAGTTGACAAGCTGGCCGACCATTGCATGCTGTGCAAACAGTTGACGTTCCATAACGCCGAAAGCTCATCGCCATCACTGCTGCAATGAGCATCTACGTGCCTCCTATCCCTCCCGGGGAAATATACTCCCAGGGTTTCTGGCATGCTGTTCTTGCTTCTATACTATACCTCTCGGCTGCGATCATCCTAACCATTAATATTGTCGGCTATTTCAAGGGGCACTATCCTCAGCAGTTCCACCTGGACGACGACCAGCGGACCTTGATCTTGCAGACTATGATGTTCTTTTTCTGGCTCGCGGGCGGTGCGGGTATCTTCTGTGCTGTCGAGGGCTGGACATTTGCTAACGCCCTCTACTATGCTGACGTGGTGCGTAAACAGTACCCCTGAGACCCACATCAACATAACCCCCTTACCGACTTTGTATGGCTGTCTCCACGCCAGTCGCTAACCACTCCGCATCACAGTCTATCCTCACCATCGGGTTTGGGGATATCTCCCCGGCGACCCCCGCCGGCCGTGGCTTTCTCTTTGTCTTTGAGCTGGTCGGCATCATCTTCCTCGGTCTGGTCATCTCCTCCATCAGCGGGTTCGCGGCCAACATCAGCGCCGACAAGATCATCAAGCGGCACCAGCGGCACGCACGTGAGTCCACCGTCGGACGCACTGTCACTAACGAGAACGAGCTCCGCGAACGACTAGGCCTGCCCCCGCGTGACCAGTCGCGCAGGGGATCAGCCGCCCGGCGCGACTCCATCACCAAGTACGGCCACCTCGAAATCGTGGGTAGGACAGTAACCTTTCGCGAGAAGAAAGGCCACGCAAGCGGTGGTGGTAGAGGAGGCGCTGCGCGGTCGCTCCCGGCTAAGAGCCGGGATGAGAAGATGCGCGCGCGGGGCGCGGCAAACTCGCCGGCCGAGAAGAGGAGACAGCGGCGGCAGAAGTTGCTGCTGCTACAAGAGGAGAAGGACAGATTCGAGGCAATGCGAGAGATCCAAGAAGAAACGAGGCGGTGGAAGCAGTAAGTTGACAGACGTGAGACTTGCGAGAGTGGTTCGCTAATGGCGTCAGATATCTCTCATTGGGGATGGCGTTCTTAGCCTTCGGGATCCTGTGGGGTGTTGGTGCATTAGTTTTTATGATCACGGAGTCCCGTCTGCAGGAGATGTCGTACTTTGATGCGCTCTACTTCTGCTTCGCGGCCCTTCTCACCATCGGGTTCGTTTTACTCCCCTCTCCGCCCCCAGCAGGAGCCTCCACTTCCCCCTTCTTCCAAGCGTCCCTGGTTGTGACACTAATATTGGACCGATTACAGGTATGGCGACTATTCTGCAAAGTCCAACATAGGAAAGCCGTTCTTCATAGTGTGGTCTCTCATCGCCGTACCCATTGTCACAGTCCTGATTCAAATCATGTCTCGTACTGTGGTTTCGGCCGTGAACCGGGGCACTTTCACCCTCGCCGACTGGACCATCATGCCCAAAAAGGGGGTTGTTCGGGCATACCTCGACCACCACCCTGCTCTGCTCAACTTTCTGTCCCGCCTTTCCGAACGCCATCAGCAGCGTAAGCGCATCTCCGAAGGCTTCCAGGTCCAAGATCCCGACCGTCCAACCCCGGTGGACAATCTCCCTGACCCCCAGGACCTGGAGGCCAGCCAGGATGCTCCATCCGAAGGAGGGCCGGAAGATATCTCGGAAGTTAGCCCAAGCGGCCGAGGCCGCCGAAAAAGTAGCGCCATTTCTGCCAGCCTCGAGCGAACGGCTCTAGAGGATCCGACCGAGCATGACTTGGCCCGTGAGCTGGCTATTTCCATCAAATCGGTTGCCCAGCACCTGAGGATGGAGCCGCCGAAGCGGTATGGATACGAGGAGTGGGTGCACTTTACCAAGCTCATTCGGTTTAGTCGTCTTTCCCACGAAGAAGCCGCCGCGCTCGAGGAAGAGGAAGGATTGGTGGAGTGGGATTGGATCGGCGAGGACAGCCCCATGCTAGCCGACATCACCGAACCTGAATGGGTTCTGGACCGGTTATGCGAGAGCCTGAACCGGTATACGAGGCGGCAGGCGAGAACAGTGAGTTGCCTGCTCTTGACAACGCTGGAAAGGACTGGGTCCGACTAACTGCGTATCCAGCATCGTCAAAGTGCTCGGGAAGATACCATAGCGGAGAATGGACCTGAACGCAGTGGTGCGGACGTGACGCTCTCTACATCCACGATAGAGGGAGTGGAGTGCGAAGATGCGGGGGGGCATTTGAAAGAGCAGGAATGAGAACATGACCGTCTCAGTAGGGAGTCCGTGGGGCTGAGGCAAGCAAGCGAACCCGAGGCGTGCTGGGACCTCCTCGTTCATAAGGCAGTCAATCTAGTTTGTGGCATTATATTCTACTCATCAGCCCAAGCAAAACGTGATGCAAGCACGGGTAGCTAGCCAATCACACGTGAGAGAATTAGAGTCTTATTTCCTCTAGATAGGATACTCTTGTGGTATCAAAGCAAAGCCCAAAGCGAACTTTTGTGTTCCACGCCTTTTGCTGTATTCCATTACACGAATACTCCTTAGACTCCGTCATCATGGCCCATCCTCTTCGATAGAGCCGGGGGGTCATAAACAAATGCCGCGCAGATTAGACACCCGCCCGCACTCTTGACCCATCATGCCCTCCGCTGGTCTATTACGTACGGCCCTTGATAGCGAAGCCGGGGAGCATGGCAACCAACAGTACGTGTCGTAGGCCGTGTCGCCATAGTGTAGCCATAGCGACTGGCACCACGCTGCGAGGTGGAGGCGAGGTCGTCAAGTGTCAGGTCAGGTCATCAAAGGAAATATTACCGCGGTTCTGTGACGCTCATCATCCAGCTGCTCCCTCCCGTCTCCCCTTTCATCTTTTTCGCAGGTGGCGTCGGACAAGGAAAAGGGCTCGAAAGCAGGCAGCAGTAGTATAGTACACAGGACTCTTCCAAGTCCCTAGCCAGGGCCGACGAGCCCTTGGGTTGGCATCGCGAAGCAAGGACATATAACGACGTTGGGCAAACTCAGGACTCAGATTGAGGGGTAGGGGCAGCGGGCTGCTCCGCCTTCTCGACGGGCTCATCGAGGCGAGGCTTTTTCGCGCGGCCGTTATCATGCGCATCAGGAGACTCCTTGGAGTTCTTCAGCTCCAATTCTAGCTCTAGCTCGTCCAGGCGGCGCTTGAGCATGTTCTCTCTCCTGTGGCTCTCGTCGAGCTCCTTGCGCAGCTGAGCCTCGGAGTCGCTCACGGTGGCGAGCTCGGAGCGGAGCTGGGTCTCGATACCGCCAATCTCGCGAGCCTGCTGCTCCGTCTCGAGCTGCTGAAGGCGTCCGCGATACAGCTCTTGGATGACTTCGAGCTCGTTGACACGGGTCTTGAGGCTCGCATTGGCGGCGATAAGCTGCTCGTGCGTCTGGGGCACATTGTCTCCATTCATCGGTGATGCAGCGCGGCCGGGCGACGCGCCGGTAACCGAGAATCCTGGCAGGGATTGGCCCTGGAACTGCGGGTCGTCCATGCTTGGGTACATGCCAATGCCATGGTTGTACATGTTCGGGGTGCCAGTGCGCGAGATTGGCGAATTCGTGTCATCGACGTGGCCGTTAACCAGCTTTTGAGAGCCCCGTCGTGCGCCATTTGGATCGGTGCCGTTTGCATCGACAGATGTAGGCATCCCCGGATGTTGTTGCGCCTGGAGGTTGTTAGAGAGAAGCGGGCGAGTCGGTGGCAGCGCGCCGAGGGGGGTATGATTTACCTTCTTCTGTTTCGCCAGATCGGGTCGCACAGTCTTGACGCGGTTGCGACTCTTGATAACGTCTGTCTTCAGCGAGATGGGTCGCGGGCGACCGTGCAGCTTGAGGAAGAGGCCGCAGGCATTGCACAGAATGGCTCCATGCTCGTCGCGCCGCCAAAGAGGGGTGGTGGACGTCTCGCAGTTGTGGCACGTTGGCTGCTCGTTGTTAACATATGTCGCCATGGCGCCTGTATCGCACGATTGGTCGGGATCAGGAAATCAATGTGTGAGTCCGCGATGGGGGGGAGAGCGTGATGGCGATCAGAGGTGATACTGAGATAATGGGGAAAGTAGATATGATAGTGATGATATCGGATAAGGGAAGGGAGATTGGAGATAAGACGTGGAGCTTTGAAAATTTTGGCTCCATGTCTGTTATCTAGGGTGGGTTCCGCCAAGGGTCCACTTATAAAAATCTTATCTGCCAATCATATTCAAGGGTTTTGATATCTCGGGCCTTGTCGCCGGCACAGGACTCGATGCCGGCTGGGCCAATGAGGAGGAACACCAGTGGATCGTGGTGGGAGGGTAGATGGAACGACAGGCGATAGGGATCGAAAGACGGCACTTACCAAAGCCCCAGCGGGACTGCCTGCAGGACCAGCAGTGCTCGCCGGCGAGGTCGTGGTATAAGCGGGGAGGAGGCCGGGGGGGGCTCTGAAAAGCGATAGTCAGTATTAGAACACGGGTTCGTGGAGAAGATCCTTGAGCAACGCTGTATGGGGCTTGGCGCATGCGAGACGCAAAGGAGCCGGCCAGCTTGCGCTCACTAGACCCCGGAATATGCGACCGGCTAGCCATCGGGCGGTCCACGGCTCAGGAGCTCTTGCATCTAACCGCGGATAAAATGGCGAGGCAGACAACGTGACATATCCAAATTCTCCTGCCTCCCAGCACCGGGGTAGAGGGTCTGACTAACCTGGGTTGCGGGGAGCTAGTCGCCGAAGGCCCAGCGGCTAGAGTCGAGATGCCAGGCAGTTGAGTTGGGGGCATTTGCGGGTGGGTGGCCACGGCAGTAGCAGCAGGAGGCGCAGGGGGGGCAGCGGGGAGCGCTGAAGACTGCGTCGATGTCGAGCTGGGTCTCGAGATGGGCTCCAGGGTCGCCGGCAGGGGCGGGAGCACCTGGGGTCCTTCCTCCATGATTGACCGTACGGGTGGGAGCTCCACGAGGTCGGGTGGTGGCGTTAGGGTAGGCGGGCACCGCGGCGGGGGCAGTGGCGAGCGCGTTCGTTCA
Source organism: Thozetella sp. PMI_491 (assembly GCA_021432635.1). Classification (NCBI taxonomy): domain Eukaryota; kingdom Fungi; phylum Ascomycota; class Sordariomycetes; order Chaetosphaeriales; family Chaetosphaeriaceae; genus Thozetella; species Thozetella sp. PMI_491. The sequence goes on along the minus strand of MU270067.1, from coordinate 220,114 downwards.
AGTATGGGAGCCAGCTTGCCGGCTTTAGGGAGAGATCGAGGTCGAGGTCAAAGTTCTCGTGGGGGGATTGGGGAGGTCGATAGAGCTCGGGAAAGGCCACAAGCAGCACTGAAATCAGGAGCGAGGCACACTTCCGTAGGGCGTAGAGGGCCGATGCAGCGGAGGGGACTTTTTGTCGGGGGGGAGGCGTCGGATATGGGCTTCTGCGTGCAACAGGCAGAAGGCGTGCCAGGCAGGTATTCCGCTGAAGAAAAAAAAGACTAACGAGCGACTCGAAGCAGAGGTTACGAAGGCGTGCACGGAACGAGAGAGAGAGTGGTGAATTATGGTTTGCGACGAATTTAAGACATTATTAACAGGCGCCCACTGGATAAGCGACCGTCGGAGGGAAAGAGGATGAATTAGATCGGAAGAGGTGAGAGGTCAGAACGGCCGCGATTCCCCCCTTACTGGTGCTGGATGGATGAACGACAATTAAAAGATTGCTGAGTCGCACAGGCCGCAGCTTGTTATTCTCAGTGCCTCGCGGTTTGATTGGCTGGGCCCAGGGGCTCCCTGCCGCGATCAGAACCCAGCGGAACAGCCTTACGGAGACGCGCTAAGGGTCGATCCAGAGATGCCAAGACATCTGGTACGGGTTCCCCAAGGGCTGAAATGCGGACAAAAGGGGACGGACGCACGTCTCGGGACAGCGAGCTTCTCGAATGCCAGTGAACATTCCCACCGCGCCATATTGGAGAGACCGCCGTTAAGGTTATCCGTGCCCGCTGCGCCGGATCCTTCGTCCAATGGTCATTTCTTCATTTGCAGTCGGCTTCGACGCCCACTCGTTTACCCCCCCCCCCCCTTTTTCCCTCCCCAGCATGACGTATCTCTCTCCGCTGGTCGAGGCAACAGTACATAGTATATGCTCCTGGCACCCAGCTCGGGTTGCTACCAGTAGACGCGGTCTGCCAACAATGCCTTACAGGGTTTAATTGCTTCTCTCGACTGGGATGAATATTGCCTTCGACGGACGGAGTGGCGAAAATCCTTTCACATAAGCCCTGGGGGACTACGCCTCATCTTTCCTCTGGGAAGCAGTGTTCATCGTTCCAGCTTCCAAAAGCAGAGATAAGATACGATACCAGGGGCTGCCGTTTTAGAATGAGCATTATGGAGTATGAAGGTACCTAAGTAATAGCTTTTGGCCTTCCGAGGATCTGGCAACAAGGATGTTCACTTCAGGGGTGGCAGGTCCCTGGCGGACCTGCCGCGCCTTCATTGGACAAAATTTGTTGACTTGACAGGGGCGCCCGTTTGAATAACCGCCACCTGCTGCCAGCTGTGAGTCCGCAACAGACCTCACTGCCAAAAAAAAAAAATTCAGGCACACGTCAAAGTCGTCTCTTCTAAAGCTGTCCAGCGCCAGCATCGCTCCCACCCCATTCCTCGGAATAAGTTGTCTATTTATACTCAAATTCAGACAACTTCTAATTCGATAATTTTTTTTTAAAACAGACCATCTAAATGCCCTCCCACGAGAAGGACAAGCCGTGGGATACGGAAGACATTGGTCAGTCGAAGCCTCTCATGAAGCCGGATCAGCGTATTAACGTTTCTCTCTAGATAAATGGAAGGTAGACAAATTCACCGCTACCGACAATGTGGCGGGAACTCTAGCTGAGGAGAGCTCTTTTTCGGTCCTTTTCCCTAAGTATCGTGAGACGTACCTGCGGGAGGCCTGGCCGTTGGTCACAAAAGCTCTCGACAAGTACAAGGTCGCATGCACTCTGGATTTAGTCGAAGGTTCCATGCAGGTGAAGACGTATGTAATTTATCTCCCCTTCCCTGCCCCGTAGGCCCCTTTTGGGTCTCCCTTCGTGGGGAGAGGGCTCGGTGATGATGGCACCTGGCTTACGGCCTTCACAGAACAAGGAAGACATGGGACCCGGCCGCAATTCTGAATGCTAGGGATCTCATCAGGCTCCTGGCCCGCAGTGTGCCGGCCCCGCAAGCTGTCAAGATCCTGGAAGACGGCGTCTCATGCGACATCATCAAGATTCGAAATACAGTACGCAACAAGGAGCGCTTTACAAAGCGGCGGCAGCGCATCTTAGGCCCGGGTGGCAGTACTCTCAAGGCCGTCGAGCTCCTGACCGAGACTTACATTCTGGTACACGGAGGCACGGTATGCTGCATGGGTGGATGGAAGGGTCTTAAGGAAGTCAGAGTAAGTTTGCTGCTCCTCCGCGGCCGCTGGGATCCTCCCATGTGAACCGGTCATGCTAACTCTGAGGGCAGAGGATTGTGGAGGCCACCATGGCCAATGTCCATCCCATCTATCTCGGTATGTATCTCCTCGCGCCGCTGTTTTGGGTACCGTTCGGCAGGAAGGGTTAATAGCGATGACAGTCAAAGAATTGATGATCAAGAAAGAGCTCGCCAAGGATCCCGATCTCGCCAAGGAGGATTGGTCACGGTATCTGTGAGTACTTTCCCTTGCCATTGGGCGCGACCATGCACCGAGTTCCGAGCTGCGTCACTGACCACATATTCTCCAGACCGAACTTTAGCAAGAGGACTCTGAGCAAGAGGAGAATGCCGTACAAGGTTACAGACAAGACCAAGAAGACGTACACGCCGTTCCCGCCTGCTCCCGAGAAGTCCAAGGTCGATCTCCAGATCGAGTCCGGAGAGTATTTTCTCGGGAAGGAAGCTAAGCAGCGGGCGGCGGAGGCAGAGAGGGCCGAGAAGGCCAAGGCAAAGAAGGAGGAGAAGAAGCGAGAGCGTGAGCTCGAGTTCGTACCGCCAGAGGAGGCAGGGGCAAAACCCAAGAAGAAGAAGAAAACGGCCAAAGAGGAATGAGGCGCGGGCTTTACCACGGCACTGAGTAGCATACTGGGCATAAGCTTGTGTACATACTTTTGTATGGATATGATACCCTCCCCCGGCCAGCGGATTCATTCCGCAGGCATTCGTCGATCGCTCGCCTCACTGCCCTCCTACCTAGGTGCCTTGGCTTGGCTCGTTTGGAGCCAGGCGCGGTATCAACGAATTAGGACCAAGACGCATTTGAGTTAGGGCCTAGAGTCAATAGAAAGCAAGGTAGGCATATCTACAGTAGCTACGAATTGAGTTCTCCGAACACCACCAAAGTCTTCTGCATTGCGTTTGCTTGCTACTGCAAAAAAGGTTGTTCCCGCTTTGTAATGTAATACTATCCCTAGAGCCGAGGATGTACGGCTGGCCGGCTGTCCGAACATTGCGGGGAGGTGGGGCACAACCATTAACCTGCGTTTCGCCTCTCGTCTGTCGCCTGTCGCTTGAGCTACGGGGTATACCTTGGTGTCCTGTGATCCTAGCTAGGTAGCTATTTAAATACTTCTTATATCCCAAGCCGGTGGCGCGTCTATCCACCAAGATCCAGAATAAGCACCCAGTTGTTTCAGCGCGTGTGGTCATATCGTCTTCTACCATGCCTCTCGCGCTCACCATCCAGAAGATCGAGGGCGGCAAGCCTGGCCAGGTCTACTACCCGTAAGTCTACACGGCTGCTTACATTGTTCGGGATCCCAAACTCGCTGCTAACATCTGCCCCAAGTCTTCAGCTCAAGCAGGTGCCCAAGCCTACGCCGGGCGAGGGAGAAGTCTTGGTTCGCATCACAGCCGCTGCGCTGAACCACCGAGATCTCTTTATCCGGCAGCACCTGTATCCGGGCATCTCGTTTGAGCATCCGTTGCTGGCCGACGGTTATGGTATCGTCGTGGAGACCGGCCCTGGCGTCAATCCCGAGCTGCAGCGGAAGCCTGTACTTTTGACACCCTCCCGAGGTTGGGAGGAGGACCCTGTCGGGCCTGAGGGGGACGTGGTGAGTCCCGTCGTCATGGGCGGCGCCGCCCTCCTCGATGCCGGCGCTGCCCAGGAATACCTGGTTGTTCCCCAGGACGAGCTGGTCGAGGCCCCTCTGCACCTCTCACCTGCCCAGGGCGCCGCCCTGCCGCTCGTCGGCCTGACGGCGTGGCGTGCGCTCATCACCAAGAGCGGCAACGCCGTGCCGGGGCGGAACATTCTCCTGACGGGCATCGGTGGCGGTGTCGCGCTGCAGACTCTGCAGTTCGCCGTGGCGCTCGGGATCAATGCGTGGGTGACGAGCGGCGACCAAGAAAAGATCGACAAGGCTGTCGCGATGGGCGCCAAGGGCGGCGTCATCTACAAGAACAAGGACTGGCACACGGAACTGATGCGCCTACTTCCCAAGGACCGGCCCTACATTGACGCAATCATCGACGGCGCCGGTGGCGACCTCGTGCCCAAGGCGGTCAAGTTCCTCAAGACCGGCGGCGTCATCTCCATGTACGGCATGACGGTCGGGCCGAAGCTGGACTGGCCCATCCAGGCGGTGCTCAAGAATATTGAGCTCCGAGGCAGCATGATGGGCAACAAGAAGGAGTTCCGTGACATGGTCAACTTCGTGCGCGAGCACAAAATCCAGCCTGTGGTCAGTCGGGTTGTCACGGGGCTGTCCAACCTGGACGGCATCGACTCGTTGTTTGAGGACATGAAGGCGGGGAGACAGTTTGGCAAGCTTGTCATCGAAATTGGCGGCGAGAATGGAGACTCGCCCAAGCTCTGATCTGGCAGCCGCCGGGGACGTACGCACAAGTGCACACACACACACACATCGTACACACACAAGCAAACGCATACGCGCCCACCCAGGAGCATATAGGATATCTGGTAGAGAGTAGGGTGGGTTCGTATCGTGTCGCGTCTGCTTTGCGGGTGAGGGGAAGACACAAAGTTACCGCTCCCACCACCAGGCCAAGAGCAAGTCCATCTAGGTAATTCTATCGTCGGGCTCGGTGGGAAGGCCGTATTGTATGGCCGGCCCACCATCGAATATCATCAGTTGTTGATAGCCTATGCAGCTGGGGCGAAGCGAGTATCGTACCGGCGGAGAGGTATGCCTACGATGAGAAAAGAGAGAGAGAAAAAATAAATCCACAATTACGGCTCTTCCTCCCCAGGCAGTCGTTACAATCATGTCTTCTACGCACGGAACTGTCGAGATGTCTTGGAGGCTGCAGCTCGCGAATGCAGGGTTAGGTCAGACAGCATCGCGAATCGTAGCCACCCGGCGGCTTTGTGAATGCCACGGCTTTGTCAATTAACCTACATTCATGTCTTGTGAGCCTTGCTCGTCGATGGTTGTCCAGCATCGGTGCGACCACATGCGCTCTCTCCATCTGCGTGGCGTATACTAGGCCTCAATATGACGTGTATCACGCATCAATCGGTCGAGTAGCTCAATGTTTTCTGAAATAAATTCGATGGGAAAGAGATGGCATGGATAGCGCGAACATTACTGCGGTAGGCAGTAAAACATGAATAAGAGGGCAAGCAGCGGCGATGTAAATGTACAAGAGTGCGGCCTGCCCTGCACATAAGCCCATAGCACTTTGACCAGTGGGAGCTGCGACACCGCCATGAGCTTTCTTTGAGAAGTGGCCCCGTATGAGTCCCAGTTGGAAGCGCGACAGGCAAGGTCCTTTATGATGGCAGTCTTGTGGTGGTACCAGGGGGGAAGGAGCGGCAAGGAGAATGCAAACTCTCATCTCTGAGCTGAGAGAGACCAGCATACAGGTGGACACCCATTCAAGTAACCAGCAGCTATCCGCTCTCTATATCTCGTCGAACTCTTCTTCTCCACCCGGCATTTGCTTACCTAGCCACGTCGAGGTCCAGGAGACCATCCGGCGAGGCATGACAGCTCTTCTCTTGCCGTTCGCTAGCTGTACGATCCCGCTCCGCCATGTCCCAGTTCCAACCCGCGGGTTCCCTGCCACAGCTCCCCGACATCGCCGACCTCAACAGGAGCGGGTCCCATTTCGGACCACAACTTGGCCGACGGCTAGGAGTATGGTGCGGTGTATGGTGCCGCATGGTGGTTCGTATGGGATGGCGGAGTCCAGTCCGCTGGAAACCCGAGAAATTTTTTTCTTTCTTGAAAAAAGGAAAGAGAGGGAAAAATGAATTAGATCCGGGATGGCTTCAAACAAGTGCTAGCAGCGCCACCCAAGCCTCAATTTTCCAGGATTTTGGCATATTCATTGTTGCTTTTTGGGGCATGGAAGTTGGGTTCGAGTGCGGTTCGGACTTGTGCCGCCGCATGTCTCACATAGCTGTGCGAATATCCCCGGACGCCATCTATCGCGCCCTACGATGCATCACCAACCTTAGCTCGGTGTACGACGTCCTCTATCTCATTTTTTTTTGTCGGCGATGGAGACTGGGTCACGGCTACTGGCAACGGCGCGAATTGCGACGCTCCGTTGTGAAATGGCGACACCCGCCACTACGCCTAAGGATCTCTTTGACTGGTCGAAGCTCCCACGTCTATTGGGCTAGTCGAAAGAATGGAGGCAGCACAGGGGGGGAACTTTGACCCGAGTATCTAGAAGAACCCCTTCCCCTCCCTAGTTCTCCCTCCCCAGTCCGATCCTTTAGCCCCTCCCCCGACCTATTCCCACTCGAATTGCGAGTCAGGCGTGTCAAGGATAGCTTTCTCCAGCCACCTAGTGACGCCGCTGGACGACCAGGTTAGCATTATGGCTACGACTGTGCTATCTGGTGCCGTATTCGGGGCTGCTCTGACCGCCGCCGGGGTCTACCACCCGTCGGTTATACTATCCCAGTTGCAATTCACGGACTGGCACATGCTACAGTCGTTCTTGACAGCCACTGCGACAAGCGGGTAAGTCTGGATACCAACCACCTTTGGCAGGAGCATTTGCCGGTGGCTAACAGAATGCAGAGTGCTTGTCCTATTGGCACGACGGCTCGGCTACATCAGCCCCGGCCCACGGAACTTTTCTTCCGTGGGTGTGTTTGGCCCGTTCGACGGCAATGTCCTCGGGGGTGCCCTCCTGGGCATTGGCATGGCCCTATCAGGCGCCTGTCCGGGGACCATCTTCTCCCAGGTGGCCTTGGGTGTCAAGTCAGGCTGGTGGGCACTGTATGGAAGCATCATAGGCGGCATTGTCTACACAGGCTATGTTCGGCCATACCTCGCGGAGCGTTCGTTGCGACTCGCACCTGAGAAGGCTGTGAAGCCGCGGTTGACGATCCACGAAAGCCTCGGCCTCAGCCGCCTGACTGGCTTCATCTTGCTGGAAAGCTTGTTCCTCGGTGTAATCAACTTTAGCTTGTTGACCTCTCCGGCGCCGAGGGCCAGGATTCACCCTGTATTCGGGGGCCTCCTCATCGGTGCCGGACAGCTGGTCTCGATCGTGCTGCGCAAGTCTTTGGTGGGCACCTCCGGCTCGTTTGAAGAGGCCGGAAGCTGGCTTTGGCGCCTTGTCAGGGGCGGTGGGAGCAGAACAAGCGTGACGAGCATCGTTTTCTGTGCAGGGGTTGCTGCTGGCTCCTGGGTCGTTGTCAAGACCATCCCGGAGCTCGCGGGAAGAGCAAGCCCAGAGATCGCGCCCCTCTCCGCTTTCGCCGGGGGGGTCGTAATGATCGTGGGATCGAGGGTCGCAGGCGGTTGTACCTCGGGCCAGTACGTTTTCCGAATCAAAGCTGCCCCTTCTAGCTTCACGGCCGGTCCGAAGATGGACAATCACTGACTCTAAATCGCATAGTGGGATCAGCGGCATGTCCCTCCAATCGATATCAAGCGTCATCACAATTGTCTCAGCATTTACCTCAGGAGCTGGCGTGGCCGCAATTCTGTACTAATCCAGGACACCGCGACATAGAAATCATTACCAAACGGTCCGTCACTCGCTCATGAAGGTATAACAGAAATATCTCCCCCATAAGTCACAACCCGAGTATCCTGCGTTTACAAGACCACTATACTCCTGCTGGGGGATCTCCGGCACTGCCAGCGCCCGAAGATGAAGGCGCGACCGTCTTCCTCGCTGTGACCTCGATCTCAATCTTCATAATCTCTTCCATCAGGCCTGACTGGATCATCGTTGCAGCAGGCCGCACGTTGCCCAGCCATTTCTGGAGTACCGGCCAGGTCTTCGGGAAATCGGTCCGGTCGGGGAGGATGTACCGGACCCGGACAATATCCTGTACCCCGGCGCCGGCCTCCGTGAGGGCAGCCGCGACATTCTTCATGGTCTGCTCTGCCTGCTCGACCACATCGTCCGAGATGGTGCCGGCCTTGTAGTCGTACCTAGTAGAGCATAGCCAATGGCTCGTCGTAAGTAATGTACGTTAGGAAAATTAATGAAGAAGAGGGAAGGCCTAGTTGACGCAGGCAGGAATAACCTCTTCCTACTGTACGCACCCTGTGCAGCCCGAGACAAAGACCCATTCGTCGGCAACGACGGCACGGGAGTACCCGATCTGGGCCTCGAACGGCGAGCCGGAACTGATGAGTTTGCGAGATGCCATAGCGAGGTGTTCGCGTGGTTGGTGCTTTTGTTTTGCTGTGTATCCTTCTAGAACCTGAAAACGACTCGTCGGGTCATCTTGTAGAAGTATCGCTTTCCATGTATGTCTGGCATGCGTGAATGAGACCTCCGTATGACTCAAAAAGCCGCCTCCGGGTTCGGTCTGGCCCAGATCCGATTGTGGAGTTCGAAAAGGGTAAAGCACGCTTCTCTAGAGCTGTCATTTTGCTCCGCCAGTGGCTGCCGTTTGTCAAACTTCGTATTCGACAACCTGAGATGTGGGCACGACCGAGCCTTCTCGAGCGAAGACTCGTTCCATGCATAGAGAGCTGCCCCGCCGCCTAATCTGACCAATGATTTTCCGATTCTGCATATTGATACTATACAGACAGTATTCTACAAGACCCCGAGGCGACACGCTCGGGTATAGAATCCTTTCGCCTGGCGTCGTCTATTTTTCGCGAATATTCCGCTCGCGACAAACTCGAGATACCATAAAGCAGGTCCCGCCTTTGCCTGCCCAGTACAGCCTGGAAAAGAAATCGCATATTCCCCCACTCCCTTCCAACTCCGTAGGACTGGCGCCAATATCAACGCCGGGGCGATCGGAATGGCTGTGCCTACCAGCCAAGCATCGAATGATCCCGGATGCCCTTGGGCCCCAATTCGCTGCCATCTGTTAGTTACCCTGACCCCAGAAAGCGGCTGACAGAAACGAATGGCGTAGGAGGAAAACAGAACTCACTTGTAATCCACACGATTCAAGCTCATGTACCTCTGGCTCTCCAGGCCTTGCTGATCCAAGTTGTGCACACAAAATGCCAGACGTGCCGCGACCTGCGCACCAAGGAACATGGCCTCCTCGAAGCCATTCTTGGTCCACTCGCTGAGATATGTAGGCAGCGGCGCGAGTTTAATGGCAGTCGGCGTCTGGGCATGAGAGTGGTGACTCGGTGCCGCGTCGCCGGCGTTAGACCCAGGTGCACCAGGTGCGCCCGGGATCACAAGGTTAGCGGTTGTCGCCGCCTGGAGCAGCGGGTTGACATTGCTCGAGGTCGGGAGCTGGTGGGGGATGCCCGTGAACGAGCCAGTCGGGGTCTGCGACCCGGTGCCGCTAGGCGTTCCGAGGTTAGATGGCAGTTCCGAGGTGAACATGGTTGCTGTACTGGGTGAAATGAGGTAACGCGCCTGCAAAGTCTGCATGATGTTGTCCTTGAGGCCCCGCAGGCGCGATGCATTGCCGACAAATACGAGGTTCTCCCAGCATTGTGGCCGCATGTAGATATCGTCGATGCTTTGTATCGCTCGGTAGATAGCCGTCACAATGCGGTCGATCTCCTGACGATCCGCGAAAGTAAAACGTTCAAGTCCGACCTCGATGTCTCGCCTCACGCGTCGGGTGCGCTGCTCCGGTTCAGCGACGACCGTGGTCTCGGCAGCGGGCGCAGGGACAACATCGGGGACAGCTGGGGCGGCGGGCTCGGCAGGGGCGGCAGGCTCGGCAGCCGCAGCCGCAACAGGAGCAGAAGCAGTATCAGGCTCGGGTGCGGGCTTGGCGGGCTCGGTGGGCTCAGCGGGCTCTCCGGGGGCAGGCTCGGCAGCAGGCGCAGGCGCAGGCTCAGCTACTGTCGGAGCTGTCTCTGTTGCCTCCGTCTTGGGTGCATCGCCATTGGGGGCTGAGTGATCGCCGTTCTCCGTCTTTGGCGCCGGCTCGCCCTCAGACGGCTTGCTTCCGTCGGCTGGTGGGGCGCCATTGACTCCTGGCCCGTCGGTCATCTCGACATCTTTAGTGCCATTCTCCTGGACAAGGGCAGCGGCGGGCGCCGGCTTGGGAGGTTCTGGGATGACATCCTCCGTCACCAGTTCCTCGTAGTGGAATGTGTTCTTCATCCTCTTCGAATTTGGCAACCGGATAGGCTTGGCCGCCTCGGCGTCCTTATCGCGTCCCCTCTTGCCGCCCTTGCCCTTGTCTGCCTTCTCTTTCTCCTTCTTAGCCAGGAACTCGCGCGTATTACCACTAGCCACGATGTTGGCCACGTCAAGGATGCCTTCCTCCTCGGGAGCTTTCTCGCCGTTCTGGCCGTCGTCCTCGTCGGCTACGCCGACGGGCTGGATGGGCCGTATGGGGTCCCCAATCTTGGGCGCCTCTGAGGCAGTCGCAGTGGGGGAGAGGGCGTTCGTAGGAAGATCCATCAGGAGGGAACTCTCCGGCGAGTAGGGGAGCACCTCGCAGATGTGGCTCTTCTTCAACTGCTCGGCCATATCGTAGCTGAAGCCCTTCTTCTCTAGCAGCTCTAGTAGCTTCATAGTAAAGACTTCGCCGCCGCTGATGTCCCGCTCAACGTCTGGGATGACATTCACTTCCCTCTGGCTGACGATCCTGCTGTCGTAGACGCAGGTGATATCTACCTTTTCAAAGCCGATATCGACGACCGTCATACTGCCCCACTTAAGGCCATACTGGGTCGCGATGCCACTGTGGATGAGGCACAGGGCTGGGGTCTTGGTCTTCTCGAAGATGTAGCGAACGATAGTCTCGCAGTCGGGGCGCGTCCATTGGGGCGAGGCCATGAGCACGATCGGGGTATTGTGGTAAGTGGTGGTAAGCATGCTGTGGACGTGGTCGAGGAAGGCAAGCAGCGCCTCCATGTTGGTGATGTGACCACCTGCGAGCGCAATTGATTAGCAAAGCCATGCCTCGGCTTGGCTGTATCACCGGGGAGGACCGGCAAGCCAGCATACAGGACGATGGCACGTACCTTGGATGGGGAACACGGCTCCCTCGACTGAATCCGGGTCCTCGACGTACTCCCACTCATCCTCTTCGCTCTTGGGGGCCTCGCCAGATGGGAACGCCTTCTTGCGCTTGACAGTCGCATAGGGCCGCCACTGATCATCTGAATCTTGGTCGCGGAACATGCGCGTGGGGATACGGTAGGTGGGCGGGGTGAGTTCATTGCAGCCGAGCTGGGCCATGGTGGTTTGGCTGCCGGGGCACAGAATCAGGATCTGCTCCTCGCGCCATTTGCCTTGTTGGCTCGACATGGCGACGGTTCGAGGGGGAATTCGCTATGCCTACAGGTGACTTCGGCGCTCCCTCTCCTTCCCAGAGCGGTCAGGATGGGAATCGATCGTGGGTTGAGATGCTTGAGGTTGCGGCGCAAAAAGGTCGGTCGCCTTGCGAGTCGCGGGTGCGCTGTGAGAGGACGCGCCTGAGCTGTGTGGGACACGATTTTTGTGAGGCTGGGAGCCAGAGCTCCTGATTACATAACACGTGCACGGACCACTAAAACTGCCACTAGAACTAACACGTTAACTAAGATATTTGCCAGTAAGAGAGCATAGCTAATGGGTAGTTGATGTTCACGCCGTATGCAAACGACGATGGTGAGGACCAAGCCCAAAAAATGCGAATGGAATTTGTACATAGCTCTGCAGAATAGAGCTAGTTTTTTCTTTCTTTCATAATCGTGCTCTCATTCTCGAGGCCGAAGGGGTATCTGGGAATGCCTGTGGTCCCTCTAACAACTTCGCCAGCCCCTATGCAGTTTGGAGATGTTTCTTTCTCCCCGGAATGCAGCACCCTGACCCGACAAACCCTGTACCATCGCCTCAAAAAATCAGAATGCAGCCAGTCCATACCGGGCCTCGATGCTATAACTCCCCGAAATAAGAAAATGAAAAGGGAGAAGAGAGATGCAACAAGCGGGTGAGTGGCCGTATCAAGCCAGGATATTCTCCACGATCATATCGCAAACCTCGGACACAGTGGGCCATCGGCTCCTGTGGAAGACGCGCTCCACGCCCCGCGGGCTCTGAGCCGCAACACCCGTCTCTAGAAATGCTTTCTCGGCACCCGACAGCGCGCGCTTCTCGGACTCGCGCCACTTCTGTTCTGCCTCCTCCTTGGCCTGCTGTAGCACCTCCTCTGTGTTCTCTGACTCCCACAGATTGCACTTGCTGCACTGGGTGCACGGCGTCGGGTCACCCGTCGGCCGAAAGTGGTCGCAAAAGTGCCGGTAGCCGACGTCTGGCCCGTCGCCGTCGCCGCCGATGTCCTTGCGACACACATAGCACATCTTGTAGCCACAGGGGCATGTGAGCTTGTTGCAGCCCGCCGTCTTGACGAAGCTCGTGTTGCAGCGTGGACACACCCGCTTGATGGCCATGCTCATCGCTTGCTCGACCTGAGTTCGTAGCGCCACGAGCTCCGACTCGTGGCAGACGTGCACATCGATCCACGCCTTGTTGCAGTTGAGGCAGGATGGTCGCCGGCAGTCCGGGTTCCCGCACGTGAACTTGAGGCCGCGCCGTCGGCGTCGGTACCGGAGTATGGCAGAGCCGAACTGGGCTTTGATGGGATTCGAAGACATCTGTGGCGCACTGAGGATAAGAGCGACGAGCGAGGAAAAGAGGACAGTTGTGACCAGGAGCGGTAAGACGGCCACCAAGACAACGAGCAGGATGGCCAGACTGTAAATGCTGTGGATGCGGATGCGGAGAGGAGCCTCATCCGCGGGCACGTACATGTCGTCCACCTCGGCGTAGTCGCAGAACGGGCAGCGGATGAGGGGCAGGTTACTGGCGAGCAGGCTGTGCTCGGCCAACCGTTGCTCAAGCTTATGCATGACCTCAGCACCTTTCTTCTCCTCGAGCATCGCGCGCCACATGTGGTCCGAGGGAACACTTCCCTGGCACTCATCTGAGTCAACCGCAGGACAGCGGAGTGTGCCGGTTGTCTTGTCGATGCTCCGGTGCCAGCCCTGCCCAAACACGGCCTCGCTGAGAGAATGCTGCACGCATCTAAAGCAGATCATATGGCCGTGGGCGCCGCACGAGGTAAACTCCTCGAAGGTGGCCGAGGTGAAGCAGCACGCGCACTCGTGGGTGCTGTCGGCCTCCTCCGCCTCCTGGAGGTTGAGATCCATGGCAAGAGAGCGGTCTTTCTGCTCCTGGCTTACTCGAGACTTGTCCCTGATGGGCCGTATGAGAGCCAAGTAGAGCTCCCTGTCCAGATCTGCATTCCCCGTCGACTTGAGGCAGGGGATGATGGACCCGAGCCCGGTAGACTTCCATATGACCAAAGGATGACTTTCGGCTTCCGAGGAGGCGACGGGCTTCCGCCGAAAGAGGACAGCTGAGATGGTGAAGCGCCATGACTTTGAGGAAAGATCCACGAGGGTCCTGCGAGCGTCGAGGTAGGAATGGTTGGATTCCGCGAGGACCGCCTTGATGGTCGACTTGGAAAGGCCCTTGAATTCCTGCAGGGCCAAGTTCTTGACCGAGTTCTTGTATTCGGGGCTCTTGAAAGCCTCGCTCTTAGGTATTAACGAGGTCGACTGGGTCAGCTCTTCAGTGCGCTCGCTGCCGCTGGAAGCCGCCTCCTTCTCGGCCACCCGCCACCGGCCCTTCACCCAGGTCGCGCGGTTTTTCAGTAAGGCATCTGCCACCAAGGCCAGCCGGGACTCGCCGTCAAAGCTCGAGAGCATCTCGCGAAATACATCGATCTGGACATCTGGGAAGACGGCGACGAGCGCCTCGAGACTGGTGTTCAAGTCGCGGAGGTCAGGGTGCTCGGGTTCCGGCGGTTGCAGGTGCGACTCGTCCGCGATGAAGTCAGACAGGCGGGTGGGCTCTTCTCCTGAGCCTTGGCTCAGGAGGGAGTTGGCGCTGGCAGAGGCGCGGAGGGGCTTTGGCTTAGCTGTGCGGTCACCCGACGAGCTAAGCAGTCCTGAGAACACCATGTTGCTGATGCTGCTCGCCGGTGCAGCGGAGGCTGTTGCATTCTTGGACGGTTGAAGGTAAGTTGCTATCCGGGGGCCATCTGGCGCGTCGCTTGGAAAGCTCGGTGGTGTCTAGATCATTCCTGGGTGGGATGTCTTCTGTCGGTGCAGCCAAGCCCCTGGGTCTCTGGACGCGTGGTGAGGATGTGTGTCAGACAGACCCTTGGCTGTTGTTGCCCTGTGGCTGTTCCGATGCCGAGATGACGATAGGTTAGGCGTGTTTGGGTGGAGCGATAACGGCCGCAACGGGACGATAAGGTAACGCCACTCGGTCGCTGGTCCGCCCACCTTCAGAGCTACTTGGTACTACAACAACCCACAGTCTGTCTCCACTCGAACTATATGTAAAGTAGAGAGGAGCTTTGGGTACGGATAGATAGGTAGTGTATACACTGTGCCTCTCTGATCAGTTAACTACATGTCGTATTTGAGCGCCATCCGGCCTCTCCTCTAGTTTCTGGTCCCAGCGTGAAACAGGGGAAGAAAGTCTCGCCTTTTGCATGGACGACGCTACGCTTCGGCGGCGAGACAGTTGGCTAGTCGTCGAGAGCGAGGCTCTCGCTTGATACAGACAACGCCCGAGATGCTCCAGAGAGCCGGTCTCGAGCCCATCAGGCAGCCCCCAAGGTGAGCTCAGCGAGCTCAGCTGTGCACCCACCAGGAAAAGGCAGCACGGGTTGCCGCTTCCTCGGGGAGACTAGGCATCCACCTAGGTAGGCAACAGTGCCTCTCAGTCTAACTGATTCCTGCTGTCCGCCCCTCGAGGCCTTGGCGGCTTAATGACCAACCAGCGCGTTTCTAGCGCCGTACAAAAGCAATAAATCTCCGTGCTCGTTCAGCTGCGGAGTATCATCTGCATCATATGCTCCCCCCACGACATAGAAGACCAGTCGGATCGAATGCCTCGGCGTTGTTGGTTCTGCGGCCGGGACAGACAGGTCCCAGCACAGAGGAGTTGCAGGGCCGCCTGTGCCCGCCCGCGTTGACTGTGCGACACTGACCGGCTAACGCCCATTGCGGCCACACGCTTCGAGCGTGCCAACCAGGACCCAGCTCCTAGTCGCATGTTTGACATAGTTAGGAAGCAAGGAGAGGCGAGCGGGAAGGGCCATATCCGCAGTGGGTGTCAAGGACTTCACAAGACAGACGACAGGACAGAGTGGGGGCCCGCTGCGACAACCTCCGACACCTCGCCCGCTTTCTGTGCAGATTATCGACTGGTCGTAGGTGGTACAAATGATGAGGGTGTGAAGGTAGTACAAATGATGAGGGTGCAGAGGAAGGGCGCCGGCCTCGCACCGTCGCACCGTCGCACCGTCGCAACATATCGACCTGCTAGGAAACTCATGGCGGCCGTCGCAGTCGTCACTGCGGCTGCTTCCCGTTCCCGGGTGTTGCTAGCGGGTGGCGCCTTGCCTCCTCCGGTGCCGGTGTGCTCTGCTGCGATCCTCACGTCTGTCAAAGGTCTCGTGCCGTACTGGAGACGCGGTGAGGACGAGGGCCACGGGGATCTAGCGTGCAAGGGAGGTGAGGTACCTCGAGCACGGTATGTACAATGTGTACATCCATTGTACATCCCAAGGTACTGCATCCAAGCACGCCTTCGATCCTTGTGACCCGGGTGGCTTTCGGTGGGACACGGGTGAGCATGTTGCTGGCAACGCATCTGACGATGACGCCTCTTACTGCTTACCTGCCTCGACCTGACCCCCATTTCTACATCCGCCCTGTGGGTTACTAAGATATGCCACTCGCGCGGGAAGCCTCGCAGTCGCCGCCCCCTCCACAACCCTTTCAGAGCGGCTGGCCGAAATGGCGAGACCTGGCCATCGCAATCGCGAGACATTTGTTTCCCTTTCCCCCTTCCCTGGTCTGGACATCTACTCAGCACCAGGCTATGCTACATAACAAACCCACAGGGCAAGTACAGGAGCGCTTACGACGACTCACTTAGCCGCTGCACCTCAGATGCGAGATGGCTCTCTCACCTAGTACCGCCCGTCGGTGGGTACAATAGCCTGGACGAGGTAGGTACAGTACATACGGTACATGCTTCGCCCTGCCCGACAATCTTCGGCCCACGCCATACCTACCTTACAGTACCTACCTACCTACATGGGAAGCAATAAGTGATTAGAGTTCTGAAAGTGCAGCAATGATGAGGCCGCCTCTCTTCTTGGCAGCCCCGCCTTGTCACTTTCTCTTTCCCTTGCGGCCAGCCGTTTCCCCCCTCTCTGACCCGTTTTGTCCTCCGCCTTTTCGACGGCGCGTGTGCTTTCTAGAAGGCACGGCAAACAGCTTGCGGCCCGCCCTTCTGCACCCAGCCAGTCGGGCACTAACAGGCGGAGGTAGAGCTGGCCTCTTGACACACCAACCGCCCGGGGTGCCTAGCACGCGGGACCTTTTGGAAGACACCCAGGTTTGTGCATTGGCTGCTGGCCGTGGGGCGGTACCAAGACAAGCGATCGGGGAGGGCCATGTGCAGTGACGCTTTGGAGGGGTGGCCGGGGGGGGGTCCCACCGTTTCCACTCCCAGACGACATGTTCTACACCGCCTGTCCGGCCCTCGGACATCTGATGGGGCCTCTGCCTTTGGTCGACTCGACTTTGGACGAATTTCGGTCGCAGGCCTAGTGCCACCGTGCCTGCGGCTGGCGGGTCGTTCCCTCTGCCTTGCGGGCCATTGCTGCGAACCAGCTTCTTCCTCGTGGTTCCCTCTGGCACGCCTGCTGTGACTCCCGCACTAATGCATGACCCAAATCCTGGCTGTTGGGCGGAAGGGGGGGCGGAAGGGCTGGCCAAGGCCCGCTCTTTCGGCGCCCCATGTCTTAAGCTCACCGACTTGTTGGACTAAGACTTTCCGTGCTGGCTTGCCTATTAGGCGGTCTTGACTTTTTTTTTCTGTGCTTGCTTTCCCGTTCCCCTGCAGGTCCGACCATGCCTTTCCTGCGCTTTCCCCAACGCAATGTCACAAACGCTGCGAGACTACGGTAGGAACAGCTCAAGGGTCCACGGCCATCTCCCAACAGAGAAATAGCCAGCACATCCCGCCAGGGATGCTCTCGACACGACACCGGGTTTGTGGATATTCTCACCTGGCCCTAGTCGCAAGGGCAAGGAAAAAAGGAAAAAAAGAGAGACGAGAAAACGTCAGGGACCGGGGGGTAGTTTAGAGCTCGGCCACCCAATGGGTTCTTTGTCAGCCCACGGCCATCCACTATCCCAACCTTCAACCTCCACCGCCTGATTATCTTCCGGCCTTTTTATACTCTCCTCGGCCGCCCCGTCTAGGAACTTGAACCTACCTTTCCCCTCATCCTCTCTAAACTCTTGTGCTCCGTCCCTCGCGCTCACTTGGTTCCCTTGATGACTCTGTGATGAGGAGCAGCAGAGGGTGTCTGAAGCGTGGGTGGAGGTCTTGGTAGCTCTTGTGTGTTCATCTGTTCCCTCTCTTACCTGCCCGGTTACCAAAATGGATTCTCTCCCGGTCGAGCTGCTTCGGCTGATTTTTGAGGCCTGCGATGTCGCGAGCGTGAGGAACCTCCGCCTCGTCTGTGGCACGCTCGCCGAGGTGGGATACGACTTCTTGCTCCCGTCCCACTTCACCGCCAGTTCCTGGCGGGACGACATCTCGACGCTGCACGCGATTGCGAGCCATGAACGCCTCAGGGATAAGATCGAGTCGGTCACGTTCAACTTCTCCAAGGTGGACGAGTACAGTGCTAGGCATACCTCCTTCTTCCAGCACTGGACCATCGAGCCCGAGGACCGCAACAACCTTCTGCAAAACGCCTGGCTCAAGTACTACGAGCTCGAGACGGCCACTCGCGGCATGCCGGCCTTCCACACCCGGGCCGCCGCTGTAGAGGATGCCTTCCGGAACCTGCCCAATGTGACGGAACTCGAGGTCACCTACACCAAGTGCCCGTACGACATCGAGCTGCTGAAGGATGTCTTCCGCCTCCGTGGCTGTCGCAAGTGGGACAGGGCGGATGCCTGCAAGAACATCAACGCCATAGTCTCCGCTATCCGCCACGTCCGCCTCTCGGCACTGACCATCGACCAACTGCCGCTGGAGGTCTTCCGTCTTGCCGACGACCGGCGCCACTGGTTTGACTGCGCCCGGTCCTTTGCTAACTTGTCACGCCTCAACCTGGTGCTCGACCCGCCCGTAAATCTCCTCCCTAACGCCCGGGCTCGCGCCATCAACGGCCTCGGCCACGTACTGCAGTTTGGCCGAAACCTCACGCACCTGTCGCTAGGATTTCACAACTACCACGCACCGCAGGAGAAGTTCCCCCTCCACTTCAAGGAGTTTCTGCCCAACTTCACATTTGGGAAGCTCACGGATCTGAAGCTCGAGGGCATGTCCTGCTCCGTGGACGACCTACGGGTCTTCTTATTACGCCACGCGGCCACGCTCGAGCGCCTGCGCCTCGGAGGCAAGGGCTTGGCGTCGCCGTACGAGCCAAGCATTGGAGGCGTGCATTTACACGAAGGGACATTCAGGAGTCTCTTCTCGTCGCTGCACGGGAAGCTGCCGGAGCTGAAGCGCTTCCACATGGAGGGCGACATGGAAGCCGGAGACGTCATGACGGCGTCGCGGGAGTTGTATAAGTTCCACGCTGTGACGGATGATAACTGGGACGATGTGGTGCGAGCTCGGCCGCCGCGGAGATCGCTCGATAGCCTGGAGCTGGAGCGTTACCTCATCCATGGCGGCCCTTATCCCAAGCTGGTCTCGCCTGGACCTGGTGATTGACGGCGTTCACGGGAGGGGGGTGCCGGTGTCCTAGGTTGCAGCATCTTGAACCGGCGTTGCTTGGGCCAATGATACGATGGACTGGCTTCTGAGGGGGCAATTCTTTCTTTCCCTTTCCCCTCGACTTTGGGCTGACATGAGACATGAATCACCAAACACGTAATCTTATCACATATGAGGAGTTTAGACAATGACATTTGACCGCAAGGAAGGCTCGGGCATCTTACCGGCCAACGAGTGGGGAGAGAAATGGGGACAGCCTTGACTTTGGTAGATGCGACTACTCTCAGGGGCACAGGACTACTTAGACTGTAGCATAGTCGAACGAATGAATGATGCTGAAGCTATATATTTGCTTTCCATCCATGTTTCTTCTAACGATGCATCTTCATCTTAGTCTCTCAATGCCGAACCACCAACAAGGCTGCCTGCGTATGAACATGTTCGAACCAAACCTTTGAGTGGCCGCCATTCGATATTCGCGCCTTTTCAGAGCGACATAGAAAGACATAGCACTTTTGCAATCCTAATGATTCTCACTCTTCAAATCAACTGTGGCCAATGTGTTCACCTTGGAAACGCCCCTACTTATCGGGCTTTCTATGCCCAGTTCAGGAACAGGGCAGAGCCAATAGCTAAGTACAGTAAGCTAGCTGTTCGACTGCACTGGATTCATAACGATTAATGATATGTTATCCATGGCCACGTAGCATATATGGTAGAGAGGGTTCTTGCAAACGCGGTGCCAGAAAACTCATGTCTCGTCTCGTGATAGAGAATATGGTTATGGCGAGCCCAGGGTCCCTACTGTTAGCGGGTGTATCTCAGGAAACCCGGTCGGGTACGGAAAGTTGGGTCTCCATCTGGTCTTGTACATATTTCTGCCTTTCGATGGGTTGCATTGGGCGTCAATAGATGCTACGAGGCGAGGTGAAGCCTATGAGCCAGGTCTACCTTTGAACCACTACTTGGCACGGAGAGAGAGGCCTCGCTTCTACAGCCCATGGACTCAGACTCAGCCCGTGTGATATCTTCCCGCGGGCTCGGTATCTTCTATTCTCAGACTCCATCTATGTTGCTCCATTGTTTCGCGCATTTTATACCAACAAATCCGGATCTAAATCAAGGCGTAGGGGACGATAGAAGTCATGGATAATATCCTCTCGGAGCACATCCATCACTTAGTGTACGACACTGCTTGAGTGATAGAAGGTCTTGTTTCAATGTCTCTTGTGATTCTCAAACTTTAGTGTAGTAACCCGTGTCTTCTAAATCGGCTCAGTCGGGCTGTCGCGGAGCAGGCGCATAGATTGGGCTAGGCTAGGATGATGGGGAATTACGACGGCGCTTGTGATTATCTAACCTTGTTCAGAGTTCTACAGATCAGATTTCAACGATTTGCCTCTACCAGATAGTGCCCACCGGCATTGTTGGAGCAAGAGTTGTTTCGTTCCCAGATTAAGACGCCCTTGACGCATCAATAATATTCTCGTTGGCTCCTCGCTACCGCCCAAGACATAAGAGCGGTGTTCTATCTTCATGAACTATGTCGGAACAGGTGGCTAGCCCGTTAAGAATGCGTATAAAGTAGGCACCCCATCCCTAAGTCTAAGATTGGAACGAGATTCAACCGGCGCCTCCATTTGCCATTTTGAGTACGGGGATTGGACTGTAAACAAGAATAAGTCGTATCTCGATCATTCAGAATTGTCAGCATCTCTCACAGAACCACGAGGACGTCAAGGTCGACCGCCACCCATTGAAGTTATACATCGAGATGAGTTAAAGGATAAGATCGGCCGCTTGATGTCAACCGGGTACTCGTTGCCTTCAGCCCTCTGGAGAGGGGGGGGGGGGGGGGGGGGG
>MU270067.1:153210-199230 GCA_021432635.1 Thozetella sp. PMI_491 | reverse complement strand
GTTGGCATCGGTGACCATAGCAAGCGTTTGGGGATCCTGACAACCAGTCACAATATTAGGAGACATACCATAGCCAGGGCCAAACCAAGGAAGCAGCAGATGATGTTGAGCTACAGTGATCGGCGCTGCAATACGAATGAACCCACGGATGTTCACACATGCATGGAACCCAACCATGGATGGATTTCTGCTTAATGATCACGGCAGAGCCAATAACCTTCGCACGGCTCCAATTTGATACTAATCCGGGGTGGGAGTTGCGGGTTGCAACCACGTTGGGAAGACGGAATTGCTTGCCTCTGGCCCATGCTGGTCTGACTCAGATCACCACCCCCAGCAGTTCTCTAAGATGCCCTGTTCGATACCCAACCGAAGGAGACAGCCATGGCGGTTGACATCATCTGGTCCCATACGACTTACGGAGACCCAACTCCGCTACTTTGACCTTTGACAGGAGACTGTCTTGCAGAGAGACCGGTCGTAGAAGGTGGTGCCCCAAGCGATACCCACAAACCCTCGCTCACGGTACGCACTAACTACGGAGGTGATGCACAAGTCTCATCGCGTTTGGAGGTGAGAGGGTTGCATGGACCAGCGTGGAAGGCCGAGCCAGTTGATGACTTGGTGTGGCGTCCCGGCAACGTGAGACTTTGACCCCGGAGCTGAGCAAAGCCGGTCTAAGGAAAGACATGGGGGACATCTGTGGCTTGTTTAGCCCCCTATACTTTACTTCCCCATATCTCTGCGTAGATTGGGGTTGGATATGATAGACAGTCATAACCGCTACATGCCAGGTGCATCTTGGCAAGGGACACAGCCCAGGTCCGATAGGGCCAAGGTTTTGGGCGTAAGAAAGACGCGGTAGAACGCACGCACATCCTCTAGGAAGTGGCCGGTCTTGGCGGAGCAGATTGCCACCAGGGTAAGGTTACTTCCGGCGCATACACATCTTCGTGCCTTGCATCAGAGCCGAAGGCTTGGGAAGGCGGCATGACGGCACGACAGCAACAACCCTATACCCTCCGCCGTTAGGTTCTCGGGCAGACAGACTCACAATCGCTAGGCAGCTCGATGTGAGGGTTGTTCTATCCGGTGTTTGCACGGTGATATAGTGGGGAGGACGGCGGCCAACTAGCAAAGTGATGTGCTTTTGTATGTCTCAGGTACCGGGGGTTCTTAGTTGCACCGAGCCGTTCGTTCTAGAAACCCTGGCTGCGCAGCGAGTACGTCTCGGTGGTTTTGCACAAGTTTCGCCAGTTCTGGTGGAGATCTATAGTGCTTTTTTTCTTATCTGAGGTTCAGAGTGGCCATCGCCATGGGGGAGCCCGCAGTGTCTCACCCTTTTGGCCGATCTCAGCGGCCAACAAGTGGAGGCCGTTCCGGACGCGGCCCGGAGAGCGGCTCATTGGCATAGCCTCCCATACGCGGAGGTCAGACCTGAGGCCGACGGAGATGGCTCCTTGGAAGCATACTACGTAGGCGGATCGGAATGGCCTCCTGGCTCTAATAGAGGGTTCAGGGCTGCGTGCGTGTCGCCAGGGACGACACCAAGCACCGCCTGCTTTCCTCGTGACAAATGTCCAGGCTGGCAGAGTACGGTTGGCAAACAGCCCCTGGAGACATATGATTACGTCTGGATGGCAAATTAAACGAGCAAGAGAGCCGCGTTGCCTACCAGCTTGCTTGGAGCCGCGCAGCATCAGACATACTGACACAGCCTCCTCAACAACAAGGAAAGGAGCGGGGTCTATCCCCGCGCAGAGTCCAATTTAAATAACCCGAAAAAAAATATGAAAAAGGGGTGGGGGTAAACGAGGCGTGCTTTACCAGGGCAACCTTAGTCAAAGTAGCAATCCAGCGCACTGGGCCCTTTCATGTCTCCATGCCTACAAAAGGAGTGGGATGCCTGTCCCTGGCTAGTCTGACCATTCGGGGAGACTGGGTTGGGGGGGCGAAGGTGGTGGATTAGACGTTGCCCCCTTTCCTCTCAGAAGGACCCTTGCTCAGTGTGGAGAGCGGATGGGGGGAAGGGCTGAGCATGACGGCTGCACGCCAGTTGATGCGCGCCAGAGTGCGTGATCAAATCTGATCACCACCGTAGTCTTCATGTCTCAAATTGATGTCTTGTGGCCGGCCGGCGTCGCGCGCCTGCGCTGCCGACGCCATCCCGATGGTGCAGGGACTATGTCTTCGGTGCCACGGGTCGTGAGAATTTCCGCTCTCGAACCCCCCTTGGCAAAGCCTTGCGAAGCAAACCGGAAGCTCTCCCCGGGGACGCACGGCAGACGATTTGTCTTGGCCAGGCCTCCGTCCTACAGCGCCCGTTCTTTTGATCGGCGGCCTTTTTCACCTCCGGTCGGCGTCCCCTCAGAAACAGCAGCGGAGCTGGGATGTCATCCCATCGACGACGCCCCTCGTCCCTAGTCCCTACATCCCCTTTTATCTCCGACAGGAGGGCGGGGAGGGACGCACAGGCGGGGAGTTCCCGAGATTGCAGGCCGGCTAGGAAGTGCGATGGGAGTCGATCTGCCGAAGCTGAGCGTTGCGCCGCGCGCCGAAATTGGCACACGGAAATGGAATGAGAAAAGTGTTTGAGAAGATTGAAATCAAAATGAGGCATGCCTGCATCGTGAATGTGCGACTCAGACAAGGGCAGGAAAGGGGCATGCGCAAGCGGGCGTTCTGGCCCCAGCTTTGCCATCTCGTTGGCTTCGCTGCGCTGGTTTTCTGGGAAAGGGGAAAGGGGAAAGGGGAAAAAGGGGGGGGGGGGGGGAAGGGGGGTTTTTTTTTTTTTTTTTTTTTTTTTTTTTTTTTTTTTTTTTTTTTTTTTTTTTTTTTTTTTTTTTTTTTTTTTTTTTTTTTTTTTTTTTATCAAGGGTGCGGTTCGTGGTGCTGGGAGCTTGGCACCAGCCTTGCTAGTGCCAAGGGCCAGGCGCAATTGACTGGCGTGGGTAGGTGCAGCCTCCCGCCCGCCGCGGGGCCGTGGCAGCAGGTCGGCCAACCTTTTCTGATGGCGGTCGGCGGCGCATGACATGACATCTAAGGTTGCGCAAGATGTAAAGCACCAGCCCTCTGCTATAGCTGCGCGCACGTATAGGCCGGTAGAGAGAAGAAAGCACGGCATGACGACCAACGGGCTATAGCTCCAACGGCCCCCGCGCGCGGGCTATATCGAGGGCAATCTACTCGTGTACTCGTGTCACCATCCGCGACTGGTTCGTTCCTCCGAACGGGAAGCAGACGGAGAGCGAGGAAGGGGCGGCGCGAACGAGCGGAGAGGCAGACCGCTGGAGGAAGATCCGAGGCTGGTGGACGAGGAATTCGTCCGACAGCACTTCTGGATCCGAAGGAGGACCGGTGGATGTCTAATTGGGGTCCAGCCGATCGGCTCGCAGATATTGCTGTCTATAACGTCTCGTGGGGAGCCAGAGAGGGGGGACAGAGAAGGGAGCTCGGGGGGCCCCCATTCCAGAGGCAGCCGTACCTTAGACATTGACAGAGACATTGAAGTGGAACACGGCGCACACTCGACCCACGACACACGACGGCGAACTGTTTTTGCTGCCTTGCCTGCCCCTGGGCACCGAGGACTAGACGAGGGGCGCACCGAAGAGGCCTACGAGTGGGCGACCCTTCCGTTGGCTGCGCTGCCGGCGTCATTCCAAGACAGACGTTTTGCTTTTTCATCCTTTGAGGCGCCAACTCTATCTCGCAAAAGGGCAAAAAAAAAACCCCCTCTCTCAGCCGAGATCATCGCCAAAGCAATCGCGAACCGCAGCATCGGGGTTGTTCCTGGCGGCGCCCCTGCATCCGAACTATTTGCACGCTTACACGCTTATACGCTTACTCGCTTACACGCCTGGCGACTCTCTCCCTCTCAGCCCGTCCGGGGTGTGTGTCGCTGCATCTCAGCTGTGGTTCTGGCAAGCCCTGTCTATCCCGGCCTCTTTGTGTATTTGGGGCAAGCGAAAGAAAGCCGAGAGCAACGCCGCAAAGAAGACCAGCAGAAGCCGGTCCCCGAGTTAGGCCAGAAGGGGCACAGGTTCGAAAAAGACTTCGTTCTCTTCCCCTCTCTCCGCCGCCCTCTCAAAGACCGCGGTGGGACACGAGCCCAACCCATCATCCCATCCCACCTGCTCCCCCCAGTCCCGCAACCTCCGCCCGGCACTGCCGCGAGGGTGGACTCTCTCGCCCGATATTAAGGTGGTGGGTGTCTGCACCTCAATCAAAATTCAGGCACAAGACCGCGACAACAGACGAGCGATCCCACCACACCCATCACACCTCCGTCTGCAGTGTTTGGGCCGGCACGGCGACGGCCGACGCTCCAAAGAGTTTTTTTTTCTGCTGAGGGGGGCCGGTTGGCTGGTTGCTACTCAGGACTTGACTGGACCGCGGCACGCCTGGAGTCCGGAGCTGCAGTGACTGTGACCAACGAACGGCAGGCAGGAGCGACAGGCAAAGGGTCGTCACTAGGCCCCCGCGCTCGGGCCACTGGGACCCACCTACCCACCTCGTTCAGCAAGCACAGGGCCACAGGACCACAGCTTGGACAGGGCCAGTTACGAAGTCGCTACCTGACTGCGTGGAAGGCGCCCGCAGGGGGTGGGCCCGTGTTGTCCTTGTCGGCTGGCCAGGATCAGCGACATCCTTGTTCCCTGGGCCCGCATCGCGGCCAGCCACAGTGGGCTCTGGTCGGCCCCAATGCCTGCTCTCGACGTGTTGGCGTGATCATCGCACTGCAGCCCACGTCACTTTTTGCCTTTTGGGCTCTTCAAGTACCAAGAGTACCTTGATTGCCTGGATACTTACTTCACTGCCCTCCCTCCCCTCCCCCCCCACCCTGGTTCTCCGCTGGGAGGCTGGCCCGTGGCCTGTTTTGTTCTTCTTCTCGCCCAGCCTAGCTCTTACCTAAACATCGGCGGTTCGGCGGGTGCTTAGTGCTTGCCGGCTGGCTTGTTGAAAAAAACACTTGCACCCACCCCCCGAGGCTCTGCTGACAGCCTCTGCGCCTCCCACCCTTCCCGCCCCGACCCGACCCAGACGCTACGGGGGAAGCTCGTCTCCCTCCCCTCCAACATTTTGCCTCTCCTCGCCGACGCACACCCGATCTCTGATCTGGGGCGCACCGGGAGGGTAGATAATCCCTAATACCCCATACCCACGATGCAGCGCGTCTCCAGTCTGCTCCCTTCCTGGGACCGGTCGAGGTCTAACTCCAACGCCGCCCGGCCCACGGTTGCCAGACAGACGCCACGGGCGTTGGACAAGGTCTTTGGCTGGGCCGCGGCGCCCATCAACCGCATCAACACTGCAGCACCTGCTGCCCCTACCAGCTACGGCCGCGAGGCATACTGGCCGACGAGCCTCGACAAGGAGTGTGAGAAGGCAGCCCGGATATTGAAGTCGTTTTGCAGTAAGTTGCCCACCCCCCACCGCCTTGGTACACAACCTCCGCTGCATGAGCCCGCTCGAAGCCGGGCGAATTCGGTATTACGGGCAGGAATGTCGAGGCGGCAGGCACAAGCGGCGCATCATGGCAGCCAAGAGGGCCAAAAACGAAAACGAGGGTGGCACTTACTAACACGAGCGCAGCGGATGGCTTCCTCGCCCAAGAGGACGACTCCCGGCCCACCAGCCCAACGGCAGCGCCGCCATCACCAAAATACGCAAACAAAAAGATACCACCTAGGATAATACAGAATGCCGTCGGCATCGCGATATTCTCGTGTATGCGCTCCGGCCTGTGGATGTCCGGCTCGGGCGGCTCGGGCATCTTAATCGCCAGGAAGGCCGACGGGACGTGGTCGCCTCCGTCGGGCATCATCTTGCACACGGCCGAGCTCGGCTTCGTCATTGGAGTCGACATTTACGACTGCGTTCTAGTGATCAACAACGTCGCCGTCCTCGAAATGTTTACGCGCCCTAGAGTTACATTGGGGACGGATGTTAATTTGACGGTGGGCCCACTGGTTACATCGGGACTGTTGGAGAACGAGCTGCAGATCCGGTGGAAGGAGCTAGACGGCACCGTCCTCACCTACCTCAAGGCTAGGGGCAAACACCAGAGCGTGCAGCTGGACGGATCGCTCGTCACGGAGCGCACCAACGAGAACGAGAGATTCTACGCGGGCGACGTCAACGTGCTGGACATCCTGGCGGGCAACATCCCCAAGGAGCTCCCCGAGATCCGGCCTCTGTTCGAGGTCATCAAGGCCGCCGAGGGCCGAACTGACTACGACACTGCGCTGATGGAGATGCTTGCGCAGCAACCGGCGCCTGGGGACGCCACGATAGAGACGCCCAAGGTGTCGCCATTGGTCCCGCCCAAGTCGCCCTTCGGCATTCCGAACCAAGACGATCCGGATCCGTTCGGGGTCATCGCCCTGGAGATGGCAGGCCTGGAGATCAGGGAGGCCGGCACCCGGCTGAGGCCTACCAGCAGCCAGTTCGAGTACAACCCAGCGCCCACGAGTCCTCTATACAGCAAGTTCAACCGCCAGAGCGTCGACACGTACCTGTCCCGGAGCAACCGGGGCAGCTACGTATCGACCAAGACGCAGGCTACGACTATGACAGATGTCGGCACTCAGACCGACTGCAACGCCGAGTCGTCGGTGGGGAAGCCAAGCAGCGAGGCGCGGCGGCCAAGCTCCTCGGCGCCGGTGGTCAGGGAACCTGAGGAAATTGACTATACGAAGATCGATGTGAGCGCAATTGAGCAATTCAGTCGCCCGCAGTCCCAGGAGCCCGAGCACGCGGCCGTTGGCACTATTCCCGAGGAGGACCCACAGACGACTGACCACGGCGTGGGCACTGACGACGCTGTCGTGTTCACGTCCGAAGAGCCTAGCGCCAGCCCCGCGATCCCTGGGGATGCGGCAGTGGGCGAGGGAGCCGACGAGGGAGCCGACGATGCTGACGATGAGGAGGAAGAGGAGGAGGATGAGCCAATCATCTTCGAGGTCACTACCGCAACGCAGCCCCCCCGCGCTGCTATCATGTCTTCGCAAGTGACGCAGGTTATCCAGGCAAAGGGCGCTCTGGTGACGATTCCGAAGCGCATTCCCCCTCCGCTCCCCCTCCGAAGCCCTGCGCGGGTTTCCCGCGCTAGCAAAGAGTACGGCGATGTTTCCGCGCTCAAGAGCCCACTGCGTACTTCCTTCCAATCCGAGGACTTCGCAGCAGCTGAGGAGCCCCAGTCCACTAGTGCCCAAGTAGCGCCACTTGCCGACGCAGCCGAGGCCCCGTCCACGACTGAGCCTGACACCGTGCACGGTCACCACAAGAACTCATCATCTGTCTACACGGCAATTCCCCGGCGGTCGAGTCTAGACATGGCTTCGCCCCCATCCCAGCCCGTTGAGCTTACGTCTTCGGCCGAGGACTCGGACCGCGAGCCGCAGACTCCCAAGCCCACCGAGAGCTTCCAGACCCGGGGTGTCGAGCACATGAAGGACGCTAGCATCCACAACCACGGCAATGACTCGAGTGTCATCACCGTTGTATAGGCTCGAAGAACCAACGAGAGATGGACCAGGGACGAAACCAAACTCAACGCTTTGTTTAGAAGGACGGCACCAGACGGTTATGACGACGGTACTCGAATTCTCGGTTGTCTTTTTTTTTTTTTTTTTTTTTTTTTGGCGGAGATTCTTCACGTCTCGGTGGCGTTTTTATCGAATGTACAACCGAGTTGGGGAAAAGGGCAGCATGGCTATTGCAGTTTTTCTCACTTGGTATTCTTGATTCCCAGGCGTTGGCGCGGCGACTTAGTCGAGGCGATGGGAGAAGGCGTCGCCACCGCTGCCGTTCTACAAAAGGGGGATATCTTAAGGCGTTGGGAGGCCGGTGTGCCTCGTTTTTGCATCCATGGATTACTACTTCGGGCTAGGCACGCTGTTCACGCCCGCCACCATACCATACCCCTTAACGGACCGGACGTTCCTTATACCACGCACACTTACACAATCATTTAGAATAATGTTTTGGTCATATTATGAGGGGCGACTCGGACCAGACGGGACGGATGAGAAACGGGTGGCTAGGGCTGACCGGGACGGCGTTCAGAAGAGAGGGACAGGGAGAGGGAGAGAGCTCAACACGCTCTACGAACGGGCCTCGGCCGCGGCAAAGGAATGGGCGGTTGGCCGGCGGACAAGGCATGATTGCTTCAAGTACCCGGGGGGTTGGCGGGGGTTATGATATGCATGGTTCCCTATAGAGTCTCTCATGCGGGATTTTTCGAGAGTTAATCCCGGTTAACGGCTGGCTGGAGGGTATAGCAGACAGACAACTGCCAAAAACTCATCCACCGCCTCCGATCCAATGAATGCACTATGCCCTTTTATTCCTATCTCTCCGACCACATATGGGCAAAACACGCCTCGGTTAGGTCACGCCGCTAAACCCCTGCGACTTTCAACATGTAAATATTTATATATTCTCTTGTAATATGACGCAACAATGTGCCTAAGTGGCCAGCGAATCATCTCAACTTGTACTCATACAACCAACACATGCACTCGTTTTAGTCCTGCTCCTGCTCGTGGCTGCGGAGAAACAGGCACTATTCTACTCACACGCCTTATCATGCCACCGTTTGCTACTAGATCCTCCTCTCACAGCTTACCCTTGTCGTCGACAAGTTCTGCCGCGCCGCCGCCGATGGCCAGCTTGCCCGTCTCCTTGACCTTGGTCTGGAAGAGGACCTTGCCGCCTTCCTTCCACATCTCGGTCACGAGTGTCTGGCCAGGGTTGACGGTGCCCGCGAAGCGGACCTTGATGTTCTTGATGGGGCCGAACTGCTCGTAGACAGCCTTGCCCGCGAAGCCGAAGAAGCAAAGCCCGTGCAGAATGGGCTGCTTGAAGCCGCCCATCTTAGCGAAGCTGGGGTCGACGTGGAGGGGGCTAGCGTGTGGTGTTAGCGACATCCAGTGATACCTGCGGGCACGGTCTGGGCTTTTGAACGCGTAGAAGTGGCGCGAGTGATGCTAAAAGCAGAAGATTAGAAGATGACCTACTTGTAGTCTCCGCTGAGGCGGTAAATAGCCGCCTGCTCTTCGGTGGTTTTCTCCTCGACCACGACGTCCGGGGCCCGCGCCGGCGGCTTATTAGCGGCGGTGCTGGCGCCCCGGTCGGCGGCTTTCTTCTGCCCCCCGAAGCCGCCGCAACCGCGCAGGAAGACGGTCATCTCGTTGTAAAAGAGATCCTCGCCCGTCTCGGCGTTGATGGTGGTGACGCCGTTCTTGACAATGGCAGCGTTGCCCTTGTCGACGACCTCGAGCAGGCGGCCGCGCGAGATTAGCCGACCCGATGTGGGGATCGGGTATTTGCGCACCTCTAGATACTGCTCACCGTGCAGCAGCATCATGGGGGAGAAGTTGGGAACAATGTCATCAAAGCCGTAGGGGAGCTCGGCGTCGAAGGGCGGAATGACGCCGAAGGTGGGTACGACCTGGAAGTCCTCGTTGCCCTCGCTGCATTCACGTTAGAGAAGCACGTTGTGGTTACGGAGGGGCAAGGCCCCGGCTTACAAGACATAGCGCAGGTCGTTCCTCTTGGCACCTACGCCGAGGTTATACAGCATCACGTCGCGCTCCGTATACTTGAACTCGGTGTCCGGTCCGACGGTGCTCTTCGCCTTCTCAATCGCGGCGCGGTACTGGGCGCCTTCGTCCGATGCATCGCCACTCTACACGGGACCGACAGCTTTGTTAACAAACCTACATTCTATCCTATGGGCTCGTAGATCTAGTATACAGAAGAGCGGAGAGAATCATACCTGGGCGCCGCCGCTCTTGTTCTCCATATTTGCCATGATCTTCTCAAGACTGTCATTGGTCTTGGACGGGTGGTCGGCACGTTCGTCAAAAGTGACGATGGGCTTCCAGTTCTTGACGACCGCCTCAGGAGTCAGAGGTACGTCCACCGGGAACCCGTGGCCGCCGGTGCGCTGCCACCGGGTCTGGCCGACCCAGCCGCTGCCGACTTCGTACAAACCGCCTGTCGGGTTGGGCACCTTGTCGCTTGAGAGAGCAAGCACCAGCGGTGCAATGTAATCTGGCTTGAAGGCCTGGACGAGCTCCTCGGGCAGAATGGTCCGGGTCATAGCGGTGCCAGCGTTGGGGGCGATGGTGTTTACGTAGATGTTATACTTGGCACCCTCAAGAGCGAGGGCACGGGAGAGGCCAAGAATGGCGCATTTCTGTTGCGGCTGTCAGCTCTAGGTCCCGCTAGATCGCGTATACATTAGAGAGAGGAAAACTTACCGCCGCCGAATAGTTTGCCTGGCCAAAGTTGCCGTAGATACCGCTAGTCGAGGTAGTGTTGATGACACGACCATACTTCTGTTTAAGGAAGTAGGGCCAGGCGGCCTTGGCTGTCTTGTACGTTCCCCGTGCGTGGACGTTCATGACTGGGTCCCACAGGTTGTCATCCATGTTAGTAAAGGCCTTGTCTCTCAGGATGCCGGCGTTGTTAACCACGATATCGACGCGGCCGAACGTATCGATGGCGACCTTGACGACGGAATCACCATCCTCCGCTGAGAACTTGGCACCGACGGCTTTCCCGCCCGCCTTCTTGATCTCGTTGACAACGTCATCGGGGTTGACGAGATCGTTGACGACGACCGAGGCGCCGTGCTTGGCGAAGGCAAGGCAGTATGCCCGACCAATGCCGGCGCCGCCGCCGGTGACGAGAGCCACACGGCCGGTAAAGTCGATCTTCTCGCCCTGCTCGTTCGGGCCTAGCTTCGTCGACTCCTCGAGGAGTGTCACGAAGTCGTTGGGCCCGCTCGGGTACTGTGGGTTGGAGAAGTCGGTGATCTGGTCCCACTTCTTGAGAATGGCACTCGGGGTATATGTGCTGTCGGCCTTGAGGAGCTGGCCGCTCGACCGCTCCCACCGGAGCTTGGCGATGTGGCCACCGCCGACCTCGAAGATGGATCCCGTCTCCTGGGTGTTGCTCTTGTGAGTGAGCACGGCCACGAGCGGAACAACCCATTCCGGCTTCATCAGCGCTAGCAGATCCGGCGGCATGACGGTCTCCGTCATGCGGCTGGCAGCGATGGGGGCGATGACGTTGCAGATGATGTTATACTTGGCGCCCTCCTTGGCCAGGGTCTCGGTGAAGCCCACCATGGCAAGCTTGGCGGCCGAGTAGTTGGTCTGGCCGAAGTTGCCGAAGAGGCCGGCAGCGGACGCCGTGTTGATGACACGACCAAACTTTTGCTTGCGGAAGTGCGGCCAGGCAGCGCGAGCGCACTTGTAGCTACCCCTGACGTGGACCTTGAAGATGAGATCCCAGTCCTCGTCCTTCAAGTTCTTAAAGGAGACATCGCGAAGGATACCGGCGTTGTTGATGAGAATGTCGATGCGACCGAAGGCCTTGATCGCCGTCTCGATGATCTTGTCGCCGTCCTCAACGCTGTTGTAGTTGGCCACGGCCTTGCCGCCGGCGGCCTTGATCTCGTTCACGACGACATCGGCAGCCTGTTGCGCGCGGAGTTGTCAGCGGGATCGTTCGGCAGGCAAGAGAGTCTCTCTGCAGCTGCTTACCTTGGTGGAGTTGCCCTCTCCCTTGAATGACCCTCCTAGATCGTTGACAACGACGCTTGCGCCTCGCGAAGCAAAGAAGGTAGCATAGGCCTTGCCGAGACCGCCGCCCGCGCCGGTCACAACGACGACCTGGCCGTCAAATCTCAATTGATCCGCCATCTGGGACTGGAGAGGAGGTGCGATGCTGGGTGAGACTGAGGGGAAAGCCCACTATTGGACGCTATGAGCAACAACGGTAGTTCCTCGCCTGCTCGATCAATCGCTAAAAGCCAGCAGGTAGGCAGCGTTGGCTACCAAGTTCAGCTCGAGATGAGGAATTAAAGTCTCCTGGGAGGCGGCAAAATTGTGTCTCTGGGAAAGTCGGGGGAGGAGCCAATGCAGCAACTTTGTTAATAAAGGATCTCGGCAGCTGGGACGGGTCTACCAGCACCAGCAGACAGAGCAACCGGTGCTAAGCCGAGGCCGAGGTCCACGGGGAGAGCTCCATTGCCTGGTACTTTTTGCCGAGAGGGGTGGCGCTAAGCCTGGGTCGGCACCTGCCACCGCCCACTCATGCTCTCTGCCCGCGTAGCCCCCCCTTCACATGCAAGGAAGCTCTGACAGGCAATGAGGTCATGTGTCGGGGGGTTTTTTGGGATCAGGAGTTCGGTCGCATGTACATCCCGGCCGTCCTGTCAGCAGCTAGCTACTCGAGAGTGCAACGAATTGTCTCAGGGCAACGCTGCTTTTCTCTGATTTTGGCTTTGTCTTTCGAAGACTTGCAAAAGAAGAGCGAGGCGTGCGGCTAGACCAATACAAATCGACCTGCCGAACGCTCCTGCCGACACGGCTTCCCTAGCAACTAGCAACCCTGCTGCTGCCGCCCCTCCACCTCCGCCCTTGCTCCTCCTCCCAGAAAAGAACAAGTGGAGGGAAAACAAGTCCCCGCAGAACCCCACAACCCACGATTGTCCCACACTACCTTAGCTGTCCGCACTGCCTAGGCTGGGCTGGGCCGGACTTTCGCAACGCCGCAGTCGGAATGCCGACAAATTGCTAGCTGGGGACGGAGAAACACACAGACAGCGTCGTCCCGCACAAAAAGGACCCCCGGTTACTGGGTTACGTGATCCTCGGGACTCTGCTCGCATGTAAACTTTGCCCCTGAATCCCACCTCGGCAACAGCCTCCAACGGCGCAAAGACGCTGCCCCTCCTTTTCTTACTTCCCGTTTAGGGCTCGCTCAACATGGCAAGCACACCCGACGTTCCTCTGCAGTCGCGGGTTGTCGACGACAAGTCCCCGATCTGCATCCCCTTTATCCTGTCACGCCTAGCCACACACCGGGCTTCGGTGAAGGGACAGTCCGACCGCCCCTTCGTCATTGGGCTCAATGGAGTCCAGGGCGTAGGCAAGACGACACTGGTGCGGGCCCTCGCTACCACTCTCCAGCAGCGGGAGATGCTGCCCACCCTTGTCGTCAGCGTCGACGACTTCTACCTCCGGCACGAGGACCAGCTGGCGTTGGCCGGAGCCCACCCGGCGAATGCTCTGGTCCAAGTGCGCGGAGAGCCGGGTATGCACTCTCTGGTCTCTTGCTGTACATCCTCTGCGGCTAAAGGCGCGCTGGTCCCCGTATTTCGATCAGAATCTAGCATAAGACGGACTGGGTGATGACATCTCGCCAAAGTCTCCTGGTCTAACTTCCTACAGGAACCCATGATATCCCCCTAGCGGAGTCCTTCTTCGCGACCCTACTCGCAGGCGAAGAAACCCACATTCCACAGTATGACAAGGCAGCTTTTGGCGGTCTGGGCGACCGTGTGCCAGAGTCTCAATGGGCCCGCGTGAACGGACCTGGACAGGACCGAATCCAGGTTCTTATCATCGAGGGCTGGTGTGTCGGGTTTCGGGCTCTTCCCGCGGCCGACGTCGAGGCTAAGTGGAAGGCCCCAAGCCGGACGCTGCACAATCACCGGCTCGAAGACCTCCTGTTCGTGAACGAACAGCTGCGCCTCTATGATGCCATTACAGATCTGCTCGATGCCTTCATCCATGTTGATGCCGAGAATTCCGAGTACGTGTACGACTGGCGCCAGCAGCAAGAGCGGCAGCTACGCGAAGAGCAAGGTACGGGGATGACCGAGGAGCAAGTCGTCAAGTTTGTAGACGCCTACTACCCGGCGTATGAGCTCTATTCCGACGGCGTTCGGAAGGGCATCTTCTACGGGAACGAAGCCAAGAAAGGCAGCCAAGTCAGGCTAATTGTGGGCAAGGACCGCAGCGTACAAGATAAGATCGTTATCTAAGGAGAGGAACGAGCAATAGCATTATAAAGGCAACGCATAACCTCTACCTGAGTACCTATCTACCTGAGGCGAGGGCAAGGTAGGTATGCCGCCGTGGTCTATATCAGCAGGACTGTGGTACCTGCTTCTGGTGAATGACCCCGTACTGAGATTCTGTAGGTAGCTTCGTAAACGGCCGTGAAAGAGACAGGAAAAGGCACAGACAGTGAGACGGGAAAATAGAGACAGCGAACACACAAAGGCCGTAGGACGCAACCTACAAAACCCAGGCAGAGAGACTAACGCCGCTTTCCATCCGATCCGCGCGCAAAGTAGTCTGAAACTGTAACCGTTGTCGTCCTTTCGTCATCAGTCGTTAGATCATCATGCCGGTCATAAGGTCGTTACTCAGTTATAGAAGCAAGTGCGAGTGATTTGCAAGGAAAGCTGTGCCAAGCCAACAAACCACAGATACCTCACCCAAGCAGATTGCCGCGCGCACGTGTATACCATCGGGGCGTAGGACCGGCAGACCGCAGCCGCCAACGAACTCCTTGCCATGCTCGAAAATGGTGTGTAGGTGCTCTGCCGAGCCTAGAACTCCACGTCCTCAACATCCTTGCCCTCCATCATGGTCTGTCCTTCTTCCTTTAGCTCGAGAAGAGTGTGCTCTATACCCTCGATCTTTCCCCGCACGGCCTCCTCGCGCGTTGCAATCTCGTTCTCAAATTCGCCAACAACCTTGCGCTTCTCCTTGCGTGCGGCCTTCATCTTTTCCATCACGCCACCGAACTGGTCGAGGAACCAGTCACCTGAGGCCTCCCACTCGGCGACCGAGATTTGGGTAAAGAACTGGTGCTGCAGAAGGCTATCTTTTCCTCTATAGTGCTCGAGTTTCTCCTCGATCGTGCCACCAGTGGGCACTTCGGTCTGTTGAAGTGCAGCCGCCTGTGGGTCGTAGTCAAATGTTTGGGCCCGAAGGTCGGAGTAGCTCATAGAGTCCAGCTCGGCGTCATCGTAGTCTGGGTTATGCCGTCGCTTCTTGGTGGAGGACTCTTTGAGCCGACGACTCGCCGTCCGGACTAAGGCACTTTCTTGCAGTAGACTGTTCTGAGCCGCAAGGGGCTGTCGGGACGTACGCCCCAGGGCAGTCTCCTGCGAGAGGCTGTTCAGCGCAGCAAGTTTCTGGCTGAGTTGCTGACGAGTTTGTCTCTGGATCTCCTTCTCCTCAAGCACGTCAATCCGAGCAAGCGGCTGCCGCGGCCTTCGTGGCGTGCCCTCGGGCGTCAGTTCTTCTTTGACGACCTCAGACATCATGTCGCTGCTTGGCAATACTGCAGCACGGGTGTCGTTAAAGGTGGGCTCCTCGACTCCTTCGAGATTTTCGAACATGGTAGATCGCTTGGCTTGAAGCTCGCGCTCTCTCTTCGCCTCTAGCTTTCTCCGGGCGATCTCTTCTTGTCTTAGTCTCTCGAGTCGGTCTCCGTTTTCCGATGCTCTTTCTGGGGACATGCCCATAGGGTCAGCGCTGAGCTCTGGAGGATATCCCGCAAGCCTGTCGGTGAACGAGTTGCGCTTGACGGTGTCACGGGCGTCACGATGGGGCAATTTGGTGCGTCGAAGAGTGGCAAGTTTGGTGGGGGTGGTTTCGTAATGCTGGCGGTCATCGCCATAGAGGTCGTCTTGCCGGGGTGGGCGTTCGTTGAGGAGACCGCTGGACAGGCTGGTGTTCAAGGTCGCGGGCTCCGGGCGGGGCGGGGAGCTAATGACCTTGAGCAGTCCGTTGTCATTAATAACAAAAGGCTGCAAGGGCTCCTCTTGGCGGGGCACGGTGTGCTCCAGCTGACGGGCGCGCCGGGTTGTGATATCGCTGTACTGGCGCCCGTGGAGCGTCTGCGGGCGGTACCTCTCAGAGCCCGCCCTGCTTTCAACACCGTCGAACATGGAGTCGACCGTCGAATCCTCCCAAGGCCCACCTAAGCCAGCTCGGGCACCTTGGTCTGAAGCCGTTGTCCTGACTCTCATCATTGGCTGGCCATGCTGAGATGGAGGGCTCATTTGCGAAGGTGGTGTCTGTTGATTGGCACTCGAGTACCGCCCGGTCCTGGGCATAGGGAGCCTGGCAGAGGCCGCGGCCTCCGATCGGGAGGCGATGATGTCCGCTGCGGGCTGCAGTTGGGGGACGTGGCCAGTCGTTCCTGCTGGGACGGGGGCAGGCGTGGCAGGAAGCCCCACCACGCCCGTCCTGGGGCTGCCTGGCGGGCCACTGACGGTGCCATCGGGGTGGCGAGTGAAGAGCGCGAGGCTTCCTATCTTCTTCTTTGCAGTTGGCATCATGCTACTCAGACGCATAGGCCGCGGGAGGGGACACGAGAATGAGACACGAAAGCGCGTGTGCCAGGCTGAGGCGCGGCGACTTGGACGGGTATGAGTGGTGAGTCAGGGGCGAGTGTTTGCTTGTTTACTGCGCGCCTGAAAACAAGGGGTATGCGACATGAGAGCATGAAGTGGGATGAGTGGCCGAGGGACGCCTGGCGGCCTGGCACGAGTGAGGTTAATGCGACGACTGGGGTTATTATTATGCTCGAGAGTGCTTGAGACAGGGTTGGGCGGGCCCCCGCGATTCGACACGGGCGACTGGAAGCGGAAGTTGGGTGAGGGCCGATATGGAGGGTCGTCGGGAGGGATGCAGACTTCCCAGAGGTGCAGCCGGTCGCAGGGAGCTGCAGCACTGTGCAGGAGAGCCCTCGAGGTTCCAATCCAGCCAAGCCTGGGAAGAAGGGGGGGTGAGAGGGGGGTGACGGGGAGGGGGTGGAGGAAGTTGTGGGATGAGGAAGTCGTGGTTCCAATGGCCGGCGCTATTTTTCCTCTTGCAAGCCTCGCAGGGGACGGAAGTCTCGATCGCGACTACCCGCGGAACACGACTGCCACGCGGGAGTCAGGTGAGCGACGACAGGGTCCCCCCCCCTTCCCCCGGCGGCAGGGTTGGTCCGTCCAGAAATGAAAGGGTCGAAAACGAAGCTAGCAGAAGGTAGCAGCTGGCCCCAGTTGGCTGCCGTCCGCCACTCATAGTGCCTAGCCACGACCAAGGCGCCCTTCTGAGAGGCTGCCCTGGCTTTTGTCGAAGGGTGCTCGGGGTCGCAAATAACATCCGCCTGCCGCTCGGCATGCTGCAACCTTCTGCACGCTTCTGTCTCCAGAGTACCCGGTCCCGCCTTTTGATCCTCTAGGCCATTGGCAATTGAGCCCTGCCATTCGTCCACACCCAGCCGTTGCGTCTAGACTTGCATGCACCCAGCGCACCCATGTCTACCCAACCTTGCCAGCCTCCACTCGACGGCCAACGGCTTCCCCCACGGTCGATCGTTCATAGGCGCCTGATGATCAGCACACCCTCCTCGTCTCTCTTGCAGCGGCGACGATAGCAAATTGCGATAACGAGTCCGCGTCGGACAGGAATGCGCGCCCAATCAGGCGTCGAGCGCAAAGGCCCGTGGTGTCAACCGAGTGTCGAGATGGTTGGGAAGACATGCGCATGTCTCCCTACCCTACGGCCCAGGGTGCCATTCTCTACACGCATCGCCGACTGATCAAAGCCAGGCGACGGCTTAAACAAGCGATCGACACCGCCCGTGAATGCATATCGCGGCATGTTTAGAACGACCATGTGGGTCGGGAATCTTTCTGCATCGCTTGCTCTTCCGATGCCATCCTCGAGTTTGACATCTCCCCCCCTCCTCCCCCTTTCTGCCAGCGCATTCCCAGGATGCTCTTATCTCATCGCCGCGCGGAAACGAGGCCAGTACCGAGACAACCCTCACCCATCTCTTCATCATCCCCCCCCCCCCTTCTTCTGCCGCCCCCCCCCTCTCCCCCCCTTCTTGACCTCGGAGCGCGTAGGACGGTGTGGACCGGGATGTGTTTAGTATGTTGTCATATTAGCCTTCAACACCGACGCTCGCCGCCTTCCCATCCAAATGGGGAAGCCAAATCACTAGCTTGAGCGCCGCTCTTATCTCGATCGTCTGAGTCACGTTCCCTCGTTCGCGACGCTAAGTTGATCATCGCAATGTGCTGTAACCTTGGAGTTCCTGCTCGGCTACCTACGTGGTGAACTGTAGCTCGAGATGATAGGCAATATCACGCTAGAGCACACCTTTAGCGAGGTGTGAGGGTCATTCTATGACCCGATGTCGGCAATGATAGTCTCGGAGGGCCATGAAGCGCCAGCCCTCCTTGGGCTAAGCAAGATGCAGCATGAACTGTCTCTTCCCCATTGACTCACCTCCAGAGACATCCATCAGATCACAGCATGCCAACCACCTTAGACTGTGCTGTCCCCTTCACATCTAGGGCCAAGTGGTAAGCGTCGGCTCAAGTCCTACTTGGACCATGGCTCTCCATGTAAGAGGCACGAGCACGCAGGGTAGGAAATCCCGAGACGCACTGCATGAGCTTTCACGCCTCCGATTAACCCGGAAGGTCTCGACCAGTAAACTTGCGGTTTATATCATCATATTGCTTTCGAAGACGGCCCGCACAGCTCATACTCCTGCCGTACTACTGTCCGTCTCCCCACCCTCCGAGTCGTCCGGCATTGAGCCACATCATACCTTCCTGGCTCATGGCGATACTATGAATAGTGACACATGATGCTTTTCTCGGAATCCCGTCAGTATGCATACGAGCACTCTCACCCAACTTGGAGGAAGACGTGAGAAACCCTCAAGCTCAAGTCATTGGTTCTTGCCGTCGAGGGATATTGGCAGCCTTGGCGCCATGGCAATCATGGCGGTAGTTCAGTTCCCCTCCTCCACCTGGGACCGATGTTCGTATGAGGCGGATGATTCCACGCCTAGGACATCTCAGCACTGTGGTATAGTATAGGTTTGTAGTATGCGAACGTGTCTTGTGCTCTCGCCCCATGGGGGGGAGGGTTAGCTTGGCTTGGTGGGGCTTATCGACAATCGATAAACCCCGCCATCGAACAGACGTCAGAGTCTGGGCCAACAGCGATTCGCCCCCACGATTTCTAATCCGGTGCGCAATCGGCGCAGAAATTAGAACAGGCGATATTGCCCGGCCGGCACCATCACCTCCTCTAGCCATCGTAGCCATCGGTTCTTCCCGTTTACCAGTGAAGCTTGGAAGCACAGCAATGCCGTCCTTGGAAGAGCCCGAGCCCGTTCAAGAGGTGCTGTCCCATCCCCTGAAACAGAAACCAGAGTTGGTCGCACCCGAGCCAGAGCACTGCCCAGGCCCGGAGTCAGAGCAGGCTGGCACCGCCGATTCTTGGTAAGCTTTTTCTTAGACTCCCATCCAGTTACCCATCGTATATTCTGACGCTCAAGGCTACAGTGCAGGATGTCCTAACCAGCAAATTTGCGCCTCCGCGCCGAAAGGCCCTGACCCCGACATCCCGACGATATCAGCTCGACTGGCCTCAGTCAAGCACAAGATACTCGTGCTCAGCGGCAAGGGAGGCGTAGGGAAAAGCACATTTACCGCGCTGCTCGCGCGAGCATTCGCCATCAACCCAGACAAGAATGTCGGCATCATGGATACCGACATCTGCGGCCCCAGTATACCCAAGATGATGGGCGTGGAGGACGAACAAATTCACGTGAGCAACCAGGGTTGGACGCCGGTCTGGGTGATGGACAACCTGGCCGCCATGTCAATACAGTTCATGCTGCCAAGCAGAGATCAGCCCATTATATGGAGAGGGCCTAAGAAGAACGGCCTGATCAAGCAGTTTCTCAAGGACGTGCTGTGGGGTGAGCTGGACTTTCTACTAGTCGATACGCCCCCCGGCACCAGCGACGAGCATCTGAGCGTCAATACGCTCCTCAGGGAGAGCGGAATCGACGGCGCAGTCATGCTTACGACGCCCCAGGAGGTCAGTCTCCTGGACGTGCGGAAAGAGATCGACTTCTGCCGCAAAGCTGGCATCAAGGTACTAGGTCTTGTGGAGAACATGTCAGGGTTTGCCTGTCCGAAGTGCAAGCACACGAGCGAGATATTCAAGGCTACTACGGGTGGGGGAAGAGCGCTAGCAGAAGAGATGGGCATACCCTTCCTGGGTTCAGTACCCCTAGACCCGAGGATCGGCATGTCGTGCGACTACGGCGAAAGTTTCTTTGATTCCTTCGCAGATAGCCCAGCGTGCGACGCCATCAAAAATGTGGTCAAGGGTCTGGCGCGTCAGATTGGAGTCGACGAGAAAGAGGTTCTACTGGACGAATAGACCCTCTATAGACGCTTGTACTTTTATACGATATCATGAGCTGAACGCAATCCCCATCCCTCGGCTCCAGCCGCCGTCCAAGCCTATCCCAAATTCGGTGTATATCTCCTAGCATATAACGTGGAACGACTGGCAAAGATCACGCAGCACCGAGCTTCTTAGGGATGTCCTCTAGATCGTCGGTGGACTCGATATCAATAACCTTGCCCACCTCGCTCGTGTTGCGCATCAGCTCCTTGGCGCCGGCGTACAGCATGCGCAGCTCGTTGTTGCAGGTGATGGGGAGATAGTACAAGAGGACATACGGAACGGATAATCGACCAGAGGGCTAGGCATCGCGATAAGTGTCAGTGGCATACATCGTTGATGGTAGAGGGTCGCGTACTAGGGTCAAGGGGTAGCTGAGGAGAATGAACCGCGGCGAGTGGTCGGGGAGGTCGTCGCTAATCTCGTCTAGCGACTTGTACACGGTCTTGTCATCGTCTTGCCGGATCTCGTGCGTCTTCTTATCGATCAAGTCTGACAAAGGCTCTAGGATTAGCATCTGTCCGGTTGGCGCAAATGGGGCTGTAGTCTAGGGGGAAGCGCATAGCCAAGCCAAAAAAGACATACATACAAATGACAGCTTGTGGGTCGTTAGACCTGGATGTCCCGAGGCGGAACTTGCGCAAATGGTCTTTGCTCTCCTGCGAGAAGGCATAAAGTCTTGCCTCGGAGCTCTACAGGGATGCTGGTGTCAGCTCCGTGCACTACCGTGCTTGGAGGAGAGAGACGGTGCGAGGGGAGAACGGCGAGGGAGGGCGGTGCATACCATCTTGGTCGCGTTGTGTCTGGTAAAGTGCTTGCTTCGTTGTGCTGCCCTCTCGACTGCGACAGGTTGGGGGTGAAGAGCGTAGTCCTAGTCAAATGGGGCGAGAACGCCTGGGACTAGGCTATGGCATATAGGCCGGAGACGTTCTGACGGTCTGGAAGTCTCAGGTGAGGGGATCAAATGGCTGCTGATGTGGAGGTCTAGAGGCGACATGTACCCCGCCAGGTTCCCGCTCAGCTTTTGGGGGGGGGGGGGGGGGGGGGGGTTAGCCGATGACGCTACCAAGGGACAGCACCAACGGGGCCACTCTACGCAGAATGCCTCACCCAATGCCTCAGGGCGAAGTGCATAAAGGGTCACTATACAGCCTCAATTTCTGGTGCTAATCCTACCGATACACATCGCCGTTTGCGTCCGTGCTGAGGATTTCTCCTTTCTTTATTTGGTCGCGTGAGCTAGCACGGCCAGGCAGCCGGAGGTCTCCGCCAGTCTATAGGCAGAGACGCCACTCATTCAGCAACCCCCCCCTTTTCTGTTCTCGCACTCCTCACCCGCCACAGCGCGGAACAAGGGGAATAAAGCCTTATAAACCTCATGTTCTCTAGAGTCTCACAGGTCGCGCGTCATCTCTCACGGCCCACCCCCAACTTTGGACACGTCTCGGCAGTCGCATTTCAACGAAACGGGCTTGCGCGGAACGGAGGCATCATGGCGGCCCCGGCAACCCCCAACGAGAAAAATTCGCGGGCCATATCCACGGCGGCGTGCCTAATCATTGGCGACGAGGTACTCAATGGCAAGGTAAATACCTCTCTTATATCGTCTGCTTTCGGAATACGTGCTAATCCCTTGATTTGTAGATCGCGGATGTGAGTTGGACGGGTCACAGCGTACGGGAGACGTGGCGCCGGACTGATAGCTTGCCGGCATAGACCAACTCGACCTTCTTTGCAAGGTGGTGCTTCTCTCTGGGTATTGTAAGGACTATGGACGCCATGAATTTCCCCGCTGCTCTTCTGACTTGAGAAAACAGAGTCTAAAGCGCGTCGAGGTGATTGAGGACGACGAGGAAGATATTAAAGAGGCCGTTAAGCGATTAAGCGACCGATACGACTTGGTCGTCACCAGGTGAGCTCTACTTGAGGCGCCCACAGTCATGATAACCGAAGCACCAGCTGATTGTGAGTCTAGTGGCGGCATCGGGCCTACGTGAGCGGCCCTACGTTACTCGGATGTGTTCTAGAGTGTGAGGTTGACACAGTGACAGGCATGACGACATCACCTACCAGTCGATAGCAAATGCGTTTGGCCTGCCCCTGCTCGAGCACCAGGAGACCTTTGAACGCATGAAGAAGCTGGCAAAAAGAAGAGACGGTGAGCCGCCGTTCGACTGGACCAGAGACACCCCGGCTCGAGAGGCCAAAATGAGGATGGTCCGGATGCCGACGGACACCAGCCGCGCTCTGGACAAGCAGTTCATCTTCACGAAGGACGACCTCTGGGTGCCTATAAACGTAGTCAACGGGAACATCCACATCCTCCCGGGCATCCCACGCCTCTGTAAGCCCGGCGAACCTAGCCTCGCGAATACCGATATTTACTGACTTCACCGCTCCTAGTCGAGGGTATGCTAGAAGGTCTAAAGCCCATCATCCACGCTCGGCTCATCGGCAAGAGCAAAACCCGAGTTATGATCTCTACACCGCTCACGGAGAGCCAGGTTGCCGAGTACCTTACCGAGCTCCAGAACAAGGTCAAGACTAAGGGCGTAAGCGTCGGTAGCTATCCGAGATGGGGCAAGAAGAGGAACACCGTCACGCTGACGGGCATGTACGTTGTCCTCTTCCGGCGCCTCCGAGCTCTTGCGGACGGCGCCACACCTCGCGGGCATGGACTAAGTGCTGTACAGGGACCAAGACTATATCGAAAGCATCACCCCTGAGGTTCTCCAGAAGGTTAAGGGAAGAGTTATTAAGGTGGAGGGTGAAGACGATGAGCTCCCAGACCCCGAATAGTGAAGAGAGCGTGCGTCGCGTTAAACACCATCCGACGGTTACTCGATCGTCTCGAGTAAGGGAATAATCCCAACGACGGCCTCTGCAATAGGGGCCGCCCGTTTCTCTTTCTTTTATTACTATTGCTGCTAGCCTCTCGGCGCATCCGAGGGTTTTTGGGGGGTCGGTAAAGGGTCATTTCCGCCCTAGGCCAAGACGAATTTAGAAAACCCAATGAAATTTGCCAATCATGGATGGAGACTTCGGTGTGGGCACTCCATGAAGACCGCTCCGTGCCCAGCACGGCAGCATCGGAAGTGGACTTCTGTCGGTATCCCAATTTCGTTGTCTGCCGGACCCGTTGCAATTGCCTTTGGAAGATTGACAGGTAGCGAGGCGAGGAGGCATGCCCCAAGCACCACGTGAACATAGGTTGTATTAAGTACGCCGAAGCTTTCAGAAAACCCCTTGTCGAAACCACCCAAATTCGGTGGCCATTGCTTCTGCCGGCGGAGGATTTATCACTCGATTGGTGGCGGGCAACGGCCGCCTCCGTAATATCCCACGATGAGGAGCCACCGGGAGTGACTGTTAGGTTGCAACGCGGGCCAGTTCAAGAGTGACCGCACGTCGCAATCT
Organism: Thozetella sp. PMI_491; assembly: GCA_021432635.1. Lineage (NCBI taxonomy): Eukaryota > Fungi > Ascomycota > Sordariomycetes > Chaetosphaeriales > Chaetosphaeriaceae > Thozetella > Thozetella sp. PMI_491. The sequence goes on along the minus strand of MU270067.1, from coordinate 175,711 downwards.
ACTACCCTGCAACGGTGCCGGGCAGGGAGGTTTGAACTGTCTCCCAACGTACTGTACTACACCCACGGCTCTGAAGAACCCTGTATGACCTGTGTGTTGGGCGTTCTTAGCGGCGTAATGTGGCACTTTTCTAATGATTCTAGTGTTTCTAGAACCGACTAAAAGTCGGCGCCACCAGGATCCAACAAGATATTGGTTGGCTTTGCATCCAGGCGGCAGCGCCCGCTTAGGCCCTGCGTATCGGATAGACAAAGTGGGACATTCGCCAGGCACCATCCGTCTTGGTCGCCTGCGTGCTGGCGTCCAGAAAGAAGAGGACGAATGAAGATAACAGGCTGGGCGGTCTGGCAAGGGACCAGGGTCGACGGCCAGTGTACCCTCTTGGGCGCATTAATTAGCACATGGTGGCGGTTTGGGAAGGCGAGAAACCGAGATGTCACTCGACTATAACAAATTGCGTAGGAAGCCATGCCCGCATCTGTCGCTAGGCTCTGCTCTGCGCCTGCGGTGCATGAACCCGGCGAAGCGGTGCCAGGTTACGAGGTGCACCCTGTACAGTACTTCTGGCGATACCGTTCCTCCGAGAGGAGTGCTTGCGGGTATGAACTTTAATGGGGAAAGAGTAGGTAGATATCTCATCCGCGCACTCAGTTTAGCTTAGCCGATCGATCGGACTCTTCGCTTGTCTGTTGTTTGGGGCGGTCCTGTTTCGTACTACTTGGGGCTTGTCTTTCTGCTGCGAGTCGTCACCTTCCGGGGGGTTGATGGCATATCCGCGAACTGTTTCAGCCGATGTTCACCTCGGGCGGGCTCCGGGGCAGTCCCCTGCCCTGCAGGAAGCTTCCTGCCCCGGCCGCTACGCTAGTTGAGCCACGTCTGTTGCTCGGACGGCTTAGGTTGGGTTTGGCTATGGCCATAGCTTCCACTACAGTGATCCTTCGGCCCTCACGTCTCGACTTGCGGAGCACTCGGCAGAAGCAAGCACGGATGCAAGTGGGCAGCACGAGGCCCCGGTCCCTCCTATTAGTAGTCGGTTGGAGGTGAGCCAAAATTCTAGTTTATAAAAGAAGTCCCTCATAGGCTGGCAGAAACATGGGCAGGGATCGGTTCATCAGAGGGTTCATGCAACAGCACCCAGACCCCTCCATGCTCTATGTAGCCTGAGGGATTGTGGTGGTGGTGGTGGTGGTGGTGGTGGTGGTGGTAGTGGCACCCTGAGTCGGCAACGAAGCCCCTGACCCCTTGGCATGTGGGGGAAACGAAAGAAGCAGGACATACTCGTCCCTATGTCGACAGATGAATTCGCGCGCCAACTAGGGTTGTAGTGTCCCGCGCCGGTAATTCTCCAAAGCTATGGAGCATCTCGGCTCCGTCCGGCCGCGGGACGCATATATCCAAAGAGCTGGATAAGGGAACGGGAGTCTTGCAGGGGCAACGAGATGCTTGGAAATGCCCCGATTGTTGGCGGACCGGCAGATGAGAAGCAGGAAACGTGGGGAAGGAATGGATGGGAGGCGACGGTGTCAGGCAAACTACCTTAGTTCGTCGACCGAGGAATTCTTCACCCCCGGAGACACGTGCTTGTGACCCTGTCCCTTACTGTTTTAGTTGGGTGATCGTCGACGAAAGACGGGGTGATGTTGTTGCTAATCGTCCCAGTTCGGTCTACTCTTTGCCAGAAAAAGAGTGGATCGAGCCGTGAGTGGGCAGAGCCAGGTTTGCACCGCGACGAATCACTTGATCGCGCATCGCGCGACACCTCCGTCCTAGCCGCCCGCAGCGAGGCGCTTGATGGGCGATTCTGAGAGAGAGGTCATAGGGCGCTTGAGCTTCTGAGGGTACGATACGCCTGGCATTTTAGCATGCATGGGGCTATTACTCCCGGAAAAGAGGGGATGGCCGGTATTTTGGCAAAAGAAACCAGGTTGCCCAAGTGACGACACCAGTGTGCGACATCAAGAACCTGGGGGGCAGCCAGCTTTGGCTGCCATACCCCTCTGCAGGTAACGACGTATTTCGTGGGCACTTTATCCCTCGGGTGCGAGCGCCCGCGCAGGTAGATTTCTGGAATCGTGCATCATCCTGTACCTGGGCGGCGAGGATGTGGAGGGAAGGGTTGGGCGTAGAGAGAAGGATTCGGGATGACGACACACCCGGTTTATCTGCCAACGTGAACTGGATACTCCTGTGCGCGTTTCTACACCTGGGTTACAGACAAAGATAGGTTGTGTGACATAAAACCTCGACGAGATTATAGTACCAACAGGAGCGGCGGAACGATGTATCTTTGTACCAGGCCCGGCCCCATGTGCCACTACAGCACGTAGGCTCAGGGATGAAGCATCCGCGCCACCAACAGGAGGGAGGGAAGCACAGTGCGGCATCGACGTTACCAGACTTTAGGAATGTTCTGTCCCGCATCCAAGCAATTGAGGCTCGGATCCGGTGAACGCGGAAGCCTGGAATAGTCCCCCGAGGAAGTGAAGTCAGCCTTCCGATGGGGCTAGCTTCTGTACGGCGACGGCGTCGCAGAACGGGGGCCGACAAACAAAAGGCTTCTAGAAAGGGCGGAGAAAGGAGAGAACCCGAGCGAGAAGCCACGTCTAACGGTCTCCCCAGCAGGCAGCATCATGTTTTTTCAGAAAGGTTCCCAGCGCCCAGGGCCGCTTATCTAGCGGCATGCATGCAACCTCGCCGTCCGGTCCTGTCTTCCAGGCCTTGCGGAGCAGGTCTTGGGCGGGTCTCATCTCTCCAGCAGTTAGAGTGAAGGAGCTGCTCGGTTCAGAGGCGTGGCAACGGGCTAATACAGATGGCGTGGGAGTAGGCGAGCTTTCTGGTAGCATCGCGGCGTAGGTTACTCACTCACTCGTCGCGTTTCCGACCGCTATTATGGAGAAAAACCCAGCGGTTCTAGTCCTCAAATGCGTCCGACGAAAGTTTTTCTGGAACCATTGCTCGGGGTCGTGGCTAGCAGCCGGGAACGATGCTGGATGAGGCGTACGAATCTCGACGACCCCTGTAAGCGATAGTGAGGAATTCCGCGACCCAGGAATTCAGAGTGGAGCTCGACGGAGAGCGAGCCATACAATGCGGCTCGTCAAGAGCATGCTGGTACTAGAGGGGCAAGGGGGGGTGTGGGTGAAGGGGGGGACGGCGGGGGATCCGATAATGGATCACATATCATGGAGAGGAAGCAAGGTGAAAGGGAAGGGGGGAGACAAAAAAAAACACGAGGCCAAAATTGGCAAGCTGTGGTGTCGCTGTCTGCTCTGCTGCGCCGAAAGGGTGAACTTATAGTGTCGTCACAGTGTGAAGAGGACTCGCATTGGACTCTGCCTTCTGGCTCCCAAAACCAATGTGATGGTGGGCGACAAAAGTGACGGAAGCGGGTGTGGGAAGTCGTTTCGGCCAGTACGAGCCGTCAAGGTAGCATCGGCCAACAAGTGACATCGCCGCCGGTCCTCATCTCTCGGCCGCCCGACCAGGCGAGGCGTGCCTGCTGGGGCGGGTTTTGGGGGAGAAAGGGAAGAGTTGAAGGCGATCTTAGCCCTCGACAATATTACCGTTGGGGCAGTCACATGCAGCATCGGGGAGCGTCTCGACGTGCTTTCCTTGTTGCCCACGAAGGCGTGTAGCCGCTGGAGGTTCCTACCAATCTCTGCGGAGGTCTAGCGCGCGAAGAAGGTATCATGGGGTATCATGGGGCCTGCCTGTACCCGGTCAACATGTATCCGCCGGTGTGGGTTCCTGTGCACCCAACCAGAGGCGCCATCTGGTTGCCCCCGATGCGCACAAGCCCCCTCTGCCTCGCTCCGCGCTGCGACCCTGTGCTTCCCCCTCTCTCACTAACCTCTGCTTGCAGCTCTTCTAAAACCGCTAGCAAGGCCTGCACCTCTTCCTAACCACAACCTCTCTGCCCAATCCAGTCTCCCCGTCCCCGTTCCTCTCGGTCGACCCCTAAAGGATATCGCCAGCCTCCCGTCTGCCATCAATTGCGCGGTCCCGAACGTTCCTCCCCACCACCATCGCGAGCTCGCCAATTGTCGATCGCTGCCGGGCTGGCCTCATAATTCCGCTTCTCGTCCTCGTCCCAATTTCATCCACCCACCGCGGCCCGCTTTCTTTTCCCTCCGCCCAGCTCGTCCGCACAGCCTCGACGTCGATCGCCAGGATCTTCTCTTCCTACCAAAACCTCGCAGAACACAGCATCGCCACACAATTTCGCAGTCCCGAACCTCTAAAGGTTCGCTCATTGTCGTCCGCACGGATTGAATCGCGTCTCGCGCCGGTTCCCGAGGCTTTCTTGTTATCCTCGCTAAGAGAAAGAGAGAGAGAGAGAATGGCGTCCAAGGTACATTGCTTCTTATCACCTAGAGACATCGTTGTATAACCCTTTTTACTGCTGTCGGCTGCCGCCGCCGGTCGCCCTTTAGGGGTCTCGCATTATTTAGTAGTTATTTGGTAGGAACATCGCTAACACATCGTCTTTCGCCTGCAGTTCCTTCGAGAGTATAAGCTGGTCGTCGTCGGCGGAGGTGGTGTGGGAAAATCATGCTTGACCATCCAGCTGATTCAGAGCCACTTCGTCGATGAGTATGATCCAACAATTGAGGGTATGTTGTCCCCGTGCGTTCTATCGCCCGCCTTGCCCGGCTAATTCCCCTGCCTTTAGACTCGTACCGCAAGCAGTGCGTCATTGACGACGAAGTCGCCCTCCTGGACGTACTCGACACCGCTGGTCAAGAAGAATACTCAGCCATGCGCGAGCAGTACATGCGAACGGGCGAGGGTTTCTTGTTGGTCTACTCGATCAACTCGCGGCAGAGCTTTGAGGAAATCACGACGTTCCAGCAGCAAATCCTGAGGGTCAAGGACAAGGACTACTTCCCCATGGTTGTGGTGGGCAACAAGTGCGATCTCGAAAACGAGCGGGAGGTCCCACGGCAAGGTATGCGCTGCGCTATCAGGTTTGAGGAGTACCCGTTGGTCCAACTAACACGCAATTCACTACAGAGGGCGAGAACCTTGCTCGATCATTCGGCTGCAAGTTCATCGAGACGTCAGCGAAGTCACGACACCACGTGGACAAGGCATTCTTCGATATCGTCCGAGAAATCAGGAGGTACAACCGTGAGGTGCAGGGTTACTCAACCGGCAGCGGCACATCCAACAACGGCGGCCCGACCCAGAAAATCGAAGTCAGCGACGACGACGCCCAGACCGGTTGCTGCTCGAAGTGCGTTATAATGTAAAGCTTGTAGGGCGAAAGGGCGAGTGGTGATGAAATCAATGAGGCGATGGCCAAGGAGCTGTTTAACGGCTGCCCTCAGGTATGCAACCGAGGGCGAGGGAAAGAGAAGGTGAGGTAGACACAGAGACGCGATCCAGCGCAAAAGGCAGGACCGCCAGCAGCTATCGACGGACAGCATCGTACGGATAGCTCAGAAGATATGTCACAGGAGAGGAGAAGCGGAGGGGAAGCGGGAACACATGCATGCATCTGGGGGAGTTGAGTTCACTATTTCGGGCTACTAGACAGGCCCAACGACCAAGGATCAGACTCTCACGAGTAAAGCCCCGGCTGCAGAGCCATGGCATGGCAGCAACGCCAGGTCCTTCGTCTTGTCCTGCTTGGAGTTGGGGGACAGTCTTCAGGAGCCCATCTGGTTTGCCCAACACCTTCCAGTCTTCTTTCCAGGGGGTCATTTGATCTAAATATGGGGTTCCGATACTGGTTGCTCTCACATTTGTAATTTTCCTTTTCCCCGTTTTCTTACAATTCTACGGCAGTTTGCACGTTTAGTCAGGCCTTATTCCTCTTCGCTCTGTCCGTGATGACTGATCCTCACGTGGGAGGCATGGAATAGCCCGGGGACCTGCCCAGTAGATGTCGGTGACCCAGCAGCCAACCTGACGTCGAAGCAAGCAAGGCGAGGAGGGGGGCTAGACTCTCCGCCGGGGTTTTCACGCTCGCCCGCGTTCCTTTTTCCCGTTTCATCGAGGCGCCGGCCGTGGCAGCTCATCAAGGTGATTGCTTTTCCTGGTTGCTTTTCTGGGTCAGGTTCTGGCGTTATTTGCCATGTACCCTATTCCACCAGGGAACTACTCAATAACGCATCTATTCATCGAGCAGCGCCCTTCGCAGATTTCTCGCTCTTCGCTGCGGCCTCACAGCCTCGAAAAGGGCTCATGGGCTTTTGGGGGAACGCCTTGCGGCCTCCCAACTCTACTTCGGGAGCCCAACGGTGACTCGGAGTTTCTGAAAAAGTTTGGGCCCAGGGGCCCAAGACAACAAAATATGTATGTAAGGTTCTGGCCTCAGCCTTACTGGCCATGTATCGGCCATGCCTCTCAGAGACTCTCTGGCCCAGGCCAATAGCAGGCCAGAAGGTTCTGGAACAGGGTCCCGAGCCTACACCAAACATGTGGCTGTCCGCAATTCACCGCCCAATCGACAGTCTTCGAGTCCCAGTGTCGCAGAATTCGCCGTTCAAGGGTGGGTCGATCCAGACATTGCTGCAGTTGAAGGGGGCAAGGACGGTGGTTGGTCACCCATCCAGGTCGACATTTGCTGGCGGCTCAGAATGACAAAACGCCCCCATATGCATGTCTAGTCCTGCAGTGCTCCTCAACTGACACGGATGGCGCATCTTTTCACTGTTAGCAATGCAGTTTTCCCATGATATGTGACGGTTTCCCACTGAAACAACTGGAATATCTTCTGTCGCCCACTGCGTCCGCCTCATCACTGATGACATGGCAACCACCAGAGTGGCGGCCTACTGTCAGCTAGGCCAGCTCATAAAAGCCAAGATTATGCAAAGTTAAAATAAATCACATGTGTTATGAGGATGATATACTGTCCAGTAATTTACGTACGTCTGGACGACTATGACCTTGGGATTTTGCTTTGTTTACTTCGACCCAGATTCGTAATAGGGGGAAGGAGGTACGTGTTGCAGCGACTCCTTCGGCCGTAAGCCGAGATAAGCATGTTAACACGTTACATGCTGCTATTAGACGCGAAACACCATAGAACTCAGCCTCCGGGCGGCTCCGAACTGTAATCAAACGTCCTGGCCGATCTCCTCGAACTTGCTTCCTTCAAGGATATCATCTCCTAACCCCCTTTCTAGACCGAGTCACGGGTAGCACCCGTCGGCGACCAGACTCATGCTGCCACAAGCATAATCGCCGACTCAGCTATCATTGATAGACACTCGCGACCCACATGGAGATGATGTCTCGTTTCAGCAATCTCAGCACATTTAGGCTCACCACCACCGACTCCTTGCAGCAGCCTGCACCTTACCCTCCCGCTTTCTAGCATATGGCTGTTTTCGCCCGTGGCATCGATTTGATGAACCGAGTAGACCACAGCTGGAACGAGGCCAAGCTTGTCGATGCACCAAATATTCCCGTCCAATGCGGATAAGGCTGGAATCCAAAGGGCCAAACCTACTAAATACGCCGCCGCCACTTCTGACCTGTCTGCACGTGCGAGAACATTATGTGCGCCTCCGCGAACGTGGTCGTTACGCTGTGCTGGGCCTACTCAGGGCGCCGCATCGAGGGGATTGTCAACAAGCAAGATAGGAAACCTGTCACCAGAGAGCTTGGTAACGTTTGGGATCCTGGGACTGGGCCACGAGATCTGCCGGAGCGGAGACAGCCGTTTACGACAGTGTCTGAGCGCCTTTTACTTCGTAGGAGGGTTGGTACGCACCCGTCCTGCAGCTGGATCGCGACCCAAGGATGTGAGCCCAATACGCGACTTGCCTTGGCTGTCTTGGGTATTGACCCCGAGTTAAAAGCTCTAGGCGTAATCCTACGTAGCCGGTACTCAGAGAGTCGCCACTCAGTTGATGTATGAGAGATGCAAGGTCCACGCCGACTTTGGTCTGTTCCGCGACCCCTTGGTTCCACACCTCCATATTCCCTAAACAGAGCCAAGTGTATTCATCGACTGGGACGCGATTGTTCACCTTCTCCTTGTTTCGTTTCTGGGAGCTAATTCCTCCTCGACGACGAGCTAGAACATACAAGCAGCTTGCTGGAGTGAGCGATGGTACTGCTCCTCGGCAACGCGATCGACAAGTTAATCTTAAGCAACAGATCTACAAGTTCCTATATGCTGTGAGTTTGGCGGTAAATAGAGAAAAGCCATGCGTCATGGAAGCGAGTCTTCTTTCACAAGATGCGATTCGCGAAAATCTCTAGAGGGGTATAATTGATCATATAGGCCGTGTGGCCCTTGTGCTCCGAGTGAATTAAACAAGCCAAAGAACGCAGATATGCGTCAGTTTGGCATAGTCACAGCTATATACCCGATGCAGAAAGCAGCACTTGTGCTAAAGGAGTGGCAGAGACTCCGGGTCATCCCACTATTGCTCAAACAGTCCAAAAACGCCACAAGAGGCCATCCATACCCCAGCCCTATGCTGTCCCTTTTGCGTCAATACACTCAACGTCACATTCTACGGGCCTTGGCCTCCTGAGCCTCCTTGCTGTTGGCCATCGCCAAGATCCTCAGGGTGTTCTTGGAAGACGCTCCGCCTCAGTGGACTGCTTCCAGTCCCGTTCCCTCCATTCGATCCCAGAGACCGCCGTGCCGTTATGTAGTCGATCCCATCCACCACCCCGGCGGAAGGTGGCGAGACGGGGCCCTCGCTTGGCGTAGCGCTAAGACTTGGGCTCCCCGGTGTCACCTGCTCTGGCACGGGCGCAGGCACTGATGTCGGCGCTGGGTGCATGGCAAACCCGCCGGACTGGACCGAGCTCACGGTTGTGTCGCTGATCTGGCGCAGATGGGCACGGTCGACCGAGCTCACCCCAGAGACGCCCGACTCAAAGTGCCGACTCGTCGCCGGGGCCGCTTGCGCTTGAGATGGCTCGACTCCTGGGCTACCCGGCGCGGGAGACTCCGATCGGTAGCCGGTCTGATCGAACGAGATGTGGGTGGGCGCGGCAGCCCGGTGCAGGCCAGCGTTGGCAGGAGCAGCGCTCGGGCCGGACGATTGCGAGACGGTGCTGGCGTGATCTGCGGGCGAGACGCTGGAGTAGTAGGATGCGTTCATGGGGGAGGAACCGTCCCTATTCATGCTGAAATGCCGGGTTACGATGGCCTCGGGCGAGAGCGCCTCGTTGTGCAGCTCCATCGGTTGGCTGGTATCCGGAAGTTCAACCGGAGCGGCGACCTGTGTGTCGGCCATTTCCATGGGCGGTGGCGACTGGTGGAGGTTGTACGCTATAGAAACTGACTCCATCTCAGGGCTCATGGGCGTCTCGTCGGTGGTGACTGTCGGGGCCTTGGCCTCAGTCGGGTGGCCGCGCATCCACGACATGATGCGGTGGCCGTTCGTGTCTTCGGTTCCGGCCTCGCTCATGCCACGACGGAGATACTTGCGGCGGCGCCAGAAGAGGATGCCCACGGCAATGCAGGTGATAAAGACGAGACCGAGAACTACACCAAGAACGATGGGAGCCCAAGAAGGGAGCCCACCGCTGCCGGTGCTGGTAACGGGGACATTGGGGTTCGTGCCATTGCTCGGCGCTGTAGAGGCGTAGGGATAATAGTGGGTGATTTTGGACGTCTGATATGCCGACTGGAATACCTTGGCTAGGCCATCGTCGGCCCAGCCGCTAGGTGTCGGGGTAAGCTGGGTTGCACCACCGGTGCTGGTTCCGCCGATCTTGTCATAGATCATCTTGGGGACTCCGTAGTCGTAGTACTTCGCCGGGTCGTAACTGGTCAGCCACTCACCTGAGGTGAGATTGTACAACTGGACAAAGCCATCGACGCAGCTTTGCCCGTCGGAAGTATAGCCTCCAACCACCATCATCTGGTCGGGGTAGGGCATGGCGCACTTGTGACCGGCCCGCGCATGGAGGTCGGTACCCTGGCTGATCCTCATCCATATGAAGGATGGTAGTGACAAGACCCACACTTCATCGCTGTAGTTGCTGTCGCTTTTGTCAATTCCATCATAGCCGCCGTAGTAGTAGATGTTGAAGCTTGTGAAGTCTTTGGCGGGTGCCACGACGGCGCACCCCCGAGTTCGCGCCGTGCTTGGCCCCATGGAGGTGGACTGTTGGTACCACTTCTTACTGGCGATGTCGTAGATATCGATGTTTGACATGTAGCCCGGGCTGTTGGTATTCTACGGGATCTCGTTAGCACTGATGCGAGCCGGTAATACGGAGGTCGGTTGTGGCTTACACTCTGAGGAGCGTTGGAAGAATGGCGACTTCTGTTGACCCATTCCGGATAGTCAACACCGCCGAGGACGACGAGGATGCCTTCGGCGCCGACAGGCACCCACACGACTTCGGGGTTTGCACGGCTGGGAACTCCGGGGGGTAGCGTCCCATTGTTCCATACTTCCGCGTTTTGCGTGGCCATGTCTACCGAGATGAGGGTGTTGGATGTTATGTTGGCATTGTTATTCACGAAATTACCAAAATAGACTGGCCCTCCTGTCGCCGACCGCATACCGCCAAAGTAGTATGCCTTGTTCTCAGACGGGACACTGACTCCCCCGCCGTAGGCGATATAGTTTGTCATGTTATCTGTCAAGTCTTTGTAGCCAAAGCCTGAGCTGAAGGCAGGACGGTTCACTGCGCCATATTGGTACTTCTGGTACGTATAGACCTGGCCCTTGGGCGGCGAGGAGAAAGTGGATGTCTGTATCGAGAGGCCACCGAACAGGAAGAACTCATCGTCGTTGCCGAGCAAGGCCCCATCAACGTAGGTTGGCGCAATGTTATTTGCCGCCCCGTTGGCCTTGGGCAACGTCCCCATCACGGCGCTGATGTTCTGGCTCATGTTGAACGGCGTGCTGAAGTTCAGTGTATAGATAAGGCCGTTGGGATTTTCTGCGACGGTTAGCCAACGCGAAAGAGCGTCTCAAACCAAGGGTACTTGCGATCGTCTACGACGCTTCCGTATTCCCCGGTGCTAAGCCCCGGCATCCACCAAAGATCTCCGCCATCGAGGTAGAGGGTATCTCGGACAACAATTGCCCGAGGTTGCTCCCAGTAGCACATGGTAGTATTAACCTCGTCTGCTGACCATCCCGTCTCACGGCTCATAAGAGAGGCCGGGCTGGCGATGGCGGCCAAAGAGGCCAACATCGACTTGAGCATCGTGGTAAGTCACAGCTGCTGCTGCCGGCGATTATTTGTCAATTTTCTTTTTGACAGTTGACGGTTTAATAGAGCCTGATATAGTTCAAGCGGGCACGCTAATAGATCATGGCAAGCCAGCTCGTGATGTTATGGGCGGACTTCACAATCTGACCATGACACGAGGGACGAAGACACGGCAACACTCTTCGGAATGGCGGTTTGATAGCAAGTGCCAGGCTCAGTCTGCCGGGGGTGTTAGAATGGCAAGCGAAGACTAAGCAGGTAGATGGTATCCAAGGCACGGCGATCGTAGGCGATCAACTGCATCAGGGGCATATCGGGACCGATTCTTTGTCTCGAAAGGCCCATGATGGCTCCGTACTCTTTGGCATCTTTCAACCTAGTAGGTTATGGAATGGGATGGACCTAGCCTTACCTTGCGAGCCGCCTTCTGAACGACCAAACCAATCAATTGCCTTTTGAAAGCGGCGCAGTGGTAAAATGGAAGGCTCGAGGCCACGGCGCGGGGAGGGGGGTTTACAAGGAAATGATAGAACAGGTCGGGCCGGGGGTTGGGTGCAACTTGCGGAAGCTGGCCCAGTGGTGTCGAGGGATGGAGGAGTGAGAGAGAATGGGTTTGGTTTAAACCGCTAATTACGGCAGCACCAGACAAGTGAGATGCTATGGGGGAGTATGTACCCGTGCCTGTGCCGAGAACGACCCCTCGCATGCAGGCCTTCTTGTCGGCTGCTCCAGCAAGTCAAGGCAGCGTGGAATGGGGGAAAGAGAGCCAGGAGAGCTGTGTGGCAAAGAGCCAGGCCTAGAGCAAGCCTGGTAGGGGGGAGGGGAGGCCGAAGTGTGTGTGCATGGTGCTGCAAGTCGAAGCAGGGCCCGGGCAGGTTACAGTGCCATTGGCCAAGGCGGAAGCAGTGGCTCTCGCCAAAAAGGGCCCAGAGCTGACCATGGCTGTTTGCTCAGATCCCATGGTCCCTGGAGGGACTTCGTACTGCTCACTCAGCCTCGCCGGCTTTCACTTTCCACATCGGGGCACGACTGAGAGGCAAGGAATCGCGAAGTACAGGGTGAATGCCCAGGTTTGCAATGGCCTCCGCGTCTTATCTCACATTGGTAAAGTGATTATTAGTCTTTCGTACAATGGGGCCACGGTAATCACTGTAATTAGTACCATAGTAGGAAATAAAAGACTGGACCCCCGTCGTCGGCCAAGGCCGAGGGGCGAGGCTCTTTGGGAGGGTGGGCGCCGGACGGGAGGCCCGCGGAGCCAACTACACGGGGGCTTTCCCCGAGCGAAGGCGGGAGCCTTCTGGCGGTACTGCATGTACAATAGTCCGTACTTTTTGTGCACATTCTGCATTCTGTACAACAATTACTATGTAAACATTCACACATTGGCAGCGTGTCTCTCGCGCCTCGGCAGCTGGCTGAGCGCATCGAACCCCACGACAACGTGCGAGGCGCAGAGGGCAATCGTGGGTGATGAGATCCCGGGGCATGGGTCGGAAAGATCTCACCCGACACGACGGCCGCTGCCCGATCTGTTGCCGAACCACTGCTTGGATGTTCCTCTTTGTCCATACGAAGCAGAAAGACACCGACAGGGCCTCTGAAGAGAGCAACCTTGCCCGTCTGTGTCTTCCTAGGGTAGTAAAAACGGACGAATGCTCACCCGTAGGGAGGGGTCAAGGGAGCCCTAGCTCCAGGAGCTGAGCTTCTGGCTCAACGGCTAGTCTCCGCAATTTGCCCGAAGCGACAAGTACCTACCGGGGGGGGTGTAAGCTGACGGAGACGCTCCAATCGTACCGACACAGCGGAGGATCCTTCTTCATAGGGCTGGCTCCATTGCGTAGAGCAGAAAAAAAAACGTTGCCTAGGACATGGCACCGCCCCATCCCCTTGCGCGCCCATAAAAACAAAGCTAAAAAAAAAATAAGGGTTCAGCAATATAATATTGACCCTCTTGATATGCAGAGACGCAAGTCCCATCCATGTAGGCCACGCGATAGTTCTGACAGCTTGCAGGCAAGGATGGGCAGACCTGCACTTTGGCTGACTGCTTCCGCAGGCGCTGCACCTTGCGAGCCTCATTCAGACGCTTGTGTTGACAGAAACGGACGGTGCAGCGAAGCGCCGGCGAAGGCGAGGGGGCCGAGAGGGCGAGGCGCAAGATCAGGTTCCGAGAGTGCAGAACAGGTCAACTACCTGTGCACACGTCGTCGTGGAGGTCGACTCTAGGTGCCAGCCCCGCTAGTCCATACAAGGGAAAGGGGGAAAGCACGATGTGGGCCGATCAGCCCAATCACCTAGCTCCAGCGGCTAGACCCTTGTTCTCCTTCCTTGTCCGGTCGGATGGCGTCGACCCCGCCGCCGGCCGCACACCCACCGACCCCTCCGATTTTGGCCTGACTTGACGGGGGGGAGGGAACAAACACCAAGCCGTCGATCTTCTTTTTTTTGGTCCCTCTCGCTGACCACGGATGTCTCTCAGCCCTGAGTCCTTGTCTCGGCGTCGCTCGTCCCAGCGGACCCGAATATCGCTCCTTCTGTGCTCTATTGATCCATTGTCAATGCGTTCTCGGTGACTCGGTGGCTTTGCTCTCTTTTGTCTTGTTCCGGACTGCCGCTGACGACTCTGGTCTCGTGGGAGAAAGAACGGCGGATTCTTCTTCGGTGCTGAACCGTCTCTCGGCGCCTTCCCCGCTTCTCCCTCCCCCCGGCCGCGCGACCGCTATTTTTGACCACCTACCTTATGTACATTGGATGAAGACAGACAAAAAGAAAGGGTTGGCATCGGAGCCACACCTTCCCCTCTCCAACCACCGCCCCGCATGCACGAAAGCGCCCACGTCGAGAACGTGCCGCCGCCGGGTAAGTTAGGTGGCATGAGGGGAAAGGGACCCCCCTGGCTTCGCTCTGCTACGTAGCACGCTAGCCCAAGCCTGCGCAAAAAGAGCCGCCTCTTAACAGTAGGCCGGTCTGGTACCGGTGGACAGCTCTGGCATCTGCCGCCCGGTTACACAACCTCGAGCTATCCGGCTCTGTGTCCCCGATACGAGAGGCACCTGGCCGCAGCCTCGTGGGAAGCATCTATCTATGCTTCTGTATTCTCTCGACGCACCAACCTGCCAAAGAGAAAATAGAGTGCCGCCATGGCCGGGAGTGCATATCTGCGTATCTATCTGCTCCATTGCCCACCACCTGTTCGTGACGAACTCGGCGCTTCACCGCTTAAGAGGGGACTTCATTCGCTGAGAGCAGAGGCATATCCCGGACCTGCCTTCCGCCTGGATGGGCTGCCCAGGCCCTCGGTGGCGAGGATGCGGCAGCCTCGTAGTACTTCGGGCTGCCGTGAGGGTGTTGAGCTACGTCCCGCGGCTGCGTGGAATACGACGAGGAGGGCTGCTTCTTGCCTTTCCTTTCAGTGTGATATGCCACCACCCGACTCTGCCGCCCGTCCGCCCTCCTCCTCTTCCTGCCTCTTCCTCCCCACATGGTGACAACAAGCCCGATGCATCCTGTCGGCAGGCTGAGCCACCGCCCCCAACGACGAACCACAGGCTCCGGAGCGAGAGACAGTGTCGCACTTGGGGAAAACGCCTCATACCCTTCCCCCACTTACGAGCTGTCGGCCCTCACGCAACCAGCTCGTACCTCCGGCTCGGGGGGGCATCGCGATCCACAGACCCCTCCACGGGCTGTGGGCCGTCAGCTCGAAGAGCCCACTAGGAATGCAACTCTCGGTACCCTGTTGTTCGTAGCCCGCCAATTGTGGCACGGATAGGCGGCCGGGGTCCGGTGACTAGTCGCCCTTAGTCACCATATTGGCAGCTTTTGACAACCCGTTCTCACTCTGACAGAGCCTCAGCTCTGGGGCCTAGCCGATGCGTTGTCAGTCGGTTCTGCCGGCGTCGCTCCTGCCGCCCCGACCGACCGCCCAAGCCTGCGAAGGGTTGTTTTTGCGGACCTGGGAAGTTGAAATTTGAATCTGAACTTGGCACCGAGTGAGCAGCCGGCCAAATGCAGGGCGAGATTGCTTCCCACCTGGGCCATGCCGCACTCCAGCGACGGCTAGATTGCGGTGGTGCCGTCGTCTATCCTCGAGCTCGAGGCAGAGGCCGTTCCCCGCGTGCGGGTTGGGGCGCAGAGTATGAAGTGACACCCCGGCACGCACCTACGCCGCCGTACATACGACTGACCTAGAGGGTGTCTGAGTGGTACCCCGGGAGGGGGCGGTCATTGGGCTCCCGCCTGGCCGGACCAGGCTCCTGTGCTGGGCATCCCCGCCAACATATCGCCCTGCTTGCGTACCACGGTACATGCCGTAGTAGTATGGCGCGAGAGGCATTGCCCAGATTACGCCGTACCAACCCCAACAGGGAATAATCCCAAGTCCCCCATGCGCCCACCTCGGGCCCCCTGCAACCCTGGCCAGGGCGGGAGAGGCTACGAATCTGCGAGCTTGTTGACGAGCAGTCATGCAGGCCGGGAGGCGACCAGAACCCTCGGAACTTTGCCCTTCCCAGAGTAGAGAGAGAGAGCGGGGTGGAGGGTGTGGGCGAGCTCGCCAAGGCAGTCTCTCGGGTAAGCCTCCAGGCCCAGCAGCCTCCGGTTCCTGTTGCCTGCATCGTTCATAGCTAGTTGCATTCCCGCTTCCCTTTTCTCCCCTCTGTTTCTCGATCGATTGATCTTGTGGCCCTTTTTGCTCTCTACCTAGGTCCTGAAGCCTAAGGTACACACTTCTCGAAAACGGGCGGCAGCTCTCGTCATCAAGTTGCGCTGCTCACCGGAGGCCTGGTCAAAGACAATCGTGGCTGCTGACGAGGAAGGGTGTACTTGCTGGGATCTTATTGGCGAATTTATGATTGAGCTTGGCGGAGAGCTGCCCACCCCATCGCCCGCCGCCCACTCGCTACCTAGGTAGGGATCAGCCCAAAGCTCCCCCCAGCACCCGGCAGCCTTACATATGATCGGCAGGTACCACCGCCGTTCACACCCTCTCTTCTCTCTCTCTCTCCCTCTCTCTCGTACTCCCTCGCTCACCTTGTGCCTCGCCACTAGGACTCGTCCCTTGCCTGACGCTCGTTTCCCAGCGGAAGTCCACTTCGCTCGTTAAGACCGGCCTCGCTGGCACATCCCCTTCCCGAGCCGACTGGTCAAGCTTCACTCGGGCAGCATGGTTCAACTGAAGCTCGCCTGGGCCCTCGGGGCGCTCTCGCTCTCCCAACTCGTAGCGGCCGACCTAGGGTTCTACCCCCGGGATAACACAACAGACGCCGCCTCCAGCGCCCCCGTCGAGGAGCCACCTGCGCCCTCTGCGTCTGAGGATGCCGGAGACTTCCATATCGACACTCACCCGGAAACAACAACAAAGTGCGGGCCGGCCAATACGTAAGTCTCAAACCTTGTAATCCGTTGCTGTGTAGCCAACATCCGAGACTAACTTAAGGCATAGGGTCACGGTAACGGCGCCCCCAGTCACTGTGACTGCCAGGCCCCATACCGTCACTGTCACAGATGAGCACGTCAAGACGGTAAGTTTTGATCACGTTCTGGGGCAGTGTGTTGAGAATATCCCACACCTATTGGCCCCATATCACGAGCTTCCAGCCTCGGCGACCGCCGAGTGTCTGAGTTCTACTTGCCGGCTCCGGTGCTGTTTCCGCGCTTGTTGTACCTTTCGTGGTTCCGGATAGCTGCTAATATTGTATTCTTAGGTAACCTGCACGGTTACTGAGACGGTATGTTTCTTGAGCCACCCGTAGCGCCAATTAATATATATGACGCCGATCTAACATGAACTAGGTTACCAACACAGCCACTGTCACTGATGAGCACGACTACACGGTAACAGCCACTGTCACCGATGAGCACGACTACACGGTAACAGCCACTGTCACCGATGAGCACGACTACACGGTAACAGCCACTGTCACCGATGAGTACGACTACACGGTAACAGCTACGGCAATCGAAACCCAGAAGTACACAGAGACCGACTATGCGACTGAAACTCAGAAGTACACTGAGACCGACTTCGCAACTGAAAAGTACACGGAGACAGACTTTGCGACCGAAACTCAGAAGTACACAGAGACCGACTTCGCGACGGAGACTCAGAAGTTCACTGACTACTTGACCACCACGAGCTATATTTCGACAACTATCTACGTGACAACGACAACTTGTATCTCGTACCCGGTTACCATCACCAAGGACCACACTGTTGACCATACGTACTGGTCGACGGCTACTTCGACCTATGTCACGACCCTCGTGAGCTCGTACCCTGTGACCGTCACGAAGACCAAGACGAACACGGCCACCGCCACGGCGACCAGGACCGCGACGCAGACGCAGATCAAGACCAAAACCGCGACGCAGCTGATCACGACGACCAAGTATGTCCCGACAACGACGACCAAGATTGTGTCCTATCCGGTCACAAAGACCGAGTCCATCACTGTGAACCACACCAGCATCTTGACGACGACGTATACCACCATCACGACTGAGACTTCCGTGATCACGACCTCCGTGCCCGTCCCAACCACGCTGACTGCGACCGTTACCGATATCGAGACGGTCACAGACGTCATCCACACCACCGAGCATACTACTGAGCACACCACAGATGTCATCCACACCACGGATGTCATCCACACTACGGACGTCATCCACACCACGGACGTTATCCACACCACGGATGTTGTTCACACCACGGATGTTGTCCACACTACGGACTTTGTCTTGACCACCATCATCCAGTCCACAACCTTGACTGCGACTGTGACCACTTCGTTCTCGTACCCAGTGACTGTCATTGAAGACCACACCATCTTCACGACGGTGACCTCGACCTTCGTCTCGACCTTCGTGAGCTCTTTCCCGGTCACGGAGACTGTGCCTGGC
Organism: Thozetella sp. PMI_491; assembly: GCA_021432635.1. Taxonomy (NCBI): domain Eukaryota; kingdom Fungi; phylum Ascomycota; class Sordariomycetes; order Chaetosphaeriales; family Chaetosphaeriaceae; genus Thozetella; species Thozetella sp. PMI_491. Next base: position 157,657 of record MU270067.1, on the reverse strand, counting down.
CCGACAGTCAGTAAGTGCAAAGACCCGTTCCCTTTAGATCATTTTTTTCACCTAGCCTGGGGCTTCTCCAATTTCGAGTTCATTGGCTAACAAGCTGTCTCTGCAGCCGTCACTGGGCCGGCCGGCAGCGTGGTAACGGTCTACACGACTGTTATCAACCCTGTGACTACCTGTGCGGCGCCGCAGATCACTGCCGGGGCCCTTACCGCAAGCACGAACAATCCCAAGGATTACACCTGGGGTTGCGCGCCAGGCTACGTCTGCAGCCCGCCAAAGCCCGATGACTGCAACACCTGGCAGGATTCGCCGGTGGACGAATACGCCTGTGAGCCCCAGTACTGTGTGCCTGCGCCCAACTTAGACCGGGTCGTCTGGAAAGACAATATCACCACCTACTACCCTACGAATCCTGGATATTTCAACCTCAACCCGGAGGCCTTCGGTCTCAGCTTCGACATTTTTGAGGAAATTATCGAGGTTATTGTCGTACATGGCGTGCCGACGACCATCACTACCGGTAACTGGGTGAGCCAGGCTACCCTATCTCACTTCCCGCCGGAGTCCACGGCTTCCACGACCACGTCGACTTCGTGCTTGACTACGACCACGACCGCGAAGCACCACCACTACTCCAAGCGAGCGGTGATGCGTCTGCACCAGTGGAGCAAGCGTGATGATACCATCATTCCGTCTGCTTGCTTCGCCTGGTGCAACAACGCCTACAACGAGGCTCAGAAGGCTGGCAAGTCTCCTAGCCTCTGCAACGAGGGCACGCCCTTCATGAACGACTGGGAGGCTTGCACGGGGTGCATTGCGGATAGGATTGAGGACGAGAAGGACACAACCAAAGTCTACCTTGACCCCAAGTTCTCGCAGTTTGTCGACTTCTGCTCGGCCACGCCCCCGCAGTCGCAGGTATCGTCCGCCACCTCGCCGCCGGCGCAACAGAGCACCAACCCGCCTGTCGAGTCCAGCACGCAGTCCCCGCCCAACAGCGACACTAGCGCCCCTCCTCCTATCTCGACCACTGCGACTCCTCCCGCGTCGTCGACAGAGCCCCCCTCGTCCACTGCTACCCCAACCCCTTCCTCGACCTCTACTCCAGAAAGCGTGAGTGAACCTTCTTCATCTACCCCTCCTCCTCCTTCCTCTACCGAGTCGCCACCCTCGTCGTCTACAACTGTGTCGCCTCCGAGCGACTCCACGACAACGGGTGGTAGCGACTCTGTGAGCATAGGCTCAACTGTGAGCAAGTCCGAGAGCACGTCGACGACGGTGGGTGGAGGCGGCGGCGGCGGCGGCGGTGCCGGCTCCACCACCAGTGCATCCGTGTCGAGCGGGCCATCGGGTCCCGCTACCGTGACCAGCAAGTCCTCGAACGGCACTTCCACATCGACAACTTCGAGCGTATCGCATATTGCTACGGCCGCCGCCAGTCGCTACGTACCGGCGGCCATGGGCTCTCTGTTTGTGACCCTGTTCACTTTTGTTCTTTTCGCCTAGAACTTTCACTCTTCTCCACCTCGACTCGTTTAATACTTGTTTTTTTAATGGCGATGGGTTTCGAAAAAATGGCATTGTTTTAGCGTTGGGCATCCCGCTTTCATCATCATACCCGCCCTTCCCCCCTTTTTACCCACAACCTCCTACTTTTTTCTCCGCCTTCTTACGATCCTTACGACCATGACGACCTATTATTTTATTCTTCAATGTCTAATCGGGACTGGCGGCGGAAACTATTATGGGACTTGCGCAGCGGCATGAGACATGGGTTCACAAGCGGATTTACAACACTCCTTTAGACCTTAATGATTTTACGGCGGACCTGCATACCAGTGGCAATAGTTGTTTTTTTTTTGCGCTGCCACGGCGAAGAGATACCCCTAGACGCTCCTTTTAGACGAGAATCCGACTCATCAACATGTCGCTGCATTGGATGGAAACACTGTATTTGGATTTTGGGGGGCATGGGCCGAGAAGGCAGCAGGGGGATGCTGAACTGGGAAGCTAAGATTCTGAGAGGAGGCTACGGCGAGAGCCCTTTGGGTTTATTGGATGCTTCGGTTGTGCCGGACTGCGAGGGGCGGAACCGGTTCTAGATTGTGTGCGATTTCCTCTCGACCCATTGCTTTACGTGGGCCGTGAGATAATGGCAGATGTTGGAGTGCTTTTTTACATTCTGATAATGTGCCTTCCGTGACGCCTCTTATGACGCCCATCAAGGATAGAAGCTCAGAGTACAGACATGGACGTAACACAGGCCGAGCCACGTAGTCGCAGCCGAGGGGTGTACTGAATGAAGGTGGGTAGAGATCATAAGGGGTCAACAGAGCCAACATGTTGACGGCGAGCACTCTTCTCTTTGGAGGGCTACACTTCTAGATTTAAGTATCAACATTGACGTCTACTGCTCTGACTTGCAAACCTTTAGTTGAACCTCGTCCGGGCCGCAATACGTGCCGTGCAATTCGGCCCAATTACCCGAGAGGCGGTTTCTGGGCATACCCGTGGGGAGGCAGAGCTTTGAATACTTGAGACGTTGCTGACAGACGTGTTCTGAAGCCACTGGCGTGATTCGTAATTCGTGAGCCGCGTAGCACTTTGAGAAACTTCCCGGTATTGGAGGGAACTGCTGGTGTCTGACCGGTTTTCAGGTCAGTGAGGCAATGGAGACTCAACGATGCCGATCCGCGCTTTCTGTCACATATGGTTCAACACAGTTCTGAGTTCCCCTGTAGAGGGGCATAAGTGTCTATATGCTAATATTTATTCATGTGCAAAGGGCAGCTAGAGGAGCTGATAGTTGAGGTATCTCTACTCCCTGACTTAACGTCCTTTTCAAACCCCGCCCCCTTCTTCTTTACAGCTACCGGCTTCTAGATGATTAGATCCTAGGTTCCCCATCCCGCCCTGTTGAGGGGCCGAAATGCCATATTTAAATGTAGTCTTAAAGCTCATGTGATATCAAGTCCAACAACACGCCCGAACGCCGCTCCATGCAATGCCCGCCGCCCTGCGCGAGCAGTCCGATATTTACTGTCTTTCTGGCGCTTTCGTCTTGAGGGACCGCGCCCGCGTATCTTCCAGCTCCTTCAGGATGGCCTTGTTAAAGTCGTCGGCATTGTCAAGGTAGAGATGGTGGCCGGCTTTCGGGATGATGATGACTTTGGCGCTACCGTTCTCCCGGCGCTTCTCCTCCTCGGTACCTTGGAGGAGGGCCTTGACCTTACGAGCCTTTAGCTTCTCCTCGGCTGCGTAGCCGCCCGTGACGTCCATCCAGTCGTGGTCACCGTACATGAGGACGACGGGGATGCCCGTCTCCCTGACGGCGGCGGCGGTCTCGGTAGCGGGCGTGATGACTTGGCGGCCGACATCCTGAATGCGGTTGATGAGGGGATTGCGGGCGTACGCGCCGGGCGCGAGGATGTAAGGGAGGGCGTACTCGCCGCTACCTTTTTGGCGGAACAGCGAGTACGAGTAGGTGTGAAGCGCCTGCGCCTCCTCCTGCGGAAGGTGATTGAACCTTCGCGACGTCCACCCGGAGACAAATCTCGGCCCCAGGGGTCCGCTCATGCGGACAATGCTGAAGGGGGATACGTTGGCGTCCCAAAGCCAGACTAGCCAGCCCGGCAAGGGCCTCCTCGCCGGCTTCGCGTCCGCCGGAGCAGCATCCTTCTTGTCCCGGGCGCGCATGAAGTTGTTGTTGTCACCAGTGGTGTTGCTCCGGACAATGGACTCTTGGTCGTCGGTGAACTCACTGGCGAGTGTGGACTCCTCGGGCTCGGGCATGGCGGCGTTGATGGCCCACGGGTCCTCGGGGATGCCGACAGGGGAGGCGAGGATCAGCTTGTTCAGGCGCCCGGGGTACTTAAGCGCGTATGACACGGCAAGATAGCCGCCCAGCGAGTGGCCGAGGAGGGTGAACTTCTCGATTTTGCGCACTCTGCGCCACTCCTCGAGGGCGTCGACGAACCAGGCCTCAGCCTCATCGATCTTGGCCTTAGGGTCCTTGGCGTGGATCTTGAAGGGCGGGCGCGTCGAGTTGCCCATGCCCAGCATGTCGAGGGCGTAGAGCCGCCAGCCCGGTATCCGGGTGAGAGGCTCAAAGTTCTGGTAGAAGAAGCCGAGGCCGGCGCCGTAACCGTGGAGCATGACCAGCGTATCGTCTGCCTGCTCGCCGACTCGTTCGACTGAGACCTCGTTGAGGCTGCGGTTCTTGCCAGAGAGCTCCACCATGGTGGACCGCCAAAGCCGGGTGCCGAAAGGATCTGGCTTGGTGACGTCCTGAGTCACCCCGGACGCGGCTTCCCGGAGGTAGGGGATGAAGGAGAGGACATTGCGCTCAGCGGCGGGGGACGAGATGCCGGTCCACTGTGGACGGGGGAAGCGAGGGAGCGTCAGCCGGTGTCTAGAGAGCAGGAGAGCGCAGTGCTGGGGACAGGGGCGG
>MU270067.1:44450-153135 GCA_021432635.1 Thozetella sp. PMI_491 | reverse complement strand
GGGGGGGGGGGGGGGGGGGGGGGGGGGGGGGGGGGGGGGGGGGGGGGGGGGCGACAGCTGCCGGCCAGAAGACGAAGGCAGAGGTGCACGGAAAGGAGCGGTGGAGGGGGAAGGAGAGAGCGAGGAGGGACACGTACCCATTGATGCACGGCATCCTTGTAACCGAGGGGAAAGTAGCCGGACATGCGGCCAGTTCGCCTGGATTGGGCTTCGGAGGTCTGGGTTTGTGCCGGTGATTGCTGCTGTTTCGCGCGTTGCGAGGCGAGCATGGGTTGTTGAGGGTGGGAGGTAGAGGGTTCGGACACGGTAGTCGAGGACATTTTGGCGTGGTTTCCGCTGCCGGCGCTGCTGACCTGTTGGGTGACGGCGGTTCTCAATCTCTGGGGCAAGGCCACGGCAGAGGTCGGACTGGGTTTGAGCATCGTAAGGAAAAGGAGAAAAGGAGGGCTGGGACGAGGGAGGGCTGCCCCTTTATCGCCGGGCTTGCGTGTTTTGCATTGCTGTCTCCCGCACTTGCGCGCAGGGAACCTTTTTCGCGGCTCGGGGGCGGGCACATTCAGTTCGCCATTAACACCGGTGTCCGAACTCACAGGCCACTTTGTGTTAGCCAGCCTAGACCTCAGCGCAGCGTCAAAGGCATGCACGCCTAGAGCCGCCACCCAACCAGCTCGGATTTTGCAACCCTCCGGGCTTCCGATCTCCGGCGTTCAGGCAGCGGACCAATCCAAATGCCCTATTTCCCACCCCCTGCCCACACCCCCCCTCCACCCCCAAGTCCTCGCTCGCACTCGCAGACGAGGGGGTGACAGCTACCTACCTACCTTAGCTACCGCACCTACCTGACTTACAGAACGTTGACCGCTCTCGGCACCCCCTGAACGGCCCTGCCGCTATAGGCCTCTGGTGCGCCGCGTGCCCGCGGAACCCGCCCGCAAGCCAGACCGACCATAAGCCAGATGCATTAGTGAGTCCTCCCCAACCCCAGAATCGATGACGCTGGAGACCCTGGCCGAGGCCCAAGGCCAATAAAAGTTCCACCGATCCCAGGACCCATCAGCCAGCTCTGCATAGGTCCGTTTTGGAACGAACCTGGACCCGTCGCACTCGCACCAGCAAACCACGTACTTACTCCACACGAATCGGCCGGTCACTACCAATGCCGCCGCCGTCCCCGTGAAGCCATCCCGACCAGCTCAGGGTTTGTTATCCCAGATACCGACGCGGAAACCATTTTTGGGGTGCTCATCCTTACCCATCCCTGCCCAGAATATATCCGGCGCCTCCTGCGAGCGAGAATTGCGTATCGTCATCCATCAGCTCTGCTCGGGACCGGCTCGCACTCGTATGCGCTTGTCGTCGTCGTCGACGACGACGGCCCTGCTGACGCGGCGGTGACTGCTCCTCCCAGCCAGAGCAGCTTCCTCTCCTCCACCTCCCCGCTGCCGCCGGCCCGGGCCTCTCGATTGGCCCCGTGGCCTGCGAGCACCGAGTCGCACTCGCCGGACCCGCTCCTGACCTCTCCTCCTTTCCGGGTTCCACCATGGCCGACTCCCTCGACTCGATCGTGAAGGGCGCGCCCATGGCCCATCCGGGCCGGGACCTGCCCAACCCGGTCGGCAGTCCGTCGCCCATCGCCTCTTCCACCACCACCAAGGCCGGCGACCCCCTCAGCCATACTCCTTCGTCGCCGTCCATGATCTACCTCAACCTCCTGATCCTCGAAGCCTCCCTGCGCGCCCAGTACCTCGAACTCCGCGCCCGCCGCCGCCACCATAGCTTCTTCCTCTCGCTGCTGACGCTGTGGACCGCCGGGTTCGGATACGCTCTGTTCCTCGCCCCGCGCGAGGACGGCAGCGGCGTCGGGGGCTCGGTCTACTGGATGGTCGAGACGACAGAGCGGGTGTGCTTCCTGGGCGGATTGATGACCGCCATGCTGGTGTGGGCGACAGGCATCTGGGAGCGCGGCGTGCGGTGGCCGCGGCGGTGGTTCGCCGTCTCCAACCGGGGGCTGCGCGGTTTCAACTGCAAGCTAGTTGCGATGAAGCGCCCGTGGTGGAAGGAGGCCCTCGCTACCACCGGGTGGTTCCTCACCTATGGTCTCTTCTCCAACACGGCCGCGAGCTCGTACCGCTACGTCGAGCCGGCGGTCCTACGCGAGGTCGACCAGGACCTCAACCTGACGGGGCAGAACCACCCGACGCTACCAATCCTCAACGAGGACGAAGAGAAGGGCGGGCACGAAGAGGACCTATCCCCTGGCGGGGACTACGTCAAGCTACTACTCCTGGCGAAGCCCTTCTCGCCCACCTTCCGCGAGAACTGGGAGCTCTACAGGACTGAGTACTGGGAGAAGGAGAACGAGCGCCGGGCCCTGCTGCGAGCGAAGCTCCAGGAGCGGGATCGCAAGATCCGCAAAAGCCACGGCGGTTGGTTCTGGTGGTTGCCCTGGCGCAAGGCGGCTGTCGAGAAGCACCCCTCTCTCGGCCGATCTGACTCGGAGAAGGCTCACCACCCTCGGCATGCTGCTATTACCGGCGAGCACAGGCGAACGCGGAGCAACAGCGTGCGGAGAGGCAGTGTGTCGTCGACCACCTCGCGCGCGCCGACGCCCACGTTGGAGACCGAGGAGTCTGGCGTCTCCCGCAAGGCGAGCACGGCTTCCAACGCCTCGGACAAGCGGCGCAAGAAGGTGACCTCGGGCTCGCGAGGCCAGAACCGGCCCCGCGTGGAGTCGAGATCTCTTACACCGGAGATACCTTCCCCCCTGGCCAAAGAGAGCAGCGTCAGCGGTGCAGACATGCCTGGTTCTACCTGAGAGAAAATAGCGTTGTTGTAATCAGTCGTCAGTAGGAATAGCGCCTTGAACAAGCCCGTCTCAATGCTACTGGAGTCGCCGTGTAGAGAGTGTTTCCCACTTGCATAAACGCGAGCGTTGGCCTTTTGCTGTAGGGTTCTCGTGGCCACTCGCCTCAGTTTTTCATTTGATCGAGGGAGTACTATACAAGTAATTGGTGACCAGCCCATGCGAGCCAGTAAGTTCTGACGCACAAGGTTCCGACTTGTTTACTCTTACTCCAGCTTGCCTATTTTGCCTTCATTACGTCAATGCAAAGGGTAATGCTGGCCTCCGTTCTAGAACCTGTGGGCGGGGTTAAAAGAAGACCCTCTCCAGGGGCCATCGGCGCCTCTTCCATCGGAAGGCCCGCTCTCACTTGGCCCCCACAGCGGCTGTTCGGGTCTCTCCAGGCTACCATCACCCGCGCTATTGGTCCAATCAGCCGCTAACTGCTTGCGAGACCCCAACGCAAACCTCACGCTCAATCGCAACTAACCACCGTTAGTGCTGCCCCGTTCTTTCCTTGCTACGCGACCCGATTGTTTGTCAAACAGTCGACACCTCGCCGCCATCCTGAGGATCACGGCTTACTCTCAGCCTTCTTCTCTCAGACTCGGCAGATAACAGTTAAAATAGGAGAGGGAACCCTCCTCCTCTCATCACACGACCCGGGCTTGTCAGCTCGTGCGTTCACCGTTCACCAAGAGAGTTGCGACAGAACTACGACGATCGCCGCCGACTGCATGATATCAAGACTGCTGTCGAAGCTGTCCTATATTATCTCTACACCTCCAACGCTCTCTCTCTCTCATCGGGACAGTCCCACTTTATCTAATCCGGAATCATCAACTTCTTAGACAGCAAACGGGCGCCGGTACTAGAGTCAGCGAGGCTGGCTCTTTTTCATCTCGGACCCCCCATCCACCAGGTCCCTCTCATCATGACGCCCCTCCAGCCTTTTCAGCACACCCGCCTTCCCCATGGCGAGGCAGCGGCGCCCTTCTCAGCGCGGCCTCCTAGCCCGCCGCCTATCATCATCCCAACCCACGCTCCGGACGGCAGCCAGACCCTCAGCATCGTACCTTCCTTTATCGATGTGGATTCGTCTGACCTGAACGAGGAAGACCTATCCATCATTACCCGGGGCCGTACCCAGAGCGCCCGGGATGGCGCAATGAACTGGCAGTACGAGTCGCGCCGTCAGGCCCAGCCGGTTCTGGACTTTCTGTACGTCGGACCCTATAGTGCAGCGAGGGACCGCGAGTGGCTGGCTCGCGAAGGCATCACCATGGTGCTCGTTGCGCGAGACACAGCCTTTGGCCAGAGCCGCGTTATGCCACTGGAGAAGAACTGCGGTGCGCTTGGCATTGCGGCCGACTACATTGACATCGCTGGCAAGATGGGCCTGGTGGCGGCCTTTCCCGTTGCCGTCAAGAAGATCAACGATCACATGCTGGAGATTTACCGCAGCCAGGCCGTGGAGGCAGCCATGCTCTGCGCGTACGGCGAGGGCAACATGGCCATCAACGAAGCAGACGGCTTCCGCCGCGGCAAGGTCCTCGTCTGCTGCGAGTCAGGCAACGACCGGTCACCTGCCATCGTCGCCGCCTACATCCTCTCCGTTTTTGGTGTCGATCTCTTGACCGCTCTCCAGTTCGTCATCATGCAGCGCTTCTGCGTGTCCTTTGATGAAGAGACAAAGCACCTGCTCCAAGCGTATTATGACATCGTCTCGGCTAAGCGAGACGTAACTCGCCAGAAGCGCGCCAACGAGGCCGTGGCAAAGCCAAACCAGACCCAGCCGGCCCACTCGAAGCGGCACATTGACGATGCCATGATGGAGGACGAGATGAGCGACGTCGATGCGACTCAGTCCGGCGTCAATCACGATATTGATCGGTATCTGGGCCGAGCCCAGTTTGCACCATTTGTCGACCGGGGAACAAATAAGAGAAGCCTCTAGGGCCTTGTCACTGCTCTTGTTGTTGGCAACAAGAGATGTTGTTGCCATACAGGCTAAATACGGAAGGCCCACCTCGTTGCCTGTCCGATCAGACCCCCAAGAGAGCGGCAGAAGAATAGTCTGGTTGAAGGGAACTAGGTTTCGGCCACTTCCTGGCTGACTTAGAGACTCTACTGGCTGTATATGAGACCAGAGGTGATATCAGGCGGCGTGATCCCTTCAGGGAGGCGCGGCTCATGCTTGCGAAGCATGGTGCTTTAGCGAGAGGTTGGCGTTGGAGGAACCATTGTCATCATTATTATACCCCCTTTTTTCCTATCCCCCGCGTGGTCTACTTAGATGTGCAGCATAGATAAACTAGGCGAGCTCGCATAGGGCTGCATAACTCTGATTTCTTTCGCTTCTTTGTTGCACATCACCTGCGGCAGGTCGCTCACGAAAGGCGAGGACTCTGCTAGTGCCCGGGACAAATAGTGCCACATACAAATGAATATAGATTCTATTATAAGCTATTTATGTTGATTACAGCGCGATGGATTCTCTCTACCGATATTCCTTGAGCTGGTGCAGTAGCATGGCTTGCCTCTTGGTTCCTACTTTGTTGTGTTGGCTCATTTGCCCGAATGGGATGGCCTGAAGTTGACTACGGCCGGCGGCAAGGACCAAACGTGCAGCGGAGAACAACGTCAGCCCCAGCTACCAGCCACAATTGAGGAAGGAGCTCCTGGTGTGATGCTACGAGACTCTTGAACTGGGCAATCTAGCCCGCTATCCGTACGTTGGAACTGTGGACAGTGCGCGAGGATTCAAGCTCTCGGTGCTTGGCTTGGACATTTGGTTGAACCCTGACTTGGCGGTCTCCCCAACCCCGACGGTCCGGTTCCAGAGCTCCGACTCGCGCCTTACCTGCGACCTGCACTCAACCTCCCCACCCACTCTCGACTCGCCGCAACCGAACAAGACGGCACGGCCGAGCTATCGCCATGGCGCCGCGCATCGAGGCACAAGAGATTGAGACGTACTGGAACATATTCTCGGCTAGGACAAATGGCGGGCAGTTCCTTACCGGCGAACAAGCGGCGCCCGTCTTGAAGAACAGCGGCCTCCGCGATGACCAGCTTGAGAGAGTGTGGGACCTGGCTGACGTCGACAACGATGGCAACCTCGACTTCGAGGAGTTCTGCGTCGCTATGCGCGTTATCTTTGATCTGCTGAATGGGGTGCGTTTCCCTGCCCCTCGCCGTGCCCCTCGCGACTGCCATGGGAACCAAATGTGACGGACGTGGACTGACGCTTGACTGGGAACGCAGGAGTACAACGAGGTCCCGACCACCCTCCCAGACTGGCTCGTGCCCGAATCCAAAGCCCACCTAGTGCAAGCGAACAAGGCCCTCACCGGTAGGGCACCGCAGTTCGAGCAGGTAGACGACGATCCGGATTCCCCCGGCTTGAAGGACGGCTTCGATTGGTACATGACCCCGGCCGACAAGGCCAAGTATGAGCAGATCTACCAGGAGAACAGGGACATGCGCGGCGAGATAACCTGTACGTCTGTCCTCGAACCTGCCAGCTGAAGGCCACGCTAACCCGAAGCCGCAGTCCAAACACTGGAGGGGCTATACGAGTCCCTCGATGTCCCCGACACGGACATCCGGTCCGCCTGGAACCTGATTAACCCGTCTGCCGCTTCTTCTATCAACAAAGATGCTTGCCTCGCTTTCTTGCATATCCTCAACAACCGCCACGAGGGATTCCGCATCCCGCGGACCGTGCCCGCGTCGCTGCGTGCCAGCTTCGAGCGCAACCAGATAGACTATCAGCTTGACAGCCAGCGCAATGCTGCCTCGTCCCGGTGGGCGACCAAGGCGGACGAGGAAACGGGCACCGGCCGCAAGGCCAAGTTTGGTGACCAATACCTGACGCGGCTGGGCCGCAGCGGCTTCAAGACGGCGGGCACGGATTTCAGCACCGCCAAGACGGACGACTGGGAGGAGGTGCGCCTACGCAAGCAGCTGGCCGACATGGAAGAGAAGATGGCCAAGATCGAATCGCAGGCCTCTCAGCGCCGCGGCGGCGCCCAGCGGGACTCGAAGCCGGCATTGGTCAAGCGTGAGCTCGAACAACTACTCGATTTCAAGCGCAAGGAGCTCCGGGACTTGGAGGAAGGCACGGGCAAGAGCCGGACGGGTGGGGGCCTCAAGGGCGTAGCGGAGGATCTACAGACGGTAAAGGAGCAGGTCGACGGGCTGGAAGCGCATTTGCGGTCCAGACAGGAGGTACTGGAGCAACTGCAGAGGGAAATTGAGGACGAGAAGGTACGGAGGTAGTACGTAGAGAAGAGACGCTGTACAATGATTCGTGATAGGCGCGTTGGTATAAAGACCTGCATTAATGATGTCTACGAAAGCTTGTACGAGAGGAGACAGCTTGTTGAAGAACAAGTATGAAAGTCTTTTATTAAGTGCCTGCTATATAAATCCCCTTGGGGCCTAAAAGTCCGACCAACTCCTGAGCTGCACATCGTTTGGTATCTAGGCTAAGGGTAAATGTATTGGGTATCTCAGAGCCTGCGACGTGACTGCTCTCCGTGTGCTGAAAACCCGATGACCGCCTAAATTCTTGCACGAGGAAACTGAAATCAAGCCACGCTGCCGTCGATGTAGGTCGGCAGCATCTGCATGCCGAGGGTCTTGCCCTTGGCCATGTTCACGACGAAGGAGAAGATCTTCACTGGGCCGGCCCGCCCGACACCGCGGTAGCGGCCGACGGAGCAAGCGAGCATGTCGAAGGGCATCAGCTTAATCGGTGACGGAGGCTTGCCCTGGAGGGCAGCCTCAATGTTCTTTCCGACACCACCGGCCTTGTGTTACCCTGGTTAGCATCGAGAAGCTCCCAGTAGTCCGGAAAGGGATGTAACGGGGTACTTACATGCTTCTGCGCGATCATGAAGCCTGCGCGCGGCTTGCAGACGATATCGCCGGCGGCCCAGACATTTTCGGTGCCCGCGACGCGGTAGAATTCGTCGACCACGACGTTCTTGCGCTCATCGAGGTACTTGGAGTCGACGTACTCCGAGTTGGGCACGAGACCGTGGGTGGGCAGGTACAGGTCCGTGGTGATCTTGTCGCCACTCTTAAGAAGCACCTCGGTCTTGCCGTCGGGCAGGGTAGTGGCCGACTCAACGTACGAGTCGTACTTGACCTTGACGTTCAGCTTCTGGAGCTCAGAGGCGGCATTAGAGGCGAGAGAGTCGCCGCCGAGCAGCGCCTTGCCGGCGTTCAGCAGTACGATCTCCTTGGTCTTGCCGAACTCGCAGCCGAGCTCACCCGCCAGTTCAAGGCCGGTGGCGCCGCCGCCGGCCACGATGATGTGGTTGGCAGCCTTGACCTTCTCGGCGGTCGAGTTCAGCAGGGCGAGAGTGCTCTCGTAGGTGCCGACGGCCTTCCACGGCACGTCGTTGCCGGGGGTCCGTGCACCGGTGGCCAGCACAAGGTGATCGTAGCTCAGCGTCTTCGGGCCCTCGGCAGTCTTGACCTCGACCGTTTTGGCGGCGAAGTCAGACGCCTCAGCGGTGCCGATGACGAGCTCCCAGCTCTCAGCAGGGTAACGCTTCAGCGCGGCCTCAAGTGGCTGGAAGAGCTGCTCATCCTTGACCTGGCCAGGGATGATGTAGCGAATGGATGCCAGGTTCCAGTAGAAGTGGCTGTTCTGTGGCCCGTGTCAGTGTCTGCTCCGATTGTCGACGGAAAACTCCCCGAGGAGGAGTCTCCCGTCCGGGCCGCTGCTGCCTTGTGGCACGGAGACATACCTGGGAGACGAGGACAACCTTGAGGTCCTTGTTCTTCAGCTTCAGGAGATAGTGGGCGATCTGAACGCCGGCGTAGGCGCCGCCCAGGATGACTACGGTCTTGACCATGATGGTGATGAAGAGGATAGAACAAGTTTTTATGCCGTGCGGTGTGGCAGCTGGGGGGTAATTTGGCTTTTGGTGGTGGGTCAAATTTTAGGCAGTGCGCTGGGAAGGGGCAAGGGAGAAAAGTCAACAATGGCTGGCGGGTATCGTCTTGGTTGACAAATTCCTAGAGTGAGGATGTCTGGTGAAGAGACAGATGAGTAGCCACGGGCCTGGAGATGGGGACCGGCAGATTGCTTATTATATAGGTTGCAGGGCCACTAGCCGGGCGTTCCGGCGGTGTTGGCTGGGTCACAACGCAGATGTGTCGGATCGGATCCTATGGCTCGCCGTCTCAGCCGGGGTAGGCACGGAGGTATACGTAGTAAATAGTAAGGCAAAGCTTGGGTTTGTGGAACAACGGCATTAGACCAACGACGGGAAGCCTCACCCCCCCCACAAACTTTCCTTCTGCTACGCCCCTCCCAAAGCAGCAATAAAAAAAGAGACAAACTAGCCGTGACCAATTGTGTCAGGGTGCGCCGAGCAATTCCATCCTCGAGCCATCCGGTACTTCGACCTTCAAAGCGACGTGCAAAGGTCCGTGCCGACGCTGTGATGATGCCAATTAGATCGAGCCACTTGCACGTCAGACAGGCTTGAGGGACGATCCACACCAGCCAAAAAAGCTGCAGTAACCGGCCTCCGTCACGGGCTTTCCCCACGGCTAGTTGCCTGCGACGGTACCCACAGCCCCCTGACCAGGCGCACCGCTTCTACGTCGTAGAGGGGAAAATGCCATCAGGGTTGCCCGGCCATGGCGTCGCGGCCGGACGCCGATCGGACGGTATGTCGCTGTCTAGTGCCACACAGGTCCGCCATGCGGCGACCGTCCAACCCCCTTGCGCTGGACGTCGGAACTCGCAGTGCGCGTGTGCATGTGCTCGCTCTCTCTCACCAGCCCCAATCGCCACCGCGAGCCCATGAGCGCGAAGTGCGCGAAAGACGCGAAGGTTCGTCTCACCCCCACGGCTCCCTCAAACGCCGCTGTGGCGGCTTCCCGTGTCGCCCTGCCGGAGCTTCAGAGGGCCGTGGGTCCGCCACATCGGCTCCAATACCCAAATAAGCTCCGGAGCCAATCTCACAGGAACCGACCATCTGGCAGGAGCAGCGCAAGTCCCAAACTGGATTCGCAGGGTTGGGTTGTGCCTCCCCACATGGTTTCCTGTTTCCTTGGCGATTGGGCGCCCGATCACGCCGCCTCGGTCATCGACGGGAGTTTGTAAATGCCCCTTGACACTGACAAGTCGGCCGTGGCTACCTGGTAGGTGCTCGTTCGGGACCGAGAGCGATGCGCCGGAGTCTCACTCCAGGAAACTAAAGCCCGACGTTGCTTAGCGCAGTATGTTTAAGGTAGGTAAGCTACCTTTTCAGGGTCCCCGGCGGGCGAGGTCCTCGAGTCTAGAAACCTGCAATGCCGAAAGGGATGGCAGTAGGGCCGCGCGCACGTGCGGATTGTCAAGGCAGCGCAAAAAGTGGCCAATGTCCGAGACATGGCGAAGCCAATCCTCTTCCCTCTCACCTCGCCGCGACCTTTCGCCGCAGCTTGTCCTCTCTTGCCTCGCGAAGGCCATACCTTTATAGAGGCGGTCCATCCCCACTGGTAGTCAATAACCCTCCCTTCCCCCTGTCTTGCACTCCGCTCTATAACCCGAAAAAACTGGGCGTGATGGAAATGGCTCTGCAGTGCCCATCCCATTCAAATACATAAGCCTCATAACGGTGACGATTCCAAAGATGACCGAGGAAAGATGGCCACGTATCCCTCCCCCCTCCCCGAATGCATAGTCAGCCAGGGAAAGCCGCCCGGGGGAGGGGGGCATGTGAAAGTGATCACGTCGGAATGGGCCTTGCAGCACAGGGGTAAAGCTCTGAGCACACAGGCCAGCCCCGCGGCACCTGGTGGAGCATCCTATGACGGTGTCAAATGACGTGGGAAGGAACCGGCCCCTCTTCGACCGCTGCAGAGGAGAAGCGGCCAAGTGCCCCGCCTTCCTCAACAACTCGAAACGCTCACACTCAACACTTGCCCCTCTACGAACATCGTGAACGATACAAAGCCCCTAATCGGAGATTCGTTGATTCCTCTAAGCCACCAGCATCCATTTTTGACATCATGTCTGTTCCGCAGAGCGACGCCTTCAAGAAGGCCGTGGTCGACTCCAAGAAGTTGACCTCGAAGCCGAGCAACGACGAGCTCCTTGAGCTCTACGGTCCGTCTCATCCGGCCCTTCCTCCCTCGTGCGTTCGCTGACGGTTTCTGCGAGCAGGCTTGTTCAAGATCGCTACCGGCGAGGATATTTCCAAGGCCCCTGCTCCCGGCATGTTCGACCTTAAGGTACGGCCCAAAATCCGACCTCGCGGCCCGAGACCCAATACTGACTTGACACCCCGCACGATAGGGCAAGGCCAAGAAGAACGCTTGGCAGAAGCTCGTCGATGAGGGCCTCACCGCCGAGGAGGCTCAGGAAAAGTACGTGGCTTTGGTCGAGAAGCTCAAGGCCAGCCTCGGTTTCGATGAGAACAAGGTGCCCGAGGCTGTCGGCAGCTCGTAAGTTGCCAGCACGCCGAGACGGATTAGCGCCAGTATCTAGTACATACATAACAGAGTGGCTGGGTCAATCCTGTACGGGACTTGTCGCCCACCGTATCTGCTCACTCCGCCGGAGCAGCCTAGGCCCATAGCGCTGGAGCATCGGCTCCCGGAATCATACACGATTTCTAGGCAGCACACGTGTTTTTCTCCTCAGTTGTTCTGCTCCCATACCTGGCCCATCCAGTCTGGCTCGCTGTGGCTCAGTGTAGCCACCCAGGGGACTTCGTCCTTGGAGTACCGTTGCAGAGGCATATCGTAAGGCACGCGAACACCAACCACGATCTCGCCATCGCGGACGTCTTCTCCTGAAGGCTCATCCGCCCCAAATGTAGGCTTCATGACCGAGTCAGCTGCGAAGAGTGCAGGCCATACCAGAACCCCGATCTCGTATGACGAAATGCGAAACTCGCCTGATGGTTTGGCCGCGTCGCCCCAAGCCTGTTTTGATAAGTTGGCGGACGTAACGAGGGCCCAGTCGATGGCCAAATCTTTTGTGTAGCGGATGTAGGTCTTGATGTGTGGTGCAGCCCGCTTCCTGCCCGCCTCCTTGACTGGGTGGTCACCCGGGAGTTCTGCCAGACGGGTTAGTACGCAACCAAGGACAGAGGTGCCAGATAGTCCGACGCACCCATTCCCCGCGCAGAATCATTTGCCCAGTGGCAGAAGATTGGCCGCAGGTACTCCAACTGCTTGGCCTGCTGTGACGATTGAATCTTGGTGTGGATAGATGCGCCAGATGCGTAACCATCCAGTGACCTCCTAATCTCGTCTGAGGTTGGGAAGACCACCTTGAACTCCGGGTCCTGTGAGGAGGATGGCCTCTTGCTACTGCTGAGCGACTTGAATAATGTCTCTCGAAGCCATTTATCAGTCGGCCCGAGCGTGGCGATGGACGACACTTGCACGACGACGGCCGCCTCCCCTTGCTGGCTCGTCGGGACGGCTCGTAGAGTGTTTTTCATGGCAGACCACCCCCAATGCGTCTCCGAGGAGTCCTCGGCATCATGTCTTCCAGGTACACTCGCGATCAAGGCCCCTTTGATGGACTCAAAGTCGTACCGAGCCAGCGTCTCGATGATCGACGTGCACACCAGGCGTTTGTCGTTGTATGCTCGAAGGTAATTGAGCAAGTCTACCTTGAACCGCAGGCCACTTCCAACTGGGAATTCGCCCCCTGCCTCTTGAGAGCCTGAGTTCTCGACTGCTAGCAAAGGCAAGGGCGGTGAGCGCCAGACGGCTTGTGACATATTCCGCCAATCTCGCTCGATCATATTGGCAGTGTGGATGACCACCTGTGCGGTATCATCATGCTTCAGCAGAATCATCATCTTGGAGTGATGAGTACCAAACATTTCCGGGAGGTACGCGGCGTGCAGCTCCACGTTCTTATATTGAACTGCTTGATTCTGGGAACCACTGTCAGATGAGAAGAACATATGGCTATGATGAGGCGACCAACCTGAAGCTTTCTCCTATTTGGATCCTCACTCTTCCAGAAACCATGGACCACATGGACCTTGACAAGATGTCTCACATCTTCGTCGAGAGCTTCCATAATGAAGTCAATGTCATGCAGGTAATTGAATTGCCAACACTCCTTGAGTAGCGGATCACCGACTAGGTCCTCGAGAGTCACTGTGTCCTTATTCGCCTTCTCTGGCAGGCCATGGATTCTCGTCAACTGAAAGGGTGATTTAACCACTCCCTTGGCTTGCTGCGGCGACTTTGGCTCCTCTGCCACTCTTCTCGCCCTCTTTTGGGGCGGACTTATAGCCAGCGGCAGAGCCGATGTTGCAGGCTGGCTGCCGCTCTCCCTAGCTCGTTTGTTGGGGTTGTTCATTTGGCATGTAATGGTGCGAATAGGTCCCAACCTAAGGTAGGTATTTATGGAAGTGAAGTCCACGCCTGGACGAGTAGAAGAGGATTTATAGGTCCTGGCTAGGTAGGGACTGCGGAAATGGCCCCAAAGTGTGTCTGGTGTACGCTTGTCACTTGCCCTGACGTATCTCAGGCAGCAGTCTGTGGGTCTGCAGTAAGCACGTACCTAGATATAGCGCTAATAGTAGTGCTCCTTCTTCGCCATCTCTTGAGCAAGCCAACGACAAGCGAGTCAAGTTAAGCCTGCATGTTTGCGCAGTGGTACCTGCTTTGAGAACCTAAGGTACTTACCTAGACATCGGTTAGGTACCTCAGTGACGTTGGCTCACTTCGGGATAAACCCGCAGCCAGGGTTAGGGTTAAAGCCTAGGCCCGTCGTAAGAGCAATGTATACCTAGGTAGGTAGGCTTCGATCCTGGGTAACGTTGCTCCGGCAAGGACGAAAATAATCGCCATAATGACGAAGGAGGCATATTTCACGAGGTTTTGAATTACACGGACTGCGCAGGATTCAAGATAGCACGAGAGCGCTTCTGCTAACCTGGCGCGCTTTCCTCATCACTTGTCCTATGTTCCTCTCCCCCATGCTTAGAACACAGTGGTGAAAGTAAATTAGGTCGGAAGGGATCATTGACAGCGGCCGCTCCGGGGAAAACGTGGGCTAGAAGCAGCAGGCTTCTATCCAGCTGCGGTCTTCGTTTGGCAGCTTAGCCTACCCTAGGTAGGTATTACGTCGTGCTTTGGCAGTCTATGGGAAAGTAATAAGGAAAGGGGAATGCGCGAGTCGAGACGAGCCTTGCCCCACTATTATCCAAAGTCTTAGCATCTAATTCTGGCACAGGTCAAGTTGGGATGCCCCAAATTCAAGGCACCGATTTAGCCCCCAGCTGGTTGGCACCTCCTTGACACGTTCGTCCAAGGCCAAGTTCGGTTTCTTGTTGCAAACCAGGGGCCATGTCTTCTTTTTAAACGCAGCCGGCTGTACTGCACTCCCTATCGCCTCTGCGACACTCGACGGCTCTTTTGAGCAACGATAGTACGAAACTTTGCGGCACCTCCTTTTCTTCCAGAGCGTCGCTTTTTCCCCCCGTGAACCAGTCGCGGTCGTTCAATGTCGCAGATTCCCTGACACCCTTGACAATAAGCGCCTTCACTGTCGCCCTGTTTCTTGGCCTTTTTCTCGCCAGCATCGTACCGCCACGATCCCTCCCTACCAGTCTCAGCATCGAAGTTGGCGAGAGCTCAATCGCGGGAAAGCTAGAGTTGCATCCGAGCCGCCTAACCCTCGCTGCTCCCACGCCCCGACGAGGGCATCGCCACCATGCGGCTGTTGAACCTCTCGCTGTTCCTGGGCATCGCCACCTTGGCGACAGCCTCCTCAGTGACCGAGGATGACAGCGAAACGCAGGAAAACACATATTTCAACCAGCAGAAAGTGCCTCCTATGGTGGAGCTGACGCCCGATACGTGGGACAAGGCAGTGAAGGCATCCAAGTTCCTGATGGTCAAGCACTTCAGGTAGGGTCACGCGCCAACCACCGTGACGATGCCTAGATATGACTGACTCCGTGTAGCCCCTACTGCCCGCACTGCGCCGAATTTGCGCCGACGTACCAGACTCTCTACGAGTTCTACTACACCTCAACCCCGAGCGGAAGCGGAAATGAGGATGCCGACTTCACCAAGTTCTATGACTTCAAGTTCGCTTCCATCAACTGCGTAGCGTACTACGACCTTTGTTCTAAGCACAATGTGCAATCCTATCCGACTACCACAATTTACAAGGATGGCGAGGAGCTCCAAACGTTCAAGGGATCTAGGAATCTCGAAGTCTTGAGCGAAGCAGTGGAAGCGGCCCTAGAGAAGGAGAAGCCCGGAACACGGCCAGCGAGTTTGAGTCTGCCCAAGCCAGGCGACGCGTCAACTCCCGACGGACCTAAGCTCGACCTGAAGAAACCTAGCACGAAAGAGACCGAGAAGGACAAGGCGCCTGCCGCATCCGCTTCTGCGAAGACGGAGAAGGCTGACAAGGCGGACAAGTCTGGAAAGGACGAGACTTCTCCCAAATCTGAGAAGCAGGCCGAGAAATCCGACAAGGCTGAGAAGGGTGCGAAGGCTGACCAGGCCAAACCGACCACGCCAATTTTCATCTCGAACCCCGTCGCAGGGAAGAAGCCCACCAAGCCCGTCACCACTCCCAACCTCAAGGGAGAATCTGTGAAGCTTTCCGCCGAGACTTTCCAGACTCGCGTCACTATGACCCAGGAATCCTGGTTCATCAAGTTCTATGCCCCCTGGTGCCACCACTGCCAGGCTATGGCACCAAATTGGGAGCAACTGGCGAAAGCGATGGAGGGAAAGCTCAACATCGGCGAAGTCAACTGTGATGCCGAGTCTCGTCTTTGCAAGGACGTTCGCCTCCGAGGATACCCCACCATCCTCTTCTTCAAGGGTGGTGAGCGTGTCGAGTACGATGGGCTGCGTGGCGTCGGCGACTTGATACACTATGCTGAGAAGGCTATCGATATCTCTAGCGGTATTGAGAATGTGGACGCCGCCGCGTTTGAGGCTCTCGAGGCGAAGGAGGAAGTCATCTTCGTCTATTTCTACGACCATGCTACAACTACCGAGGACTTCCGGGCCCTAGAGCGTCTGCCACTTAGCCTTATCGGCCATGCGAAGCTTGTCATGACGGAGGACCCGGCGCTGTTTGACAGGTTTAAGATTACCACCTGGCCGAGGCTCATGGTCTCTCGTGAGGGGCGGCCAACGTACTACCGACCTCTCACGCCGAACGAGATGCGCGACACCCACCAGGTACTTGACTGGATGAAGTCCGTGTGGCTCCCCATCATCCCAGAACTGTCAGCTTCCAACGCCAGGGAAGTCATGGATGGCAAGCTTGTCGTTCTGGCTGTACTCAACCGCGAGGATCAAGAAGGCTTCACCGGCGCCATTCGTGAGCTAAAGACAGCCGCCAACGAATGGATGGACAAGCAGATCCAGAACTTCCAGCGCGAGCGACAGGAGCTCCGCGATGCCAAGCAGCTGCGTATTGAGGAAGCCGAGGACCGCGGGGACCAGCGGGCTTTGCGTAATGCCAAGAACCTACGAATCAACATGGACAAATCTGATCACAAGGAGGTTGCATTCGCCTGGGTCGACGGCGTCTTCTGGCAGCGGTGGATTCGAACCACCTACGGTATCGATGTCAAGGATGGCGACAGGGTCATCATCAACGATGAAGATGCAAGTCCCCTCCCCTCTCCAAAAGCATTCCAGCCCCCTCCCATTTCGGCCCACTAACCTTGATTCACAGAACCGGAGGTACTGGGACCAAACTGTCAATGGCAACTACATCATTCCTTCACGTACCTGGATCTTGGAGACGCTAAACAAGGTCACCGCATCACCTCCTAAGATCCGGCCTAAGCTCACCATCTCGAGCTTCGAGAAAATCTTTTTCGACATCCGCGTCACTTTCGTCGAGCACCCCTTCCTCACTGTCGGCTGCATCATTGGTGTTGCCCTCGCCGGCTTCTCGTGGTTCCGTGGACGGATGAGGCGAACCCGGGGCCACTTCCGATTAGATGACAGCCTGAAGGATGTCAAGGCTCCTTTCCTTGGTGCTAACACCAACACCAAGGCTGACTAAGGCGACTTCCTTTCGGAGCCCAAGGGTGAGGTTCAAGAAACCTATCTCGGCAATCGCCAGCCCATCCCGCCCGGATAAGGGTGTATATGATACTCCCAACGACGAAGACGACGATGGTGTGCCGTCTCCTTCAGACTAGCATTCTGCGGTGGATTTCTTGCTCGGCTGTGACGACAGCTTGCTTACAGCCACCTCCCTCTTGTCGCGGCAGTTGCTTTGGTTGTCTGTCCTCAAGAATGAGGTGTACGTCTAGACTATCTTCATGACAGGACCTGGAGCGAGGGGAACGCGGGGAACGGAAACAAGAGAAAATGGGTCCGGAAGGACCAGAGACACCAGGTTGGTATAGTTCCTCACCGAGGCGGGGAGCTATATGAATCTCGACGTGTTGCATACTAATACGAGCTTTTTCCCTCTTGGGTTGGGGAGTGTTATTCCTTTGTTGGCACGGCTATGGTTGTATTATTTTCATTTTTTCAACGCTGTCTTCTGGATGGAATTGCATCGCGAGATACAGGAGTTTCTGCGGGCGGTATATATAACTATAGCTGTGAATATATGAGCGAATGTCAAGCACCCCCAGTCCCAGTCATGATGGTTTTGCACTGCGTGACATGGACAGTGCTTTCATGATTGTAGAGCAGCATGGGGAGTAAAGCCGGGAATATACTCCCACTCGCCATGAAGGGGGCTGGTATCTATTCATAGCAGAGCTCGCGGTTGGTTTCTGGATTATGGACGGCCTTCCAAGTTGTATTGAATCACTTCCTTTGCTAAACTCAAAAAAGGGGACGGGGGCCAACTCATCATCACCTCTCTACCCTTCAACTAGAATACAAAGTCAAGCTAATACGCTTAGGTGTACAGCTCATCAGTCAGTGAGTTCAAGGACAGGCCCTCTTTAGCCAGATCCTTCACGTCTATCAGGAACTGCAGCGGCATCTCGACGAGCGTGCCGCGGACCCGGCCTAGCCACTCCTTGAGCTCCCGCACGCCGCCAGGGAACTCCTCGCGCACGACGTGTCCGTAGTCGACCTGTCCGCGGTTCTGGTCCTCGTGCTTGTCCTTGTCCTTGTCCTCGGCGCCGGGCACGACGAAGTAGCGCGAGAAGAAGTTCTCGTAGTCATCCCACGTGCGCACGGCGTCGTTCGGCACCGGGTGGAAGGCCTTGCTAAAGACCTCGGTGTTTGTGCGCGCCGTGTCGTTCCACAGCCGTCGGAAGTTGGAGTCCAGCGGATCGACCACCAGACGGTCCGCCTCGCTGCCCCAGTCATACTCATTGGGATCCCGCGACACGGGGGTCCAGTTGGCTGAAGGTGTGTCCGGACGCTGGTGCGGCAGCAGACCCAGATGCTTTCGGAACAGCTGGCGGCGCAACGAGGCGGCGAAGGCGCTGGCCGTCCAGGGCTGGCCGTTCATGGTACTCTGCACCGGCGTAGGATCCTCGATCACGACGGCAATTTCGCTGTCGTGGTCGCCCAGCTGCGACCGGTCGTTGAGGTTGGCTGAGCCGCAGATGACCAGCTGGTCGTCGGCGATGAGCACCTTGCTATGGATGTACAACTCTTCCGACACAAAAGCGTCCAGCTCTGATTCAGGTGAGCCATTCCACGGCGCTGAGAACAGGTCCGGTCCAGAAGCCATGTAGCAGGCTGCAACCGAATCCCAGGTTTCGTCAGTGGTGCGACGCGCCGCGGCCTGGTACCGCTCGTACTGGCTCTCATCCCGGCGCTCATCATTGGGTTCATAGCCATCGTAGCCGCGCTCCACCCGGTTGTCGTACTCGCGGCGAGCCGTCTCATAGCTGACACCGCTGTCCTGCTCCACCTGGGAAAGAGTCCCGCTCGTGTTGATTCGGTCATAGTTGCGCAGGTTGTAGAAGCCAATGTACCGCGAGGGATCCTGCACGCCGCTCTTCTGGAGGCTCTCAATGATCGAGTGGCCTCCCCTGTTGATAGAATTGTCTGGACTTTGTCAGTATGATCGGGCACAGATGCACCTGGGCGATGCATAGCTAGAAAAACTTACATTGGAACTCCATAATAGCTCTGGTGCCCAGCGCACCATCGGACTTGAGATCGCCGGCGAAGGCGGGAACCGCAGGCATGATGACGATGACGTGGAACTCCTCCCCGCTGTTATGGGCGCGAAGAATGCGGTCAACGATGGCCGCACCGATCTTGTTCTTGACAGGCTTCTGCTCGTCGGAAGTGGCAGTGATGAAGAACTGTTTACCAGCGTTAGAACGAGCTCACAGACAACCCATGGGAAGAGGGCTAGCACACCTGGTTCTCAATATAGACAAAGTGCTTGGCATTTGAGATGGCGTGAATGTAAGCATTGGCGATCGAGTGCTCCGTCTTGTGGCCAGCGGACCACGGAGAGCAGCTCCGAGTGAGCTGGACATGTGCGCCCTCGCTGGAGCTGGGCTCTTGCCTGGCAGGTTCTTCGTATCCGCCACCGCCAAGCATACGGGAGAAACCGTGGTGCCTGAAGTGATGGTGCAGGCCCAAGAACTGCTCGCCCTCTGCGACGAGGCCGCGGGAAGCCGGGGCGTGGGAGATGCCGGGGTGGATCTTCTCGTACTTGCCTTGGTCTTTGGCAATGTACTTCTGGTCAAAGATATAGTTCCTATATGGCGGCCCACATTAGTATGCTGCTCGAAGGCGCGTGCAACCAGGAACTCCTTGTGGGTGGAGAGGGGGGTACATACCACCGATCGGCGAAGTGGAGAATCAGGCTGCTCACGATCGGACCGGAGAGACTGATGCTAATATCCGACCAGCCCATCCGCGAGCTCTTGGTGCGGTCCACTAGATCCTGTTAGGCTACGCACTTTACTGAAAGGAGAGGGGGGTTTAAGTACGCTTATTGTTCTCCCATCGATCTACATCCTCGAAGTCGTATACTCTGGCATTGTTGTAGTCCTGGCCCGCGAAGATGAGCTCGTCGACGTTGCCCGGGTGCACGTCGGCGATGGGGTGGCTGTTGGTGTCCCACCGGCCGAAGCCTGCTCTGCGGTTAGTTTGAACGGTACTACATATGCCGTTGGGGCAGGATAGCACTGACAGAGATCAAGGCCGCCCATGAAAGCGAGGTGGTTGTCCACAACGAGGAGCTTCTCGTGGTGGGCCCAGAAGAGCACGGCGTCATCACTTGTACCATAAAGCGCCTTGAGAGCGTCGTGCGAGGCCCTCGCGAGATCGAAAGTCCGCAGCGACAAGTTCTTGAAGCTCGACTCGATCTCGGCGGCGAAGTCGCGCCCGGTTGGGATGTGGTCTGGGTGGCGGAAGACCTTGATGTTAGGATGCAGAGCCTCGAGGGCGTGCTTGGTATGCTGCCAAACACCTAGTTTTAGCATCCTCATACTTGCAAACCGGGTCAGTCACACAAGCGTTGCTTACCTCGGAGTTGACTAAAGCATTTGTTGTTAACCCCTGCTACCGCACCTGTTATGAGGGTCGGAACTTACGTGTTAGCGCCTGAGGCACTTCCTTGTACACGATGATGTTGACCCGTACGCCCCGCTCAGCGGCAGCCTTGAGCATGTTGTCCAACCGGTACTGCTCGTTGCGCGCCGGGGGGCGCCGCAGGTGGAGCTCCGGGCTCAACCACCAGTCGAGTATGTAGATGGACTCACGGGCAGCTACCGAGTCTGTAAGTGCATGATCTCTTTGGCAGCGAGACTCCTTTGCATACATTCTATGGCCACGGAGACGGCCCAGAAGTAGCTGGCACCGTCCACGTGCCTGCTCCTTGGTCAGCAAAGCGTCTTCCGCAAGGTATCGGTCGCCGGCGAGGTTGCTAGGCCGCCGGCTTCGGCGTAGCTACCTACCATTTGACATGACCAGAGGACTGCGGGGCGAAGGACTGGAACCGGTTCACGGTAGTCTCTTGGGGGCGCACTTCGCCAGAACCCTCTCCGCCCTGGTGGTGCTCTTCATGCTGCTCGTGATGTTGTCCCTCGTGGTCATCGCCGTGGAAGATGTCCTCTACCTTGTCCTCGAGCTTGTGGCCCAGCTTCTTGAGCAGATCCATGATGCGACAAATAATGCCCCTTTGCGGAGCAGCCCACCGACAACGTGCGGGTACGTGGGGTTAATGCTATGTTAGACTCGGGGAGCGAATAGAAGAATTGGCCAGCCGAGAGCGCGAGGGTTCGTGAGAAACAACGAGGGCGGTTGAAACAAAGTATCAGGCTCCGGCCACACACCAGCTTTTTCTGCGTCGTTGTTGGCACAACCGGGCGCAAGCTCCTTGCTCGTGACTCGAGGCGGCGTGGAGCCAAATAAGCCCAATCGGCTGCCCAGTTTTGGACGAACTGGCGCCCCTCCCCCTCCATCCCCGTTCGTGACCAACTAGGGAGAAGCAGCTGAACTTGAAACTGAAATGGGGAGCCTTTCAATGCCCGGTTCCCCCCCCTTGAGGTCGCCAAGCCTTCATCCAAAGTGCTCCGCCTGCAGGCCAATGGTCGATAACGCTCCCCGAAAGGGGGTGGTCGTGAGGGCGAACCGATTGGTTTGCCAAGAGCTAGCTACCCAGCGAAGCTATGTCATCGCATGGTAGGCCAGCCATGAACCATCACCACCCAGCCTGGTCCAGCTGAACCCCTTTCTGGAGGATGACGCAGCGAATTGCGCCCAGGCGGGACGAGGAGGCGGAGAGGGGGGGGGAGAGGGGGAGGGGCACGAGGGGCCGGGTCTGCGGGGCAGGATTTTGGCTCCCTTTTTCAGAGGACGTCGGCTTGTTATTTGAATCTCGACAAGCAGAGGAAGAGGAGGGGTGGTGGATGAGCTCAATTTCAACCTCCTTCCCTTCTTTTGCCTGAGGACCGTCGAACCCAATTGCCTCCTAGTAGATCATGCGGGTGTCGTAGAGCTCTCGAGCCTGGCTCTTCCACCGTCGCACAAGGCCTACGACGCCTGCGTCTCCCGGTTCCTCCTTCCTGCTGCTACTTAAGGTACCTACCTACCCTAGTTGCTAGTGCCACTGCCCTCGTGCCCCTCCCCCCACGCGAACATGCGAGCTATCCGCATCCGCAGAAACTTGGAAAGCGAGTAGCTAACCGCTCCGTGCCGCTGCCGCCACGACCGCTGCCGCCGCCGCCGACCATCCCAAACTCCGAGGTGTGATGAAAGACCCGAAACACCGACGACACGCAGCCGCCCACCGTCATGCATGGCGACATCCTAATTCCTCTTTGAGAGCACCCCTCCCACCCCTTCATCACTCATCATCTCGCTCGGTGCTGGCTTCTGCGGGAGTTCCACAGGGAAAAGACCCCGGCCCCCCGGCTCGAGAAGGGGAATTTCTATGTAGCCAGAGAGGGGCCATCCGTGACTTCAGGGTCATGACTTGAAGAGGAAGGAGAACAGAAAAGGGCAAATGCTGCAGTGTCCCGCTCATGGGAGGCCCTCACCCCCTGGGCCGGGCCGGGGACCTCGGCGCGCGCGATGGGCCGGCAACGCCGTTTTCCTGCAACGGCGTGCTCATTCGGGCGGTACTGTACAACACTGGCCCTACAGATGCACCGGCTGGGCCACCGAACGAGCGTTGCACAGCATGATATAGGATGAGGTATTGGGGAGACAGGCGCTTCACCGCTGCCCACTGTCGCGTCCGCGTCACACGAGATGTGTGCCGGATCCGAGGAGATGACGGCTGTAGGGGGGGTGGGTGCCTCGAACTAAGCATGGATGGGCCCGTGGAGCTCTCTGCCCGCCTCCCGAGTGGTTTATTTTTTTCTTTTCCCCCGCCGCGGGTTGAAGCCAAGGTACTGCGGCCAAGGTACTGAGTACTTATCTTACCTATCTTGGGCTTTCCCTTCCAAGGGAGGACGCACGCAGGGCACTGTGCTGCCCCGTACTGTCCTGTACCTCGTGTGCCGGGCAGTACTCTACGCATCTAGCCAGGTCTCGTACAGTAGCAGTACCGGGAGAGCTAGGGTCTACCGCCTATCCCAGCAGCGAACCCCCGCACTAAAAGAAATCCCCCCTTTCCCAAAAAATAATACCAAATAACCACCACCACGCTGGAGTCGCGCTGGAGTCACGCCGTGGCGCGCCAAGCGGTTTCTACGGGTTGGCCCAGTGCCGGGCTTCTAGGTAGCCTTTCGGAGCCAGCCCGGAAGCTCGCCCTTTCAGCCTTATTAAAAACCCCTGATGTGCCTGCCCATAATAGCCCGTTCTCTCTTCCCGCCCCCAACCCGCCCAGACCGGCGACGAGAGCTTCCCTCATCGAAGCACCTTCCGACGACTGCGCTTTGCACCTCCCCCCGGTTCCGCCATTCATTGCTGCGTAGAACAGCTCCTGCTTGTCTCTTTAACGGCTGTTCGGCCATCGGATCGATCCGACCAAGCGCAATTAGCCAATTGCCAGTCCTGCTTCGGCTATACTCGCCAGAGGAGTTTGCTCCTGGGTTGCGTCGAGTAGTATAGGCGTGAGCGCGCGTGTGTGTCTTTGAGTGTCTGAGCGCCTCTCCCATCGCCCCAAATCCCTCTTACCCCCAATTGCTGTCACCCCAAGCGGGTACTGTGCAGTAGTGCAAGCGGGACCGAGCAAGCAGCTCCTTCCCTGGCCGCAACCCGCTATCTAGCTCCCTCACCTCTCACCACCTCGGGCGAAGTGCTGCAACCTGCACACCCTCTCCATTTCCCGCCGAGCCCAATTTGTCCTCCTCCTATATGTTTTGCACATGTAGCGATCTTAGCCGGAGGGTGCAACCCGGAAACGAAAAAAATTATTCAAGCACACTAACTCTTTTTTTCTCTCCTCCTTATAGCGGCACGCAGACAAAATCGCCGCCCGAAGCGTTCGAAGGGCGATATACACTTTCGAATCACTTCAGTCTAGGAGGACAGAGAGAAGAGAAATAAGGAGCCAAGGGAACACGTACGAGACCGGCCCCGCTTCCCGTCCCCCGAACTAGACGCACAAGTCCCGCTTTAAGGCGGTTGTCGTCCGAGAGCCCATCGAGCCGGTCGCCCGGGCTCGTGCTACGATGGACGGGCCTATGGCCACCGCTGTCTTCTCCCAGGAGCACCACGGTGCCCTGGTCCCTTACATCGCGGCCCTCCACGCCTCATGCATCACTATGGACCAAATGGTCGGCCCGTTCCTACCCCCGCTCATGAACGACAAGCTGCTGGCGTGGTGGAAAGACCGGATCACCGAGGCGAACAAAGGCACCCGCATCATCGTCCTGCTTCTGCCCGAGGCCAAGGCAGCCGGCGTCAAGCCGCTAGGGACCGACCTCCGGGGGCTCGCCATGCTCAAGCTCTCCGAGTCCGAGACCGGTTCGTTCCGCGGCCACATCGACGCCGTGCTGGTGAACCAGAAGCACCGACGGCAGGGTGGTGCTCGTGCCCTGGTCGGCACGCTGGAGCATGAGGCGGCGAGGCGGGGTCGGACGCTGCTGGTAAGCCCTCCCTAGGACCTGCCGTAATGCTTGCCGTACACGTAGAAGGCTAACTCTCACTTTCTCTACGGCAGCTCGTGGACAGCGAGACTGGCAGCGCTGGCGAGCAGGTGTTCAAGTCGCTTGACTACGTCGAGATCGGGAAGGTGCCGCAGTTCAGTCGTGTGCTGCCGAGCGGCAAGAAGGGCGAGACCTTCTTTTACAAAGACCTGCTGCCCTCTTCCCAGTAGGCGAGCCGGGGTATGAGACTGCAGATCTGCTATCTCTCTCTCTCTCTCCTGTCTCAAGTCTAGACACGATGCGATTGGATTTTTCCCGCCTCTGGCCTGCCCGGTCTCGGCGGGCGTTATTTTTTTTATTTTTTTGTTCGGCGGGCGTTGGCGCGTTTATAGTAGATCAAGCAGGCCCACGCTTTCTATTTGCTCGGAGGAATAGGGACACCATGCTGCTTCAAAGAAGACCTGCCAATCTCAGAGGAGATCTAGGCTGTTTGATTCTTATGAGACCACATTAGACGGTCCACCAATCGGGGCCTCTGTTGGTACTATCTGCTCGGACGCACCCTGCGGACCACAGAAGAAGCAAAATGCAAGCCGACCAGTGAGGCGGCGGGCCAGAGAATGTTGATATATATTCCGTACCACAGGCCCAACGATTTGCAAGAGAGAACGCCTTTGTTGCGGTGGCCCTTTCACCGTTCCCAATTGTCACATGTCTCGCGACCCGTTGGGGCGGCGCATCCGCGCTCGGTAAATTTTTCTAGAACTTCCGGATGGAGCCTCAGTGGCCCGACAGTGGCCTCCTCCACATCGCCATTGCCACCATCCTATTGCCTACTCACCGAGGTTGTGTGGGTCGGGCCTCTGCTCTGGGCAAGAAGCTGCACATGTACACGTGCTCCATTCCTCAATCCTTGTCTTCGCGGCAACTTGGCTTTTGGGGTCCGCGCAAGCTGGCGAGCGCATGTCTTGGAGCCGGTGGCTATCGCGGCTGCAGTCTGTCGGTCCGCTGGTGCGGTGCACTGCACTGGGTGCATCTGAACTGCGGACGAAGAGGTGGTCAAGCCAGCGAGGGCCGGAACCGTCCCACCGTCGCCTGCGCCAGCGTGGACGTCTCATTCGCTGTGCGGGTTCGGTCTGGCTCTCCGGCGGCCAATGTCATCAACCTGCCAGAAGCGGGCAATGCGCGCTGGTCGATCTCCCGCCGCGCTTCCGATGGCTTGCACAGTGCGGTCGCCTTCTGGGAGAGCAAGAGAGAGGTTGAGAAGGGTGGAGGGACAAAGCCGCAGTTCGCCAGGCTCCGGCTCCTCGGTGATGCAAGAAGGAAGGCCGCTACGGCGACGGCCCAAGCTTGGGATGGCGGGCGCGGGCGGGGCCCGGGGGCATTGGCGAATGAGATGTAATGGATAGCGCAGGTGCTACCTCGAGCCTTGTCCAGACGCTCTCCACCATCTCGCTTGGCGCGTCCGATGCGTCGCGCCCCCGCGAGCTCCACGGCGCAGCTCCGGATGATGCTCCAGACTACCTGACCCATATTCCTGGATTGGGACTAATTGGGACCAAGGACGAGGCCTCTTCTCCCTGTTAGCCAAAAGCCGAAGCTTGAGCGGCACCCGTCGATCGGATGCGCGATCCTACCTCAGCTCCAATGAGGATGCCCAGGCCGGTCGTGCATTTGTCCCGCACATTCCGGCGCGCAAGGTGCGAGGTCGGTTCGCTGCAGCAACTAGTATATAGCCCTCGAGTGCCGCGCAGAAGCTTCAAAAGCTTGCCGAGCTTCTTCTTGCGCCGTCCGCCTCGCTTGAAAGCCCCCCTGCCGACTTGCCGACCTGCCGACTCCTCTTGCCTACCTTGTGTGACTTCTGCCGTTGGCATTCCTCGTTCGCGATGGGACGCATCGCAACCGCGCTGATGGCCTCGGCCGGCTTCGGGACCACCCTCGCCGGGCTCTACGGTGAGAGCAACCTAAACCACACTTGCACGTTCTCCACGCCGCTGCTGTCGTGCTCCGCCGGAGCGAAGCCCGGCCTGGTCGATACGTGCTGCGTCGAGACCTACGGAGGCCTTGTGCTGTCGACCCAGTTCTGGAGCCTCTACACCGGCTTCGAGTCGAAGGGCCAGAAGCTCCCCGTCGACTCGTGGACCCTACACGGTCTCTGGCCCGATTTCTGCAATGGTAGGCCAATCTTTGAGAGCGTCAGAAGCGTCAATGGGCTGTTTGGTCTGACCTGATTCCGCACGCCCAGGCTCATATACACAGTACTGCGACCTCAAGTAAGTCAAAGTTCCGGGCCGGCTGAGGCTGGTATATTGACTCTCGACTACAGGCGCCAGTATGATCCCCTTCCATCGCCGAATACCACTACTGGCAAGCCGGACGGGACGCCAGTCCCTGCCTACACAGGAGCTGGTATTGGTAGCTTCCTTGCCCCGTTCGGAAAGTTTGATCTCCTGGCCTGGATGAACAAGTAAGACCCAGCTTTCTTCCCTCTGTCTTCCTGACTAGAAATACAAATACTGAAACTCCTGGTAGATACTGGATAGCACAGTTACAGCCTAACCAAGATTTTTGGGGACATGAGTTTAGCAAGCATGCGACCTGCTTTAGCAGTTTCGACGTGGAGTGCTATGGTCCGGCATACCGGCAGCACGAGGAGGTCGTGGACTTCTTTGAGACGGCCATCACCTTCTTCCAGTATCTCCCCACCTGGGGCTGGCTGTCCGCCAAGTCGATCCGGCCCAGTAACTCCACCCAGTATTCTCTCTCAGACATCCAGGGCGCCTTGAAGAAAGGGTTTGGCGCTATCCCATATGTCGGTTGCTCCGGCCCGCGCTACAACACCACTGCGGCCGGCAAGGGCTCTCTCGACAACGGCTTCACGCAGCTGACTGAGGTTTGGTATTATTACCATACTTTCGGGCGTCCCCAGCGCGGCCAGGGCGTTCCAGTCGACGCTACCATCAACAACGCCAGCTCGTCCAACTGTGCCAAGGCATCCAAAGCCATCTGGTACTATCAGCGCGCGAAAGGGTCTGAAGTCTAAGCCGGGAAGGCTTGGCACTCACGGCTAGGATCGACCTACCGCGAGAGATGCTCATGATGAATAGATTTACGGCAAGAGTAAATGCTTAATGATAATGATGATGTTATGTCCTAGACCGGGGTCTCATCGACCGGACCAGTCGATTTACGTAAGCCTGGACCCTAACCCTGGGATCCCCCATATGGAGGGACCAGTTGAAACCCTCCCCCTCCTCTGGTATCCACTATATCTACGCAAATGTGTCGCGTAAAGGATCTTAAACTAAGCAACGCTATACGAGCTTGATCAAGATGGCTTTGTTTCCAGCCGACTATCTCCCCCCCCGAGGGCAAGTTTAGCTCTCGAGAGGAGCTGCTTCGTTCAATCAACAATGGGCATCAACCAAAGGATACGCTTTCACCACTAGCCGGTCTCGTAAGGAGAACTCTGGAAAGCAAGTAGTTATATATGCTTGTGATCGACGAAGCCAACCAGTAGACCAGCTACTCCCCGTCAACAACAAACAACTACACATGGAACTGGTTGCCAGTTCTCAATACTGGCTAAGGAAGCTCTTGATAAGACCAGCTAGACTCTTAAATATCGACCAGATCCACGGCACTCGATCCATAACCACGAGCCAAGTCCCCATATACTAGCTCATCCAATCCACCGTCGCCTACAACTAGGAGATCAAAAAGAAGTCACGAAGCTATCTAATGCTGGTGTAAAGCCAAGAAATATCCTCCCTTATTATATACGACAAACCTCTGATTCTACCCCTATACAGCAAGATATCTATAACCGACTGGCCAACGTACGAATGAGAGCTATCAAGGCCAAAATCCAATCCATGCTTTAGCCAACCAGCTCAACAACGAGGGCTTTTGGAGCCGTATCCAGTATAATGAGAGTACTGGCGAGATTACGGCGATCCTATTTGCCTATCCAGCTTCTTTAGCTTACTTTAAAGCTTACCCCGACGTATTGATCTTGGATAACACATATAAGACCAATAAAT
This sequence comes from Thozetella sp. PMI_491, assembly GCA_021432635.1. NCBI lineage: Eukaryota > Fungi > Ascomycota > Sordariomycetes > Chaetosphaeriales > Chaetosphaeriaceae > Thozetella > Thozetella sp. PMI_491. The sequence goes on along the minus strand of MU270067.1, from coordinate 124,795 downwards.
ATAAGATGCCCCTTCTTGATATAGTTGGAGTAGATGCTTGCCAGCGCAGCTATCGCGGGACGCTTCGCGAGGGGGTTTGGGGCTTGGTGATAAAATTCGGAGGGTAATGAGGGATGGTGGTGTACCTAGCAGCTTAATAGAACCTTGAAAGCCTCGGGTCCCTTTGTCTATCGTGAAAGGTTGGGAAAGTTAGGAAAGGTCGGGCACTGATAAAAAAAAAGTTGTCCGTTCAGGAAGAAGTTGGCTTCCTTCTCACCCCGGAGTCACCTTAACTTGAGCTTGACTTACCGGCCTGGCAACTTGATGGAACTCTGACCCGGTTCGCTTTGTCCGATTGGAAAGGTTGGGCACTGTAAATTTTGATGTCCCTTGAGAGAGAGGCCGGAGTCGCATGAGACGGGACGGTAGGTGAATGTTGCAATGTTGGGTTGCCCAGTCCCGGGGCCCGGCGTAGCAGTGTACTGTGCTTGGCGCTCAGCGTCCGCGCGTTCTCGGGGAAAGAGGAAGACTGAGACACCGGAGAGGCCTATGGCTTCGGAGTCACCTTGATTTTAGACCTGGTAGATTGGAAGAACTCTGATTTGATCACTCCGATGGAGTGGGAAGTCTGGGGATCCAGAAGAGAGACTCTGGGGGATATCAGGTTCGACTTGAGGGAGACGCCGGAGAAGCCTCTGGGGATCCAGAGGGAGAGTTGGTGGATGTTAGATTCGGTTTGAGGGAACCGTCAAAACATCGATTGGAATAGTCACGGACAGGCGACAGTGGAAGTAAGCAATATACCCGAGGCTGTTAATCATGGACGAGGAGGGCGCCATATTTACACAAGGCCCCGCGTATATTATGACTATTAGACGTATCTTAGCAACGCTAATTCTATTCCTAGTTCATAACGCCAGCGCAGCTGTACTCTATCTCTTTGTATATCTAGATATGGTTAAGGAATCAGAGGTATGATAATATGCTGTCTCTTGAGATGTTCTTCGCTTGTTACAGGATAAAACAGTAACCATCTATATTAGTCTCGCCAGGCAGAATCATCATCATTCCATGGCTAACGAAACGAAACGCTGCCTCCGATATACATACATGAGGATGAGTACTCACATAGAGGGTTTCTTCTCGCCGGCCGCGACTAACCGCCTAGCATCGTAATTATCGCCTCCGGTACACACGAGGGTGAACCGCCTACGAACTGCTCATGGCTCAAGGCATATATCGAGTGGTAATAAAGTCGTTATTGTCGCCTCTTCCTTCTTTTCGCTGTCTCTTTCTCAAGCTCCCGGTTGTTTTAACTTCTTAATGCCGCCGTAGTACATGCGACGGGATATGGACTGCCAATATGCCCCTATACTTTATACTGTACACGCTCCAATTTACGCAGCAGCCATGCCATATGCCACCCGAAGACACCCTGAAGACCACGCGCCAACGCCGAAAGATTGCCCGTTCACTCATCGTCCACAATCTCCTCCACCCTAGGTGCCACATAGGCAGCGCCCCGAGGTTGCGCGGTGTTGATCTGGGTGTCGGTCGCCGTGGTGGTCGCCGTAGCCGGGGCTGGCTGTCCGGAGGTAGCAGAGAACGTTGCTTGGGCGTGGGCAGAGGCCTTGCTGGAAGACGACTTCTTCTTTTTCTTCTTGCCGGCGGTCTGGAAATTTTGAGTTAGTGACAAGACGCTTAGTGACAAGACGCTTCGATCAAATATCGCCGTGGCGACAAGCAGACCTAGCCGGGAGCGCTCACCTCGTGCCAAGCCCAGACGGGCTTGAAGCTTTCCACCACCGACACGTCCTCCCAGAGATTCGGGAATAACCAGAGGCCCGGCGAAGCCACGAAGTAAGTGACGCAGAATAAGATGACCCGGAAGATTGCCATGGCGAAGAACAGACCTAGGAAGCCTAGGAAGCCCCAGCTGAGATAGTACACTCCTTGGCGCAGGAACAGGGGCCACAGGGGATACAGGACGACGGCGAAGATGGCAACTAGCGCGAGACCGGCGTAGACCTTGCGCATGACCTGGCTTCCCTCCCACAACCAGACGTAGTAGAGCTCCTCCTTGGCCTCCTGCTGGGGTTCGATCTTGACAGTCCACTGTCCCTTGACCCGCTTGCCCTTCTTGGGGGGGTGGTCGTGGCCCTCATGCGGATCAATCTTGCTCACGCGGAGCGCAAGCATCGACATGGGGAGCAGCTTGAACGTGTTCTCGAGCGACGCACGGTCAGTGATCTCCGGGAGGGACGGGTCCTTCTTGCGCGCCTTTTCGTACTCGGGCGACTGGAGGACTCGCAGCGCACGCTTGACTGGAGTATGCTTGTCAGCCTAGAGTGGTCACCCTGCCAAGGGCAGTTGCGGGGCCGCATCTCTGTACAAAGCGACTTACCTTTGAACATGTCCTTGCGCTCCCCGTTGAGGATGACGGTGCGCGGCTTGAGGGTCTGGCTGCGCAGGAACTTGGCCAAGGAAATCGCGACCGGGTTCGGGGGGCCGGGGAGGATAGGCTGCGGCTGGGGTTGGCCTTGCTGCTGTTGCGCCTGCTGTTGCTGCTGCTGTTGCGCCTGGCCCCCCTGTTGCTGCTGCTGCTGCATCTGCTGCTGCATAGCCTCGCGCATCTTGGCCTGCTGCTCGGCGTGCTGCTTCTTGAGGTGCTCGACGAACTGCGGAACCGTCATGCCATGCTTCTCGGCGTCGATGGCGAGCTGGCGCTGGATGGCGGCGATCTGCTCGGGGGAGGGCATCTGGCCCGGCGGGGGCATGGGCATCTGCCCTGGCTGCGGACCGCCCTGCATGGTGTTTCTTGGTGTATTGTGTGACGCCGGTGTTGGTCGAGGTAAAGGAGAAGGGAATAAGAGATTGATACCTCGACTTTGGATTGGAAGGAGTGGCAGGTGCAGAGGACAGATTATCTGCTCGTGGTGTTGGTGGTTGTGGTGGTCAAGTCGACGTGTCTTCAAACCCACAGGCTTTGGGCTCCGTAGGAGCGGCGATAATTCGATCTGGACAGCTTTCAACCCAGAATTTTGATGGCCCCGGCTGCCGGTGTCTCCAATAGCATGGCCCGAGCGGCCCTGCAGTCGGTAAATCGAATGGCCGATGTCAGACAAGCCTCAAGCGGCTGGTCCATGCTTCTTGTCAACCCCACCATCTGTGGCTTGACGGCTAGCTGGACGTAGTGACCGCTAGACAAGCCACATTTAAAAAGTTGCCGCCCACCGTGCCCAGGCTCGCCAGGCAAGCCAGGGCTTGCGGGCGGCGGGCCACCACTATTCAAGCAAGAGTGGCCCCTCTACGAGTGCTCTCGATTCCTCAATTCCTCAATCCCCTTTTTATTCCTTCCCGCCCTCGCGGGTGTCCGGCTAGGCAGGGAAAGGACCCCAAAGCCTGAGGCTGTCACACAAATTTTTTTTTTGCGTCCTGCCTGTGGGCGGGTATGTGCATCGCATCACAATATTGATTCTTCAGCGCTAAATGGTCAAATTGCCCAACCCATGTCTTGGGCTTGACAACCTCTACGGCGCTCCGCCCTCCTTGCCGACCGTCATGAGTTGCTCCTTCTTTTCCCAATTCGGTGTCTTCTAGTCAGCGCCGATGGAGCGAGCAGACCCCTCGTGATGGGATTTTGCCTCTCGTTTAAGTGAAATCCCGACAAAGGGGAAGGAACCCGCGCCCACCCAAGTGGATCGAGCGAGAGGCCTCAAAGCCGTGTGTGTGTACGCGTTTGTGTGTTTTGCCGGTAATCGGCGCTGCGGCTACTGGGACACCATCTCCCCAAGGGGCTGAACGAAGGTACGGAGCGAGTGGGAGGAGAGGGGCGGGAGAGATGTGTTGATCAGGAGGTCCACACCCCTCTTGTCATGTTCTTTGCCTCCTTCTTGCCCTCACCCCCCCTAGCAGCTTGTCGCTGTCAAAGGGGTTTGCCCCCGGCCAGCAACTCCACGGCGTCGACTGAATGGCTCTTGTGGTCTGGTGGGAGGGCCGCCATTCCCGATTCTGCCGCGGTGCCTTGCATGTCGTGATAGCATGCTCCCGCGCGGGCGCGATTCGACGGGCGCGATTCGATGGCGAAATGCCACCTCTTCCAGGGGGGGGGGGGCACCCAGGCCCTGTTGCTGGCTCGTGTCGCTGGCTGGGTGCACGCCGATCCGGCCAGCTCGGCCTGTGTTTGGAAATCTGGGAAGCGGAGCGCGGGCAGACACTCCTAGCGGATCCGGCGAAGCCAGCAGCCAGCAGAAACCACAGCAGCAGTACGGAGTAATCGCAAGCGTAGCGACGCAGCGGTGGAGCCGGATCCGGCGCGCTGGTCGCATGCCTCGGCCTGAGCGAAACAATCAGGAGCGTTCCGCAGCGCCAAGGGCCGTTCGTTTTCAGAAGGCGACCCAAGTAAAAACAGGATGCGGCAGCCTCGGCGGGGGCCCAATCTGAATGGCCCACGAGACGTCGCCCTCGGGGGTTTGTGGCAATGCCGCCGGTGACAATGGGCTTGAATGGGCGCGGGTGTGGCCCTTGTCCAAGAAAAGACTGAGACATTTGGAGACATTGACTCGTTGCCGTAGACCAGTCATCTTACATCACTGGCCCGCGGACCAATCTGGTGTGTAGCGCCAGCCATCCGATACATCACTGGACCCTGGCAGTGTAAGCGCCTACTGGCCCTCGGCCAACCCCTCCCAGCCTATCATGTGCCGACTTCTGCATCTACACCTCCCGACCTCCAATACCAGAGTCAGCAAACCATCAGCTAGGGGTGCTGGTATAACGGCACTAACGAGGAAACGGGGGCCGATGCCAACGCGGATGGATTTGGTCGGGTTCGTTCGCTTTTGTTCCTCGCCGCCACTGGTTGGCGTGCGTGTGGGTGGGCTGCGCTGCTTTGTTGGTATATTATATCTCTGCTTGCGTCTGCCTCCCCGTTTCCGTCCTCCCGATACACACCTCGTGCCTCTGGTCAGTGTGGTATAGGTCTGCCCCTCGCCCCGATCGCTGGTCGTCGCTCGTTTTTCGTTTACTTTCGCTTTTTCCTCCTCCCTCCTCAAGCCTTGCCAGCCTTCTTGGGACCTCACCCAAAACGATATGCAGCTTTCACCAGCGTAGCGAGCGCCAGTTTCCCGAGATATTTTGGGCAGCATGTTGGGGGAGGTGTACGCATCTTGCCTCAGCTCCATCACCCAGTGCTGCGGGACCCGCGAGCGGTCTCGTCCCGGTGAGTAGAGCCGCCCGGCCGGCATGGCGGCGACTGCCGCCGCGTTCTGCCTCTCTCCCCGCACCAAGTGGATGGCATCTCTGACCTGCGCTGCAGCCAACGAAAAGCAGTTTGTCGCCCTTCGAGACCATCACCCGCCGGCGCTAGCGGCGCCGCCAGCAGCACACCTATGGCCCCAGGAGAGACAGTACGGGCGACGCCAGGAGGGGGGCAGGGCTGGTAGCAGGAAGATCTCGGCCAGCCGTGGTGCCGTGGCTGGGAGGAAAGGATGGTTCTCGAGCTCATCCTCGCGCCGGCCGCAGATCTCGGCTCCATCTGACTTCCGCCATCTGCACTCCGGGGCGTACCAGTTCTCCCCGGTGGAGCCGGTCCGGCGTCTCCGGCCAACCTCCTTCCGTCCGCTCGAGCTGAGCCTCTACCTGCCCGAAAATGAGGTCTCGCCCATCCTTCCTCACTTTGGCGACCTGGAGGACCTCATCACGCCCCCACCTCAGGCTTATACGCAGGCCCACACGCCGGTGCAAACTCCGATGCAGACCTGGTCCGAATGGGACGGCAACAGCACGACACTTACCCACGAGAGGAGCTATTCTTCCATGTCATTCCACTATCCCCGGCGGCAAAATACTAACGGATCTACCCACTCACAGTCGCCGAATGTCTCGCCTCCTTCTATCCCCCCTAGGGCGCGGGCCAGACAGCAGCAGCAGCAGCAGCAGATCACTGCTGCCGCCGCTAACGTCGCCGCCGCTGCTGATGACTCCCCGAGCATTAGCAGGATAGTGGAGCGCATCGCCAGTGCCATCATCGAGAGGGACCGGATCCAGGACGAGATCGACTCGATACTCGAGCGCCAGAGTATTTATGCCGGCAGTCGTCCGTCGACCGCCCATGACATGCATGGTGAGTTGCAGCCTTGTTGTACGCTCGCACCTTCGCTGACGGCGGCAGACATCGAACCGGTGCCGTCCATCCCGGCTCTGCCCGCCGCGGGGCCGTCTTTCGCTGAACGCCTTAGCACAGAGAGCCACAGCCGACCACCCACAGCAGTAGCACAACCAAATGCAATGCCACGGCGGGATAGGGTATTATCTGGCGATGCCTTGGCGGGCCCCAGAAGCTCAAACCAGATGCCACCGTACACCCGCATGGCGATCCAGCGGGCGCAGTTCAAGGACGAGCGGCCCTTGGATATGCCGTTGGCCCCCCCGCTACCTCTCGTGCTTCGACCACCACTCAGGAAGAAGAAGTCGTTCTCGAGAGTATCGAACTGGCTCTTCCCCGCCGAGGAGGAGCATGGAGACAACATCGGCCTCGATGCCATGACCAGCATCCCGAAGCCAGTGACCGGCCGAGACGGCTTCTACGCGCCAATTGAGGGGATGACGAGGACCAGCGTTGACACGGTCTCGTCCGTTTCTTCGTGGGAGTCTGAGGAGGAGGAGGAGCGCCAGACGCTCCCGACGACGACGTGGTCACCTGGCAGCAGCCCTACCGTCAAGCAAGGGACGCCGAAGCAAACACCCATGTTGACACCGACGATGGACAGGGCGGTGTTTGTCGAGGAAAGTAATGCCCACCGACCCACCAGCGTCGGTGTTGCCTTTTAATCGAACCGATTCACTCTTGTATTATACCTACACTGTACTCTTAGCTGCATTGATACCACCATGAGAAATGGCCCGAGGGGGAAAGGGATTACGCGGTTTGGTAACACACCAGCCAGCATCTTATTCACGGCCGAGATAGAGGCTCGGCATATGGTTGGGGGCGGGGTTTTCAAAGGTCTCGCCGGGACGAGCTACACCACATTTGTTTGCATCTTCGATAGTACCTTGATACCAATGGGCAGGTGTGTTGTCATCGCAAGCAAAAGAGCAATTACTCGCGGGCTAGAGACATTGTACTACTGTGTACATACTGCTGATGCTATTCCTACCGTAGCAGGGGTGTACTGCGGAATGTATTAGTTTCTCCCCAGTCCACCGTCAAGGAACCCTGTCGTGTTAGAACAGCCCTTGCAAGTGTTTCTTCGGTGCCAAGCAGGCGCTATGCACCTGCTCCCCACTATCGACGGCCTGCTGCGTGCCTGCCGCGGGGCCGGCACTATGCGACTCAGGCTGGATTGCCAGGGGAGCCACACAATTGGGCTGCTGCAACACGTGGGTCTCGGGGATGGGGCATTATTCGAAATCTCCCGAGCGCATCGCCAGCATTTCTTCTCCTTTAATGACCGAAGGGACGCGCATTAGCACCACGGCGCTCTCCAGTCAGCTATGCTTCATTTGGGGCCCGCCGGCTCGGCCCAGAAGATCCAATAACGAAGCAGGCGGAGGGAACATGGGGCCTTCCACTCTCGTGTCCGCCCTCAAGTCCTGGGTTCCCGGGTCCGCGTACAAATACAGCGCCCTGCCCCCCGGCGCTCCGTCCTCCCGGCACCGGCGAAGACCGACGACCGTGTGGAAGCCCCGCAGCCTGCCTCCTCTCAAGTTTGCCTTGGCCGCCATGTCGCTCGCCATCTTCTTGTATCTGGGCGTCGCGTTTGCGTATGTTGGGCCCTATTACTCCCACCCCTCTACTAAGTCGTAGCCCCTGGACTGGTGGACGAAAAGCTCACGACATTCCATAGGCGCGGCACCTGCGTGACTTGTGACACGCCTGAAGATGGCTACCAGTGTGCACCTGAGCTGTCACATTCGTGGGGCCAGTACTCGCCGTTCTTCAAGGTCGCCTCGGATATCGATCCAGGCGTACCTCAAGGATGCAAGATCACCTTCGCTCAGATCTTGTCACGTCACGGAGCCCGCGACCCCACAGCCAGCAAGACGGCGACGTACAGCAAGCTGGTAAACGGCATCCACGACCGGGCGAGCTCGTACGCCCCCGGTTGGGAGTTCATCAAGGACTACAACTACACGCTCGGCGCGGACCAGCTGAGCATCTTTGGCCAGAAGCAGATGATCCGGTCGGGCATCAAGTTTTATCAGCGCTATGAGGCCCTCGCCAGTAAAGAGCTCCCATTCATCCGCTCTGCTGGCCAGGACCGTGTGGTTGAGTCGGCGCAGAACTGGACTCAAGGGTTCCACCAGTCGCTCCTGGCAGACCAGGCCGCCACGGCACCCAAGGACTTCCCGTACGATATGGTCATTATCTCCGAGGATGCTGGAGTAAACAACACACTAAGCCACTCGCTCTGTACGGCATTTGAGGACGGCCCTTACTCGAGCATCGGCGACGACGCCAAGGGCGAGTGGGCCGACATCTTCACCCCCGCGCTACAGGCCAGGATCAATGAGAACCTACCCGGGGCTAACCTATCGACCAAGGACGTCATCAGCTTCCTGGACCTGTGCCCTTTCAACACGGTCGTTGAGGGGAAAGTGTCGCGTTTCTGCAACTTGTTCACGCCGGACGAATGGCACGAGTATGATTACTACGAGAGCCTCGACAAATGGTACGGCATCGGGCCGGGCAACCCGCTGGGCTCGAGCCAGGGCGTCGGTTGGGTCAACGAGTTGCTGGCAAGGCTTACCGGCACCCCGGTGGTGGACCACACAACAACGAACCAAACTCTAGACACGTCTCAAGCTACGTTCCCGCTCAACCGCACGCTGTACGCTGATTTTAGCCACGACAACGATATGACGGGCATCCTGGCCGCGCTGGGGCTGTACAATGGGACCGCGCAGCTGAGCAAGACAGAAGTTCAGCGGCCCGAGAGCAACGGCGGCTTCTCGTCTAGCTGGGTGGTGCCGTTTGCAGCCCGCATCTACGTTGAGAAGATGAGCTGCCCGGGCGCCGAGGAGGAGCTGGTCCGGATTCTGGTCAACGATCGGGTGGTGCCACCGCAAGGTTGCTCTGCCGATGCTCTGGGACGGTGCACTTTGAGCAAGTTTGTTGCAAGCCAGAGCTTCGCGCGGAGCGGCGGCCTTTGGGACCTTTGCTTTGTATGATTCTGTTGCCTGATACCCCAATAGTAGGGCGCACCAGCCCCGAGTATGTAACGTTCTTTGAGATGTTGCTCCAGGGGGGGCTAGGAGAGCTCGCTGAATATTGAAAGATATCTAGCAGCCCATGTCGATTCGAATACATGTACCGCGAAGGTGACGTTACCAATACCGGCAAGGGTAGGTAGTGCCGATGTTTCGAAGTCGTTTTTGTCCACCATTGAGGGCCAGTTTTATGCTGGGCGCTAATTGTCTTTGTCGCAAGCCCAGCTCCCGTACACAATTTCGCGTCAGTGGTTCGTCTGATGTAGGGTCTGCTGCCAAAGTGACCAGCTGGTGCTGTGCCTCGGGAGCTGAGGCCGGGCCACAAAGGTCATTTACATATTCAGCTAGCTGTGGATTGTATGGACCACGTCGTGGAACCTCCCAATGAATAAACAGGGTCCCAGAGCAAGGCGCGGTCAAATAACCGCAGCCATGTACGGATGTACGAAAGAGCAGAAGTTTATAGAAGGATGAGGGGTCCGACGCAGGGGTCAGTAAGGCAACCACGGTAGTTGTCGTAGTAGTGAGAGTCTTCTCGCCATTCTGAATATGATGACCTTCTGCGAGTTACCGCTATTGAGTGTCGGCACACAAGCCTGCGGGTGGGAGATGGCCTTTGTCCACTGCTTGTGTAGGGCTAACCAAATCTTTACTGAATCTCCTCCCCGAGCCCATATGGCAACAGAGGGATAGGCGGTGTTTGCTCTAGTGCGCGGTTTCGTGGCGACGAGCCGGGTGCATGCTAGGGTCCGCCGACACCATTCGTATATAGAGTAGCACGGAAGCTAGGATAGACCAAGGCGCAGGTGGGCGAATAGAATGCAGCAATCAAGAGAGCGACGGCTCAGTGGCCAGCGAAGGAGCTGTCGTGCATCATTGGCACGGCTTCGGGGGGCTCCAAGCCTCAGTTTGCATGCAGCCCATCGGGGCGCACGGCCGGGGGCGGGCGACACGGGAACTGGAAATAGAATAGTTTTGGGCTTCTGTCGTGTCGAGGCATGCAGATGGGAAGGTGGCTCGGGCCTAGCCCAGCGCTACAGGCAGGCTTGCTAGGGAACCTGGCACGCTGGGAGCCCAGGGCGGGGCATTTTTGGCTTCGGCGAAACCAGCCCTGTTGGAGCTCCGGTCGCCAGTGAGCAGTGAGGGGAGCTAGCCTGCCAGCACATCGAATCACATCCCATCATTCTTACCCGACGTCAGCACCTTCTTTCTTTGCTTGGAAGGCGGCCTTGAATGCTCACCACATCCGCATTTCTACACCTCTCGTCCTTTTTTTCCTGTAAACGGGAAAGGCAGTGGGTTGATGTGTCAGCCATCAACCAAGAGACAATCCTTTTTTCACCCCCCTTTCTTGCCCTTGAATCGAGGCACGCAAATGTCGGCGTGACGCCTGCCCGCCATCGCCCCATCCCGCATCGATCGTGTGAAGGAATCCCCTTCGCGACCGCCTCATCTCGCGCAAGCCAATCTGCGCATCCTATCTAGAAAGACGGAGATCGAGGGCCTCTCCTCGCGACCGCCACCATGGAGACGGCCGGAATCATCGTCCTTATCATTTTTCTGCTGCTGATCGCGGCGGCCATCGGCTGGGTCGTCTTCACTCGGATGCGCGCAGCACGCTTGGGCGTAAGTCTTCCGATCCCCCGCAGGCCGGGCACGCGACCGCTCGGCCGCGCAACCGCCTCCTCCCCATTCTCCGGACTCAACAGTCGCGCATGCGCCCACACCTACCGTGAGGTAGGCTTGAAGATGACAACCAAGGCTAACCGGCCATCTCCAGCTCCCACCTCCGTCCTTCAGCTCCTACATCCCCTTCCTGAAGTCGTCAGCTTCCAGCCAATACGGCCCTCCGCAGCCCGCGCCAGGTGGCGTCCAAGGCTGGATCAATGACCGAATCCGAATGTTCAAGAACCGCAACTCCCGGACGGCGGCCGGTGCTTACGAACCCAGCGGCGCCGCGCCTCGCGCCCGTGGCTTCGATCCGGATGAGGCTTGGGACTCGCGCGTCGGACATGAGGATGCTTACGGGCCCAGCGGCTACTATGAGGAGCAGGAGCTCGGCCTGCATCCCCATCACGGCGGTACCAGCTATGGCGGTGGCAGCAGCTACCCCATGAACCTTGCAGCCACGCCTGGCCATGCACCCGAGGGCTTTGGATCAGGCGGCGATGCAGAGGACGAGGCTCGGGGTAGGACCAGGAGCCGATCGCCTGGCTTGACTGCTCCTGGTGCGCGGGCTGGACGGCCAAACCCTTTTGACGACGATGCGGAGCCGAGCAACATCAGCCTTCGAGGCGTGAGCCCGCGCCCTCTCGATACGGATGCGGCAAAGGCGCAAGGAACGGGGCAAAAAGACCCCGGCTCGGGGGACAGCCCAAGCGAGAGGAGATCGATTTTCCGGGAGAATGTGTGAGCGCCGGGCTGGTGCTGAGGTGACCAGAGGCAGCAAGTGGCCAGATTGGAACGGTTGATGAGCACTTAACGAGTGATGCCGTCGCATTGTACAAATCCTACGAGAAAAGGGGCCAGATGGCGCCTCGCTTGTCAGCACGCCCTACATCGTGAGTCGATGGTCTTGTGTACAAAAAACATGCGAATCGGAATCGTACGACCAGCGCCGTGTTTCGTGGTTTATTTGTTTGCAGGGAGGGAAAGGGAGGAGTTCCGCAAAGGGGGGTTTTCTTTGTTGGCTTTCTGGCTTTGAGACACAGATATCACGACCCAAGAAATACAATATTGGGAGCATTCCTTCCTTCTCTCCATAGCCGGCTTTCCCTACGGCACATACATAGGTATATATACTCTGTACGGCGAGCCCCCCTGGCCCTGTTTATTGGCCTGTGTGCGCAGCTGGCGAGCCTACCGCGATGACCAAGCAGTTGACTAAGATTAGCAGTCATCACTAAGGGAGGTCATATCTGATCTACGTAGTAGGCCCAAGATCCATCTTTGCCGCAGCCCTTGGCCGCCCTTTGAGCACAGGCCGCTTTGGCCTCCAAATACCCCCTTTCCTGCTTTGTTTGCTTCAATCCTTGTAGGCCTTGGAAAGTCTCCTGGGCGAGTGGGTGCGTAATGGACCTCTAACGTCCCTCCTTTGCAAAAGTCTGTCGGAGTCCAATCAAGAGTTGCCTCGAGGAGCCAATGGCAAACTTGCAACCTAGCATGACATTCCCTTGTCCAGCAAGACAGGCGAGGCTTTCAAAACGACGCTCCACCGAATACAATTGAGATCATTGTGGGCCCCTTGGGATAATCTTGGGAGGGGAGCGCCTGGAGAGCTACCCCGCCCCTCGGAGAGCTACTCAACCTACCCGACAACGGCTTGGTACTGTACCATACTGTGTACCCTGAAGAAAGCTTCAACCTTTGAGGCTCGACCGCACCAGTAGAGACATTCGCCTCTGGAACCGTCAGCATGGCGAACGCCAATCTCCAAGAGATTCATGATACACTCCTCCTCATCGCCTTCGAGGCGGGGAGGATGATCTTGGCCGCAGATCCAAACTCGGGTGCCCAAGACACCAAGCTCAACTGTATTGTTGCTCCCGAGTCAACTGCCCGCGTTCCGTAGCTGACGCCCGTACCAGCCGTCGACCTTGTTACGGAGACGGACCAGGCGGTCGAGAAGATGGTGTCGGCCCGCCTCCGGGAAAAGTACCCCTCATTCCTGTTTGTCGGCGAGGAGACCTACCAGGCGGGCGTGACCAAGATCACAAACGAGCCTACCTTCATCGTCGACCCCATCGACGGCACCACCAACTTCATCCACGGCTTCCCAAACGCCTGCATCAGCCTGGGCCTCGCTATCGACCGCAAACCCGCAGTTGGCGTCGTTTACAACCCCTTCCAGGACCTACTGTTCAGCGGTATCCAGGGCCAGGGCAGCTACATGCAGCGCAACGCCTCACTCGCCGCCGGCCAGGGGCAAGGCCCTCGTGTGAAGCTCCCGGTGGTGGGCAAGGGTGACGGGAGCAATGCCCCGCCGCTCGAAGGCCTCGAGAAGGCGCTCGTGACGATCGAGTGGGGCTCGCAGCGCGACGGAGAGATCTATGCCCTCAAGATGCGGACCTTCGCGAAGCTCGGCGAAAGCAAGGAAAGCGGCGGTAGCATGGTGCATAGCCTGCGCGCCCTGGGCTCGGCGGCCCTGAACCTGTGCAGCGTGGCAGCCGGCCAGACAGATGTCTACTGGGAGGGCGGCTGCTATGCCTGGGACGTATGCGCTGGTTGGTGCATCCTGAATGAGGCCGGGGGTCTCATGGCCAGCGGCAACCCGGGCGAGTGGGAGCCACCGCTGGACTCGAGAGTGTATCTCGCCGTCCGGGGTGCACGTAGCGGCCAGAAGGAGATCGTCGAGGAGTTCTGGAAAGTGATCGGCGACGGCAGACTAGACTACCAACACTGACCTGAGTCCGGCGACTGGCATGCTGGGGCTTTTTGCTGCCTGCATTAGACTGAGACGAAACAAGCGGGCATCCTAGATCACAGAAAGCTCTATACAATTCATTCCAGACAGCGTCACAAAGAAATGACAATAAGAACCGAAACGCTGGGAACATGCCAGGCTTCCACCATTCCAGTCTTGTGGGCCGCAGAGGCGTAGAAGGTTAAGCTGGTACCCGGCTCCCGGGTCAAGGATGCTTCTAAGACTTTTCCAAGATACCGATCATGGCAATCGAAAAGCACGCTGGCGGGCCGGGCTCATCCTCAAGGGCATGGGATCTGTCCGAACTGACGAAGTGCGGTGCTATCAGTCAGTGCTAGCCATTCTGCTGGCGAACATCCTCCAAGCTGATGCAGTTTAGACACTACCTGTCAGGGTTCCTTCAACCTCGACGGCGAAATACACCCAATATTCAACCTATGGGAGTTCCCGGATGACAACGATGCTGGTGTTGTCGAGTCACTCGTTGCGGAACTGGACCAGCCTCTCCTCCTAGCGAGCCGCATATTAGAAACCGCCGGGCTGCCCTGGCTATCGGAGCTTTTGATCAGAGACATACATGATGCTTCCTACCCCGGGCGAACCGTTGCTGAGGAAATCTTCCGGCACCCGGCCGATAGCAGTGTTGGCGAGTCGGCCAAGACACCCGATATAATCGTCCGGCACTTTGACAATCCCGGGATTCCCCCTTCACTCCAACGCAGGTGGCTCCGGGCGACAAGCTATAAGCTGCAGACTGAGCTTCCCAAGCAGATAGTTTGGCATCTTGACGGGACCATATTCGACACAAACGGCTGGGTTGGATATACGTGTCGACACCCACGCCGTGGCAACCATAACGAAGGCCAGGTGTTATCGGTGCCAGAGCTCGACAGAAAGGAGACCATCGAGGCATGTGATGCACAGGGCAAGGCCGAAGGTGCTTCGGGGCGGAGCTTGACGGTGCTGGTAATGCGTCAGTACGCTGCCCGCCTCATGCACTTGCGGAAGCTGGGTAGATTTGGTGGTGAGGAGTACATACTCACGGCATTCATGGCCGCCGTCACCTTGTTGCACGAGTAAGTGGTGCATTGGTGTTTCAAAACCACACCTTCCCTCGCTCCACGAGAACAAACAAACGCGGCTGCTTGGACAGAAGGGCGTCGCTCCGTGGTACAATATGCTGCCAGCCAAGTGCCAAGGGTCAAGATAGGCCGGCTACATTAAAGTCGACTAATTCAGGGTCACAGACTCGGCCACGCGGCCTACTGGAGAGACTTTAGAGCCAAGAACGCACGCATGACAGAGCCCTACTTCGGTGGTGATCTAGAGATGGAGCTGGGCGATAGCTTTGTAGCGCACATCTTCGGGGGCTGGGTCCCAGTTCCTATTGCTTCTCAAGAGCAGCTTCTCGCCGAAGGTATTACTTTCAAAGATGGGCTTGCTTGGAGACAGCACCTCACCCGGGATCTCCACAAGACACGGCCACGGTACCGGGCGCACTACTCTGTGCAGGTCAAACAGTACGTCCCCAGTCGTCATCTTCTAACACAGCTTGTCTTTCTTTAGGTAGCGCCCTGAAGTCGGGAAACGTATGGCTAATCCAGCGGACAGCGTCGCCAGCCTGTTCGACCGAGCTCGTTGGGTAAGCAGCGTACCGCCTGGCTCCTTCATCCGCCCAGAAGCCCTAGCGGGAATACATGCAGCTGCTCACCGTAGGCTCGAGCTTGACGAGCAGCTCGGTTGGCTCGGTCTGCATGCTGGCGCTGCTCTTCCAGACTTTCAGTGGGACCAAGAATCTATGTGCTACTGTTGGAGGAGCAGCCGTGCTGCTCCGTTTCGGATCCCTCAGTACCAAGGGGCCATGAGCCTGTACTCTCTTGTACCTGACAAGCAGCCGTCCGCGGATCGTCCAGGTCCGGGCCTAGCACAGGTTTTGGCCAGTGAAACAGGCCTAATGCAGGCTCGGATAAGACCCGATGCGCCACCTCGCTGGGGGAAGAGGCAACCATCGCGGAAGAATCGACTGGCTGACCGAGCCCATTCACAGCAATCTGCCGGATAGTTGAGGGTTCCCTGATTCGTGTGAGTGAGCTCGATTCTACCGATTATGATACATCACCTGGGCTCGGTATGCGGAAAATGTCGGCTCATGCAGTCCGAAAGCGGTGTTGGCAAACTCACCGGGCATTGACGAAAAGCTTGGTTTCTAGAAGCATGTGAAAACCGAAAATAACCATTAACAGAGCTAGGGGAGGAGATAAGAAGCATGCTGATGGAAACTGTGGAGCTACTCAGGGGACGGGGAGCTAGTGAGACCACATCCTTAGTATTATGTACTCAACTGGCATGGCCGATGTGGCCATGAGTAGTCGGTGAGGCAGGGCTCGTATGCAGTAACAACGCTGGCTTCAATTCACCCCTGCGACTCGAAGACGAAATCGGAGGAAGAAATAGCTGAAAAGAAATTCTATCCTGCGCGACCGTGATGCTTAATGCAGCTAGCTCCTCTCCTAACACTTGTCGAGACTCTGCACTCAGAGATTCCAAATATCATTATAGTTCACTGCCGCCTTCTCCTAGAAGAAACGGGCGACATTTGAAATTGCGGGGATACATTGCACATGGCTACCAACGGCATAGCTGATGGTGCATATGGGTGGCCTGCGATGCAGGCGTGAGCAGCTCCTAGACTTGATAATTATCAACTTGAGCCTCTCAGATCGGTTTCCCTCTTGGTGCTGTTGCACTTATGCAGCGAGGGGAAGGGACGTCGCTGCCGTACAACGTGCGTGCAGATGCTTTTCGCTTAAGCTGACGCGATCCAGGGGCTATCGCGCGCCATCGCTGGGAAAGCTAGTTTGGAGCGGGCAAACAAGCCACCAAGAAGGGGAACAATGGGCGGGTGGTCGAGTTATTAGGTGCCTGTATCGGCTGAAGAGGGCGACCAAGTGGCCACCCGTCGCCACTTGGCTTGCGTTAGACGGCGCTGGTCAAACGACCAACCCCAGACTTTGAGGCTCTTGCGGCGTCAGTGATCAACCCCCACGAACCCCCGTGCCCCTAAATAGGCCCCAACCAGGGTCCTCAAGTTGTGGAGAGAAAATGAGGCAAGTGATTGGTCCTTAGCTCGAGAGACTTGGATGAAAACACGGGGGATGGAGCCGGTGTCTGGGGTAAGAGGGATCCATCCATCGCCATGGGACGAACCTCTGTTGTCAAGTTCAAATCATCGCCAACTAAACACGACGATGGTGTTGCGCTCTCCTAGAGCTCGGGCCAGTTCGAACCGCACCGAGGGTGCCTGTCCGTCATCGGCCGTTGCCCGAGCAGGCCCCTGGCTAGGCGATAAGATAGGCCAACTGGTCTCTTCCCCTCCTCCTTGCCAAAGCTGGCCCCCGATCTGGTAATCTCACCAGCAAAACCGCTAGTGCACTGCGAGGACGGGGCAACTGCTCCGATGCACGAAGGAGTCCGTTGAAGCGCCGAGTCTGGGCCCCATGTCCCATCGAAACCGGCGAAGGCGGGTGCAGCAGCACCGAGCCCTCCTCAACCTTGACGACTGAGGACAGACAGAGAGGACACGAAGAAGGAGGGTAGCAGCGAGCCCACTTGAGGCTGGGAGGACGGCCCGGACGTGACCCCCTAGGGCATGCCGGTCGTCTAGCTGCACGCCTAGCGGCTACGGTTGAAAGACAGCTGCAGAGTGCAGACAAGCGTGCTCGCATATGCGGGCGGGAGTGGAGAGCTCCTCTCCATACACGCAGGACGTGGGCCGGGCTTGCAGCAGACGGGCCCTGTTCTCAAGGCTAAAAGACATGCGCTTGATAGGCAATGCAACCTGATAAGCACCCGCCTTGCCATTGCAAGCTCGAGTCTCGTTCATCGGTCGATGGCGTTGCCGGGATGACGAGGCGTTATCTCGCGAGCGAATATCATCATGGATTCATGGTTCGATGCCTTGCCTAACTAGCGGAACCCTGAAGGAAGAAAAACTGGCGGGGAAAGGAAACCGCCCCAATAAGCCTGGTGCGAGGGCTAAGGGTTTTATCCACACCGGTCTCGGCCCGGGGTAGCGCACGCCTGATGGATGGTGGACAGTTCATGCCTCACCGCCGCGTAGGGGAGCATAACCCATTTGCCGCACCAACGACATGCCGCACCCACCGGCCTGGCAGATTCCTTGGAAGCTTGAGTCGCGAAGACGCACCTACGAAGTACGAGGTGGGAAGAGCAGGGGCCTTCTGACGCAGCGCTATTGACGTAATTAGATCGGACAAGCTATCGGGTGGAGATTGCCACGCAGCATAGAACACGCAGGCCGAGGTACGGTGAAACTCCCGCGGTTCACGATCCATGCTGCTGTAGCACTCGTAGATAACGACTTCAAGATCAAGAGAAGCAGAGAAAAGGAACATTCAAGGAGTGGGGGCTTGCGAGACGATCTCGTGTGTGGCGCTTTTGATTCACAGCCATCCCTAAAGCTAAAGGGAAGAGATGCACACGCGAGGCGCTATCTACTGGGATGGAGCAGTTCACACGAGCATGGTGCAAAGGACGGTTCGAGAGGGAAACCGCCATTGATCCATCCATCCGTCCTGACAGGAGTAAGAGGGAAAGACGTTGGAACTAATCGGGCCCAGCCAATGAGAAATTTCAATGAGATAAACCGATATCGTTTCTCAATATTTTATCAGACAACCCATTGGCCAATGATATTGATTTGCCTCCCTGTCTCAACGCTAGCAAGACTTACATTTCGTTGGGCACAGACAGTCCGCGTTTACTGCGGCCTGCTCCCGGACTCTAGGCTTGAGTCCATGCTGCACCCGCCCCTCTCCCAGACGGGGCGAGTGAGAGAGTGAGAAAAAAAAAAAGGGCCTGCAAGATCGTCGGTGGTTATCTCTGACCTACGGGAAGGAAAGAGCGAGGAGGGAAGGGGGGTCTGAGGACGGGACATGTACGGGCAAAATACTTCTCTTCGGCATTTCGGGTTTGCGGTCTGGCCCATTGAGATCATCGTCTTGCAGCGGTCGGCGCAAGGTTTTCTTGCCAGCTTTCCAGTCAAGCCAGAAGTCAGGCAAGCGAGCCTCTTGGTTACACATGTTGGACTCTGGCTTGTCTAGCTCCGCCTCCCACTATGGGACGCCCCGAAAGGGCGCTCGAGCCCTGCTCGCGCGACCACCAGCACTAAGCCGGAAGCGCCTTCTTCGTGAGCGGCCCATAGTGTGCGGTTCTAGAAGCCGAGCCTAAGTTGTTTTCTTCGGTCCGCAACCCTACTGGCCTCCGAAGCTCGGTTTGTTGTGATTCATCTGCCACTCGGTGCTTTACTCCACCACACCTTCTTTTCCTTCCTTGCGCATGCGTGTGTGGGTACGTGTGCCGTTCCCTTATCTCTCTTCTGCCGTCGTTCCCCTTCCGTGCATAGCTGGTTTTTTTTTAACTCCCCTCTCGGCTCCTGCATTTCATGTAAACAGGGCTCGCCACGTTTCAGTGAAACCCTTGACCCCTACATCCCCAGCCGGGCCTTCCCGTAGCACTCCGTGTGTCTATCTTGCTCAAAGCCCCTCTCTCAGTTCCTGGGGATAAAAAGATAGCTGTTGCGCCCCAGCTACTACCCTCCGTCCTGGTTCTTCTTTACAGGCCGGTCCATACACTACACAACCGCTCCCTCGCCCCCTGTCCCGCGACACCTGCGATCTCTCTTGCCGAGCCAAGTGTACTGCGTGGCTTGCCATAGGTCGGAGCCAACGCAACAAGCAATGGCTCTAGCAATAAAGAGAGGCTCGCGTATCCGTGATCCGGACTCGTTTCCGACTCTCCAGCTCTTCGTCCTCGGTATTTTCCCCTTTTCACAGCTTCACTTCCCCTATGGCTTCTAACTTGGCTCAATCAAGCTATTGTCCGTCTTGCTGAGCCTATTGCTCTCACCTCCATCTTCCCCTATGCATGGGCTCTTGTTAAAAGGTTTGAGATTGGCAACGAGGATGACGCATCCACTTACTCGGGCCTGCTCATCTCGGCCTTTTCCTTCACTGAAGCTCTGGTCGGCGTGTTCTGGGGCTCCCTTTCGGACCGCATCGGCCGGAAGCCAGTCCTCCTGGTGGGATGCATCGGCACTATGCTGAGCATGGTTATGGTCGGCTTCGCCTCGAATCTCTGGGTTGCCTTGATCGGTCGCGCTGTTGGCGGGCTGCTTAATGGCAACATTGGCGTGATTCAGACCATGGTTGGGGAGCTGGTAAGCCGGCCCGAGCATGAGCCACTCGCTTACTCTATCAGTAAGTACAAACTTCAGTTTGAGAAGGTGCTCGGGGGGGCTTAATGTACAGTTGGAAGCGAGGAGATAGATTTGCTCCTCTACCTGCTACCAGCTGGCTAGGAGATCAACATAGCAGAATACCTCCAGGTTTCTTCGGCGCTAACTCTTCTTTGCAGTGCCCTTCGTCTGGTCTATTGGAACGATTATTGGACCCGCTATCGGAGGACTATTTGCAGATCCGCAAGAGACTTGGCCAGAGGTGTTTGAAGGAACCATGTTCCATACGTTTCCGTACCTCCTTCCCAACCTGATCTGTGCCGGCATGCTCTTGGTCAGCATCATTCTCGGATACGTTCTTCTGGAGGAGACGCATCCAGACATGCAACCGCGGGTCCTTTTGCCCGATGATGCGTTCGTCTCGGAAGAGACCCCTTTGATCGAGACTTCGGATGCCATCAAACGACCAGCAGTGGACCTTCGGGACGAGAATTATGGTACGATCAAGGGCCGCGACGAGAGTGCCGCAGCCCCGAAGTGGTCCAAGGATGTAGAGAAGCGCTCTTCCCACAACATCTTCACCAAAGAGATCATGGCGGTTATCCTTGCCTTGTGCATCTTTACCTACCACTGCATGACCTACGACCACCTTTTACCCATCTTCTTCGAGGATAGCCGGGCCCCAGATACCTCCGTGCTCTATTCTACCGCCTCCCTGGACCCCTTTTACTCTCCAGGAGGTCTCGGCCTGACAGTGCGTGCGGTTGGCATGATAATGGCCGTGAATGGCGTTATCTGCCTTTTCATCCAGGCTGTGGTCTTCCCCATCATGGCCAAGAGAATTGGAGTATACAGGCTCTTTATCCTCGTGACGGTTTTGCATCCTATCGCATACGTTCTGGTTCCGCAGCTTCTATTTGTTCCCGGCTCGCTGCTCTACCCGGCTATCTATTTCTGTCTAACAGTCCGGAACCTGTTCTCGATTCTTGTTTACCCGCTCCTTTTAATCTTGATCAAGGAGGCAACGCCCACTCTTACTGTCTTGGGCAGGGTCAACGGACTGGCAGCAAGTGCGGGAGCGGCCTGTCGCATGGTGGCACCGCCGGTTGCCGGGTACCTCTATGCGGCTGGGAAGAAGATGGACTGCACCGGTCTGGCCTGGTATGGTAGTGCCCTTATTGCCATACTAGGCTCGATCCAATGTTTTGCGGTTCCGAGGAACAAGGCTCGCGAGCCTTGTGAGGAGTATGGCGTGGCAGGAAAGCAACCCGCTGCCGGGCCGACCGTTACGGTCACCGAGATGGAAGAGTGAGCCGACTGCGACATATCGCTCTGGTAAATCGAACCCCCCCTTCTTTTCGGGGGAGAGCTTAGGATGCTGCTATCGACTCTCGGTGGCTTCGAACAGTTTGCAAGCACAGGTGTGCGAGAGAGACGTGTGGGTTAAGCGATGGAGAACCGCTAGATTCATTACTCAAGGGGCATTCTCATTGACGACGCGATGACAGAGAAAAAAATGGGTGGCGAGGCGTTCAGGGGCATTTGCTTTACATTTCATACGGTGGCTGGGCGCGTACTTCGCAGGCATTGGCATCAACGCGAAATGAGTGAGAGACGGGCACTTTCGTGATTATTCATTGGCAAGGTCATGGTGGCATTGCATTCTGGTGGGCTCCAGGAGCGCATTTTTGAGAGCAAGTGGCGTTAATGTGTCACGCAAAGTCTTGATAGAATATAATAATAGAACTGGGTCGGCGGTTTCTCAAAAGGCAAGGGCTGCAGGACCGAGTGCTGACGGCGGTGCCGGCAGTGTTGACATCCCCCCTTTCCATCAGGCTGAACTTTCGCGTGCCTCGCGAATGAGGACAAAAGGACGAGGGAAATCATGAATCTCGCCCGGATGCTGATCTGCCCGTCTGCCAATCGGGAACTCATTTTGTAAAGAATTTTTTTATTCAAAAGAGCATCGGAAATTTGGCTAGCATCATTGCAAAGCGAATGTAGATGGGATTTTTGCTTGATGATCTCATTGCCCAGTATTGCGGCGGAGAGGCTGCAAGGCCATCTCGGTGTGGTTTCTCGGGCCCGGAGGTTTGCCGGCACCTTCTATCTAATTCCAAGTCGGAGCCCACATATTCTTGATTGAGCCGTCATCGCGACGACTAAAATTTTTGTCGCCCCAACTTCACCTGCACTAGGCACCAAACTCATTTCTCGTTCGCAGTTTTAATACCGGCAGAGCAGCCAGTCCTTGCGACGAGTCGGAATCTCCACTCGCTTGATCATTTCCTACCTCAGACCAGCGAGGCTATTCCGCCGTGCCGGAGCCCGCGCCGACGTGATGGAGAACCTCGCCAAGGACACTGAGCGCAAGCTCAACATCGCTGATGGAGATGGGGGAAGCCACCAGCCGGGGGCAAACACACAGGTCCCAGATCTCCCGCCGTCGCTAGCCCTAACCGCAGGCAAGACTGTAGACGAAGTCTTTGCCGATCTGAACCAGCACCCTCTCTTTATGACAGAGCTTGACGACAACGACGAGGTCGCGGCCTTGCAGGCACTTGCTTACGACGGTACGCCGTTCGAAAACGCAACAAACTTTAAAGAACAAGGCAACGAGTCCTTCCGCGAGAAGCGATGGGCCGATGCCAAAGAGTTCTATTCAAACGGCATCAACTTGCTCGTGGCTGAGGCACGGCGTCGTGCCAGAGGAGAGAAGCCTAAGCCTGAGCAGCTAGCCGGCCTAGAGAACCCTGATTATGACCTAGACTCCCCGGAGGAGGTCCAAAATGAGACCACCCTGCTCGAGCAGCTGTATGTCAACCGGGCCGCCTGCAACCTGGAGCTCAAGAATTATCGCAGCTGCACGCTCGACTGTGCTAGTGCCCTGCGGCTGAACCCGTCCAACGTCAAAGCCTTCTACCGGTCCTCACGTGCACTCCTTGCACTAAAAAAGTTGGCCGATGCCGACGATGCGGTGAGCCGGGGTTTGGCGATCGACAAGGACAACGTGGCCCTGGCCGCTGTGGCCAAAGAGGTGGCGGCCAAGAATGCAGCCCTGCAGCAGAAGGACGAGAAGGAGCAGCTGCGGTTGGAGACGCAGAAGCACCAGAAGCGCCTCCTTTGGGCGGCGATTCGGGCGCGAGGCATCCGCACGCGCTTTACAGAGAAGCCACCTGAGATGGGTGATGTGCAGATGCAGCTACTGCCGGATCCGTCAGACCCAAATAGCCACCTGAGTTTTCCAACAGTGCTTCTCTACCCTGTCCAGCTGGAGAGTGACTTTATCAAGGCATTCAGTGAGACAGAGAGCCTGGAGCAGCATTTTGGCTACGTCTTTCCGCTGCCGTGGGATCGCGAGGAAGAGTACGCGACAAACAGTGTTGAGTGCTACATGGAGACCGTCTCTGGAGGGCTGATCAAGGTCGGCAAGAAGGTACCGCTATTGAAAGTGCTGTGTACGGGCAAGGTAGAGGTGGTAGACGAGTTGGTCAAGATCTTCGTTGTGCCCAAGGGGAAGGCGGATGTATGGGTCAAGGACTTCAAGGCTAAGAAGGCACTGGAGAAACCAGGGCAGAAGTAAAGGCGGCTGTGCATTTTCTCGTGCTAAAGGCCCCACAGTTGCGGCTCTTGATGGATGAATGAATGACCGACATGAGGAATAAAGGGGTGTTAGGCGGTACGGCATTGGAGGAAATAGACAACACTTTATTGATACCCATTTGGCATGATTTATTAACACGGTGAGATTATAAGTAAGATAACGTTTCGGTCTCGCCCATGTCCTAACTACAAAGCCTTGGGTAACAGAGGTGACCTTGACAAACTCGCCCGGGCTCCTTACCCATTCCCAGTATCCATTACAACAACGGTTTCCTGTGTCTTCCATGTTGACTTTGACCCCAGAAAAGACATACAGCAATTTAACGCCCATGTGACCCCAAAATTCCATGTCATACTTCAATAAACCTTCGCCGCCGATGGTGTGGCACTTTGTGGCCGATGAACAGTTCCCGACGCCTCTCCTTTTGACCTTGGCAACCCCCCCGAGATAGTGAAGCCAGCTTCAAAGAACAAGCAAGAATCCTTCCTGGAAGCACCAGCTTCCACTCATTACATCGAAGTAGCCCGCTGTCTCTTCCTCCTATGCATGTCCGTATGCGTAGAAAGCGGAACGGCCGCTGTCGTTTCGGCCGACTTCACCTCGCCGCCGCTGGCTGATTGAGCAGTGCCCGAAGCACCGGCTGCCCCGAGACTCGTGATCCGTACATGACAGCTCTCCTTCTGTGCCTGCCCGGTTCCGAACTGCTTCTTGTCTGTCTCATTCTCGATGTCGCGAACGCTCAGGTGCATCAGCATCATGGCAGCGTTCTTTTCCGAACCATTTGTGTTCGCGAGCGATGTCGCAATCGGGCGGTCGAGTGGACCGGCCGCCATGCCGGGTAGGCCTGGCCTCGAGGAGTGGTTTTTGGTGCCCTCAGAAAGCTGATGAGTGGGGGGTAGTGCCGCAACTCTCTCAACGCTCTGGCTCGAGCCAACTCCGTCCTCGTCATCGCGCTCGCGGTGGGTGTAATTGGCGGACCGCTTTTTGTGCCAAATAGTGTGTTTCAGTGCGGTGGAGATGCTTGGAGTCGAAGGGTAAGAGTGTGAAGGGCTGGTAGTCAAGGGCTCTTGACGCTGGGGGACCACGGGATGGAGCAGATTTACATGGTTCTGCGGTTGGCTGCCATGCAGGGCGCGGTTCCGCTGCTCCAAGCTTGTGGCCCGCGGGATGGCACTGAGAATTGGATCTGGAAGGGCATGAGGGCTGTAGAGCGGTGGCTCTTCGCGATACATGCTGTGTTGGTTGTGCGTGTACGCGAGTTGGTTGGTGCTCTCGTGGTTTGCCACGGTCCAGCCCGAGCTGGGGGGCAGTCGCTCTGGCGCAGCAGATGTGACTGTTGCTCCCAAGGTCTGACTCTCCGGTAGCACATAGCCGCCAACTATCAGAACCGGGCTTGGCTCTCCCGCTTCGCCTTCAGCATCGCTTCCATAGGGACTATGCAGACCGGTATAGCCTCGCGGATGTAGCTGGCGGTGATACTCGACTTGCATCCTCCCATACGGATGAAGAGGGAGCACAGCATGTGTGTAGTGTGGCATCGATCGCGGATCGTGGTGTGAGCTTGGCGAAGGAGGAAGGCCGGCGCCGTGGGCCGTAAACATACATCGGAACATCTCGGCTTCGCGGGCCGAGGCAGCGATGATGGCAGAGTCAATGATCATGCGACCATAGCCGGGGCCCTCTGGATCGATACATTCGGACGGGAATTTAGGCCCAAAGATGGGGATCAAAGCCCCGGAGATGTGGTGGCAAAATGTTGTACACACAGCTCTTGCGCAAGCAAAGGGCATCCAATAGCCTGTTTATGGAGTCAGTGGCTGTTCCTGAAATCTAGCGGCTGAGTAGAGTATGGGAGTATGAACCTTGCGCCACGATAGAACCGCCTGTGATGCTATGCGTGATGTCTCGGAGGCCTGGGTTCAGGTTGAGCATCTTGGCCGGCGTCGTCTGCTTCATGTCAGAGCCCAATCTGTCGAAAGCTAGACGATGGATATTTGGTCCTTGGTCACAAACAAACCTTGGAGTATTTGCAGCACTTGAAAAACGGAGTCATTCTGACGAGACCGACGTTGTAATCCCACATGACGATGTATTCGGTCTCGTCACCTGAGACTTTGAAGCTATACTGGAAGACTGCAAGGCGCGCTTTAGCTCGACGGCTCGTGCAAAAAGAAACTCGAGACGCGAGGTCGGCGTTCGTTAATGGGGAGTCACCTTCAAAACTCTCGCGGCCGGTCTTTTCGTAAAAGTCCTTCTTACCGCTATTGTAGGGGATGTGTCTGCAGTACTCATGGACTCTTCCAAGGGGGTGCACCTGATACTTGCGGGCCTCTCTCACCGAGGCCGCGTCGAGAACATCGTACGGAGAGAAGTTGACGACCCCCTTGGCCTTGGCCTTGGCAAATCCGTTCGATTCTTTCGTCATGTTGTGCTTGCTGATTGAGTGCAAGTGTCTGTCAAGGAGTCGTTCGCCGGTGTACGAGGAGGTGGGAGAGGAGGAATCCGGACTTGGGCGAGGCCGGGCAACGGGAGGGCGCCCCGCTGGCTCCGGATTAAGAAGGGAGGCGACGGTCAGCATGGCGGTGAAGGACCCAGTGGATATGTCTCGTCTACGCTGTTCGGCTTCTGCACGAGGATGGAGGAACTGAAGGAAAGTCCGGCGCCGATGCTTTGGGCGGGTGTGGAGGCTGGGTTGCAAGACGGGTACTGGGGTTTATCAACTCAGACAGCGCGTGCAGAGGGAGGGGGAGGGGGAGGATGTGTGTATGTGTGTGGACGGGTGTGTCTGCTGCCTGAGTGGAAAGAAAAGGGGGAAACGAAGTCCCTTTTCTAGGACAGCAAACAACAAAGTACCCGGCGGTTCCCCTCGTGGAGCGTTGCTAGGATAGCCGACGGTCTCTCAAGCTACAGATACAAGGATCTAGGAAGGGTGGTCTTTCATACTTGGGCTCCAAGGATGCAATTATGTGCAGCTCAGTGGCGGCCCCCGTGGCCGGAGAGACCTTGTCGTTCGGCGCTCTCGGTGCAGATCCTTTGTCGTAGGCTCCTTGGAATCGGCGTCTAGCGACCCCCAGGCGTACACTCTTGATCTACGTACTTCGTTCTCTCCGCCGTCGAGTTGAAAGCCACAAAGTGAGTTGCGACGAAGGAGGCGGCGGCTAGCGAGGATCGCCTCAAGTCAGCTGCCCGGGGAGAGGGAGGGGGGGCGAGGGGAAGGGCGATAGAGTCGACTTTCTCGCTCCAGAGGGTAGAGTCGGCGCGAATCAAAGGCAGGGGAGATGACAGCGGGCTCCGTTCCGATGTGATGTCTCCTGATTCGCATAGGTTCGACTGTCCGGAGGGTGCCGGAGTGCCCAAGCTGTTCCGTCTCCTACCGTGTGGTCCTACTAATTCCAAAAAGCGACCCGTTCGTATCGCTTCATAGGACTGCCGGTCTAGGCGGCGAAACCATCTATCGACCTTGAGGGTCCGCTTTTGGAGAATGGCGGGTTGGAATCGAGGTGAGATGGGTTTCAGTAGATTGCACGAGGAAGGCAAGTGTCGGATCGAAAGGGAGATCACAGGCGACGAGATGACGCACTCCGCTTGTGACGAAAGATGGACTTTGAGGAGGGCGAAGGGCAAGGACGGCGTTCTGGACCCGTGGTTTCTGCAGCCTTGGGGGGTCCCGGGGCCAAACATGGGACCAGGCTGTTTGAAGCGCTTTTTGACACCCACCAGGCTGTCGGATGGCTGCAGGACGTGCCGCCTGCGTACTAGGTCCAGGTGGTCTCCTCCAAATTGTAGAACAAAGAACATCCCCTGCCCGGGCTTGCTTCTTCCTAGCCAGAATTGCCCTCTTGACTCGGTACAGCCTGATACACGTGGCCGTGCTCTCCCATGTCCCCGCGCAGCACGAGGGGAGAAAAGCTCATGGTTGACCGCCCTTCTCTCACCAGGACATCGGTGAGATGGGCGAAGGGGTGAGGGCCCGCTTCTACCTGTCTGCACGGCTGCCCACGGCCTCAGGACCCAACTCTACAGGGCCGATGGACCTACCTGATGCCTTGCTGTCTCAGTCCCTTCATGTGATTTCCCATTGCCTCTTCCCTCGCTGACCGCCTCAAGGAGACGGTTCCCAAGCCGGGTATGTCCTTGGCATAGGAGACAGACAGTGCGTGTATCCGCGACCCGTCCAGGGAGATCAAATTCTAGGCTTTTCGAGAAGCATGGGTGATGGGAGCCTGGTGCTATCTAAAGTCGGCAGCGAGTGCTGGCAGAACGAGAATGGGCAGCTGGCACTACAGTAAGCCTTATCAAGCCCTATTTTTTTTGTTCTTTCGCAACCCATGAGCCTGAAGGAGTACAAGTCGACCTAAGAATTTCCCGATAGGAAGTGTTAGCCTTGCTGTGTGGTGCACTTTCGACCTGGCACAGACTTGGCCATCGTGGGCTCCCTCTTTGTTCACCTGCTTGGGCGTGGCCAGCTCGACCTCATGATCTATAGGTGCCACCCCAGCTTCATTGCCAATCGGCAGTCAATAGTCAGCAAGGGTCTCCCCGTGGCTGGAAGGGCCCATAAAGAGCACCGCGAGCCTATAGAACAAATTGTACCCGCAGCTATCACATCGTCCACTCCGGGGCTCGAGATTCTGTCACTCCAGCCCCCACCCCTCGGCAGATCGGAGAGCTGAGCTGAGAGACGAGCGAGAGAAATGACAAGAAAGAAGGAAAAAAAAGTCCCGGAAAAGGGGACGTTCTCGCCAACAACGCAGAAGAGCCGGCTGGGCAGAGATGTGGTACTCTGGTCCAGTGTGGCATCTCTCGAGTCTTCCGTGAAGCAGCCCTTACGTACCGATCCGCCCGGAGTCGCTGCTGCAGTGTGCCGTCGTGTTTTCTGGGGCCAAGAGCCCGCCTACGACGGAAGGTGAGAGCATGGTCCATGCACTCCCCCAAACGGGAGCTGTAAGATGAAATACTGCCGAAATCAACAAGACGAGACAGAGACAGGGTGGAGATCCAATAAATTGCGAGTAAGGGTTGCCTATGCCACCCGCCACCATGTTGTGTTGTTACTGAGGGCTAAAGAAGAATACCACTTGTTATAGATAGAGCTACGGCAGGGGATAATGGGACGAAGGTTTGGAGCCGACGCTGTAATAGTAGAGGAGACCTAGGGAGTGAGGCGAGCGCCTCCAGCCAACGTCGGTTCTCAACCAAGAGTGGACAATCGACCTACGGCTGATCGCTCAAACCCTCGTACTGCGGCTTCCGGGAGCTTCAGAGCACAAAACGCCGGGAGGGAAGGGCATGGCATCTGGGGCCACCAGACCTCCGTATATTGATAGAAAGCGAACCCTTCAAGGTCTTGGATGTTTTCCACGTGCAGGGAAGCGCCGGCGGAACCCGTTACTGGGGCTCCCGGAGAGGTTTCAGAGGCGCTTTTGTGGGACTGCATGGTTTTTTGACAGGATGCCGCCTAGAGAATTGCCAAGCGGTGCAACCCTTGTGGTGTGCGCGGTAACATGCATAGACTCGGGAAATTTCTCGCCTGCTCAGGCTTGAAAGGTGGTAGGGACGTCTGAAGGGTCGCACAGGCACGATGTGAACAGAGCTAGGTCGCGTAGGACCGACAACGCCCCGTTGCTTGCCACTGAGGGCTGGCGGGCGAGTTTGGCGGTGGCGGCAGGGAGGTGCTGGGAAGCACAGGAGCCATGGGAGATGACCTCTGTGCCAAGGTAGCAAGAGAATTAGACCCACAGGGCCACAGGGAAACGAAGCCGCCCATCGTCGTCAACTGACTGGTGTACAAAGCTCTGGCTACCGGGCCGTGGCATCA
The DNA here is from genome assembly GCA_021432635.1 of Thozetella sp. PMI_491. Taxonomy (NCBI): domain Eukaryota; kingdom Fungi; phylum Ascomycota; class Sordariomycetes; order Chaetosphaeriales; family Chaetosphaeriaceae; genus Thozetella; species Thozetella sp. PMI_491. The sequence continues at coordinate 95,502 of MU270067.1, read as the reverse complement.
CTGCGCTCTGGAGGCGTTCATTCAACGATGCCCAACGACCTGAATGCGACGCCCCCAATGTTCGAGCCGCAAGAGCGGCCACGGTTTTACGAGCTCACACACCCACCCGACAAGCTCGGGAATAAGGGAGATCGGGAAGTATGTTATGTGCTGTCTCCCTCCGCTTGGGGTCACCCCACGACCAACTTCCAGGGGCTCAAAACAATACACTCCAACATGATTGGCCGGACGACATGCTCCATTGACGGCTACAATAGGCGGGCGGCAAAGTGGATAGGAAGCAGACCAACAGGGTGAAGTGTTACCGATCCATTCAAGTCTTTCTCTTCCCTTCCCATTACATCATCTCTGAGGTGTCCAAAGGGGATATGTTGATGTGACATGGTCGCGCACCCGGTTTTGCCAGGGTATTGACGATTGATTGGCTTGACAAAGGAAGGCAGGTATGTGGGCGGAGAAAAGAAGCAACTTTCGGCTGGTACATTATAGCGACAGATGCGCCGAATGAAGCCCGGCATAATATCCAGAATATGATTGAGCGGGAACTGTGAACAGTCTCCTTGAGGTGACCTGTCGACTTGCAGGGGGCGCCCCCTCGAGATGTTCCTAGGACTTCTTGCTCTCCCAACATTCGCCCCGATGCTTCTGCTCAGTTTCTGGCCGCGTCCGCGGCACTATCCCACTGGCAGCTGTCACATTCGATTCGGTGGGGTAGCTTGGCTGCCGGGCCGACAGCTTCTTTACCAGAAAAGGGGGCAATCACGATGCGCGTCACGAATTTCGCGCTAGACCCGATTCGGGATAACGCACCAATCCCTTGAATTGTTTACATCCGCCAAACTGTTTCGATCGCGGCACAACACTCGACACGGTCTTCTCAATAACTTCTCCCCCCGCGTTTCCGACCCCTCCTCTTCCACCACATCCCTAACAACCCCCCCGAGGAACTTGAGGACTGGGTCTCTCATTCGTTCTTTTCCTTCCATCTACCTCCTATTTCTTTACCCAGACCACTTGACGACTTGGCGGGTTGAGTACGCATGCCGCCAGGCCCCCGATCAATCGCGCGCTCTCTACTTCGCCTCTCTTCGTCTCGCCCTGTTTACGCTAGACCAGCGGGCGCTCTATTCCCCTGCACACGGGCACCATGGACTCCGACATCATGGACGATTCGGTCTTTGATGACTACCAAGACGAGTCAGATGGGTATTCGCCAGAGGTACGTATGTCTGGTCGGCTCCCCCTCTGCATTCGCGCGTTCACGCGCAACTGACGCGTCACGAACAGAAGCCCAAGGCGAAATCAACCGCAAAGGCGCCAGCAAAGACGGCTGGAGCCAAGGCTGCCCGACCAAAGAAGACAGTCCAGACCACTCTGACGGGCACAAAGGCTGCATCAAAAAAGCGACCCAAGCCTGAGAGCGACGACGAAGCCACCACTCTCTCCAACACCCCTCCCAGCACCAAGAAGCAGAGAAAGGCTCCGGTCAAGAAGTCCAGCGGTAAGCCCCTGGCTGAGATCGAGAACGACAGCATGGCGCTGGACGAGCCCGTCGACTCGCCGCCCAAGGCCAAATCCAAGAAGAGCGCGACCGAGACCTACCAGAAGCTCACCCAGCTGCAACACATCATCAAGCGTCCTGATACCTACATTGGCTCTGTCGAGCGCACTGAGCAGAGCATGTGGACCTTCAACAAAGAGACGAGCGAGATGGAGAAGAAGACCGTCTCGTTCGTGCCTGGTCTCTACAAGATCTTTGACGAGATCCTTGTCAATGCCGCGGATCAGAAACAGCGTGAGAAATCGATGACATACCTAAAGGTCACGATCAACCGCGAAAGCGGCGAGATCAGCGTCGAGAACAACGGAAAGGCCATTCCGGTCGAGATGCACAGCAAGGAGAAGATCTATATCCCTGAGATGATCTTTGGCCACCTTCTGACCGGCTCTAACTACGACGATGACGAGAAGAAGACGGTGGGTGGCCGAAACGGTTACGGTGCCAAGCTCTGTAACATCTTCAGCACCCGCTTCGCCCTTGAGATTCAGGATTCAAGCAACGGCAAGCGCTACAAGCAAACCTGGACCGACAACATGGGCAACATGGAGAAGGCCAAGATCACTTCCAACAAAACCAGCGACTTCGTCCGCATTACTTTCACGCCCGACTACAAGAGATTCGGCATGGACGGAGGTATCGACGACGACCTCGAGGGTCTTCTTTATCGCCGTGTCTATGACATGGCTGGCACTGTCGAAGGTGTCAAGGTCCACCTCAACGGCGAGCACCTCAAGGTTGACTTCAAGAAGTACTGCACCATGTACGCCAAGTCGATTGCCAAGGACCGAGACGATCCTGTGGGCGAGGGAGAGAAGCCCGTGGCGACAGTCGACTTTGAAGACTTGAAATCCAATGCCCGGTGGAAGATCGGCTTCACCGTCTCTGACGGATCGTTCCAGCAAGTTTCGTTCGTCAACTCCATCGCCACTACATCAGGCGGCACCCACGTCAACTACATTGCCGACCAGATTTGCCAGGCCTTGCTCAAGGACCTAGACAAGAAGAAGAAGGGCCACTCGCTCAAGATGAACCATATCCGCAACCACATCTTTGTCTTCATCAACTGCTTCGTCGACAACCCTGCTTTTACCTCGCAGACCAAAGAGCAGATGACAACCAAGATAAGTGCATTTGGCAGTACTTGTAAGCTCAGCGATGCCTTTCTCAAGAAGATCCGGAACACGGATGCCATCAACAACATCATGCACTTTGCCGACCAAAAGGCGGACAAGATCCTAGCAAAGAGCGATGGCAACAGACGCTCGCGAGTGAGCAACGAGAAGCTGGTCGAAGCCAACTTGGCAGGAACGAAGCGTGGCCACGAGTGTACTCTCATCTTGACCGAAGGTGACTCCGCCAGAGGTCTCGCCGTCGCCGGCCGTGCCGTCCTGGACCCTGACCGCATCGGTGTCTTCCCTCTGCGTGGTAAGATGCTGAACGTGCGCGATGCATCCGTCGACCAGATCTCGAAGAACAAGGAAATCGAAAACATCAAGAAGTTCCTGGGTCTCAAGCACAAGGCTGTGTACACGGACACGAAGAACCTCCGATATGGCCATCTCATGATCATGGCCGATCAGGATCACGACGGCAGCCACATCAAGGGGCTGCTCATCAATTTCCTGCAGGTTCAGTACCCGTCCCTGCTCAAAATTCCTGGCTTCTTCCAGGAGTTCATCACACCCGTTGTCAAGGTCTGGCAGGGAAACAACCCCAAGAAGCCGCAGAAGTTGAAGAGCTTCTTCAACATACCGCAGTACGAGGAGTGGAAGGAGCTGCACCGCGCAGAGCTACGCAAGTGGGACTACAAGTACCTCAAGGGATTGGGTTCCAGCGACAACGAGGACGCCCAAGTCTACTTCACCGCTCTGGACGAGCATCTCAAACAGTTCGACGTCATGACGCCTCCCGAAGCTGACCTCTTCGAGCTCGCCTTCTCGAAGAAGAAGGCCGATGCGCGGAAGGAGTGGCTAGGCAGCTTTGTTCCCGGCACATACCTCGATTCGTCTACCACGAAGGCTATCTCGTACGACGACTTTGTGAACAAGGAGCTCATCCTGTTCAGCATGGCAGACAACATGCGCTCAATTCCTTCCATGCTGGATGGGCTGAAGCCTGGTCAGCGCAAGGTCATGCATGGCTGCTTCAAGCGGAATCTTGTCAAAGACATGAAGGTTGTTGAGGTAGCCGGTTACATCTCTGGAACCACGGCCTATCACCACGGTGAACAGTCTCTGCAGCAGACCATTGTCGGCCTGGCGCAGAAGTTTGTAGGCTCCAACAATGTTAACTGCCTGGAGCCGAGTGGCAACTTCGGCTCGCGACTTTCCGGCGGCTCTGATGCCGCCAGCGCCCGTTACATCCACACTCGCCTCTCGCCCTTCGCCCGCAAGGTGTACTCGGTGCTCGACGAGCCCAACCTCGAGTACCAGTTCGAAGATGGCAAGATGATCGAGCCCAAGGTCTTTGCCCCGGTGATCCCCATGGTGCTGGTCAACGGCGCTGACGGCATCGGCACGGGCTGGAGCACTTCCATCCCCAACTACCACCCCATGGATATCGTGAAGAACCTTAAGCGGCGCATGGGCAGGCTGGATCCTGACGACACAGAGGAGAAGCCCTTTATGCCCATGATCCCCTGGTGGCGCGGCTGGAAGGGCACTGCCGAACCAGAACCGCCGAATCGGTTCAAGTTCAACGGCATCGTGGCGCAGGATAGTATCAACACCAACGAAGTGGTCATCACCGAGCTGCCCATCCGCATGTGGACTGACGACTTCAAGGCAAGGTTGGAAGAAATTATCCGTGCTGAGAAGACTCCCTCCTTCATCAAGGACTACCAAGAGTTCAACGACCACAACGTGGTGCACTTCGTCATCCAGCTCGACGATAAGCACATGAAGGCTGCCCTAGAGGAGGGCCTCAACGAGCGGTTCAAGCTGAACAAGTCGATTGCCACCACTAACCTGGTTGCTTTCAACACCCGCGGCCAGATCCAAAAGTACGAAAACCCGGAGCAGATCCTGGAGGAGTACTATGCCTTCCGCTTCCGGATGTACACCGAGCGAAAGGAGCACTGGCTCAAGGTCTACCATGCCGCCTACCGGAAGCTCAAGAACCAGTATCGATTCATCCAAGAGATCATCGAGGGCAAGCTTGTCGTGTCCAAGAAGAAGAAGGCCGTCCTGGTCCAGGAGCTGCGCGAGCGCAAGTATGAGGCCTTCCCACCGAAGGCTGAAGAGAAGAAGGCCAAATCGACAGACGAGGAAGTGGGTGCTGTCAAGGAAGACGACGACGATGACGTCGATGACGGCACGGGAAGCTCCCGAGACTATGACTACCTTCTCTCTGTAAGTTTTCTCTATAGCCCGCTCTGTCGGTGCTTCTAGACTAACCCGGTCTGCAGATGGCCATCTGGTCCTTGACGGTCGAGCGTCTCGAGAAGCTCAAAGCCCAAATTGCAGCAAAGAAGGTCGAGTACGACGAACTCGATGCGCTGAGCGAGAAGGATCTCTGGTGCAAGGACCTGGATGCTTTCGCCGAGGAGTGGCAGACCCAGCTCGACCTCGATGCTGAGATCAAGACCAACATCGGCAGGAAAGCCCGGCGCGTCTCCAAGAAGATCGGTGCTGGCGGCGGCCGGGGTCGCCGCGTCAAGGATGACGATGACTATGACCCCGAGAAGAAGTCCAAGGCCAAGGCCGCAAAATTGGCAAAGTCCGAGGTCAAGACCGCCCAACGCTTCGCGGAGATGTACACCGCCAAACCGAAGCAGCCCAAGACCACCGGTCTCGATGGCGCAGATGATGACTACGCCTCGGATGACGACGACTTTATGTCTCTCGGCAAGGCCAAGCCCGCTATCAAGCAGGAACCGGCCTCGTCTGCTCCAGACGCAGCCAATCCTCGCTCCAAGCGTGCCGCCACTTCCAAAGCCAAGACGTACATCCTCGACGACGATGATGATGACGATGACCTAGACGACTTCATGGACCTAGGCAAGCCATCCACGGCGACGACTGCCGCCGCTGTGAAGGCAGAGTCGGCCTCCGTTTCCGCTGAGGAGGCCCCCGAGAAGCCGACCAAGCGAGCGGCCGCCGCGAAGACCAAGCCCATATATGCCGACGACGACGACGACGACGACGAAGACATGGACAGTGACGACGACAAGATGCTCGGAAACATTGGCGCAATGGTCAAGGGCATCGGCGCTCCAGCTCCTGACAAAGGCCGACTGAGCCTGTTCGCCATGTCCCGGCCTGACTCGGCCACTGAGCCGGCCCTGCCCAAGATGAGGACTAAGCCGTCAAAGTCGAACTTTAACGACTTTGACAGCCATGACGACACTAACTACGAGGCGCTGGCTCTGTCCTCTCCACGCAAATCCACCAAGGCTGATGAGCTGGACGGGCTCTTGTCGGATGACGATGACCTCCCTCCGGTTGGAAAGATCACCTCTACGGCCAAGGCGTCGTCTTCCCAGGCTGCCGCCTCTAAGCCCAAAGCACCGCTCAGCGTTGTCCCTGCGGCAACCAAAAGGCGTGGCCGCCCTGCTGGCTCCAAGAACAAGAACAAGGAGGACAAGGAAGCCGCCGCTCCCAAGGCTGCTCCTAAGCAGAAGGCCGTTGGCCTCTCGCCAGCGGCCAAGGCGTATGCGGCCAAGAAAGCCAAGGCGCGCACCGTCTTGAGCGATGATGACGAGGATCTTGACATGGACGATGCACCTCCCAGCCCCGTCGCAAAGCCGGCCGCCCGTGGTCGCCCAGGCCGCGCTGCTGCTGCTAAGGCGAAACCCATCGTCCTGGATGACGAAGACGACTCTTTGCTTCGGGACGAGAGCGACGCGTTTGCTATGGATGACAGTGAGTAGGAGCAGACTGTATGATGTGCCATGGCAGACGCGCGGAGTTGAGGAGCAAGTCCTGGGGATGGACTGGGCATCGGGGGCTATCAACGAGAATGAGAATGAATGCATTTGAGTGGATGCTCTTTGGGTTTCTTTCACGTGGTCTCTGGTCCGGATCTGGGGAGGTTAATGAATGCTGGATTTGGCTTTGCGTCCTTGTTTTTTCTTTCTTCTCTCTACTCTGGCCGCTAGCCTCTCGTGCAACTGGAGCCGAAGTGGATGGAATCCTTGCTTAGCAAAACATGGGTATTTTTGACGAGGACTTAATGAATGTGGAAATGAATTGTGTATACTATTACCCGTACCTAAACTGGCACATGAGATTTACTAGGGACATGCCCCGTGACCTCGTTCTCTATAGTCCACTCTACATTAGCCTCTCTGGCCCGTCCAAGGCACCGATGTGGCTTTATCCCTTTCTCTGTTCTTCGCCTGGTCAGCTAGCACCCTCGCAGGTCTACACACTGGCACATGAGAACCAAAACGATGGTAGGGAACAGGAGAGCTGGAGCTTCACGGGCATATCAGGCAGACGGCAATTTGGTAGAGGAAGTTGGGTTAAAAGGATCGCAGCGCAAGAACGCCCCAGTGCAAGCCAAGAACCACCGTGCAGCCTTGCCCGCGCTGTCCATGGTATCTGTATCTGTCTGGGCCCATCGCATAGACAAGCAAGCAAGCAAGCCATGTCCGGGGCTGATCGCATCCATAGCACGAAAGTCCCGGCCGGATAAAGGAAATAAAAGCTATGAGAAAAGCAAAAGCAAAAGTGCATACTGCATCCAGACCCATCAACTCGCGAGACTCCATGCCACTCCCGAAGCAGTGATGCAATAAAGTCAAGTTCATCGTCCATCCGTCCGTCCGTCCATCCTCCTCTTCCGTCCACCCACCCTCATCCATCCATCCTATTAGTCCACCATCAATCCTCGCCGCTTCACGTACAACTGGCTGGCAGTCGCAAAGATAGCAGCCATGTCGTCCCCCTCCCACCCCCAAAGTCATAACATCCATCAGTCTCGTACTCGTACCCCTGCCAAACGTAGGCACGCACGTAAGTGGGAGTCAAGTCGGCCGGCCGTCCGTTCGACTCTCCGTCTAGGAAATCCCAAGGTATATGTCATTTTTGGTCATGTCTATGCCATAAGTCGTAGCCGGGGTCCATTCGGGAGCGGAGAAGGGGGGCCAGCCGAAAACAAAAACAAGAGATATGTCGGTCAGAGGGAATTAATGTGCAAGAATGACCGCCATTCGCAGTGGCTAACGTCAGGCGGAATTGCAATGCCTTTAGGCCGCAATCAGAGGCTCTTCCTCGGCCTTGGACGGCTCGGGCTCGCCGGCAGCCTTGATGTCCTCCTTAGGGGCCGCAGGGAAGTCGGCGTCCTTGAGCGGGGTCTTGGTCGGGACGACGGGCACGCTATCGCCACCCCGAGCGCCGCGGATCATAGCCTGGGCCTTGGCCGTGTAGTCGCCGAGATACTCCTTGGTCAGCTGGGCGTACTGCTCGGTGTGCTTCTGGGCGACCGAGCGAAGCTGCTCCGTCTGGGCGTTGACCACATCGTTAGCCTGCTTGAGGTGGTGGTCGATCAGCTCCTGGTTGGAAGTGTAGACCAGAGGCACGACGAAGGCGAGGGTAGTGCCGAGGAGGGCAAGGCCCCAGTAAGGGACGATCTTGACCAGGTAGTACGAGATGAAAGAGCAGAGTGCAACCTAGACGTTGAAAGGAAGGGGCATCAGCATAGGTCACAAGTGGCCCGAGGCCCGGGGAGAAAACAGTTAATACTTACAGCAATCGAAGCCCAGACATTCTCGGCGAAGAGAATGCGCTGGGACTCAATGACGAAGAAGTTGATGAGCTCGTGGACATCGCCGAGGAGGGCATCGAGGGTCGCGCGAGGAACGGTGTAGTATTGGCGGGGTCGGAGCTGGGAGGCGAGGCCGGAGTTGAGCAGGGTCTTACCCGCAACCTCAGCGGCGACGGTGATGCCGAGCACCATCCACGTGAGCTTGAAGCCCCATCGGAGCACGTCCAGGTACCTAACGAGGAAAATGGAGCTAACGATGGAGACATAGGCAATGGCGGAAGCCCCTGTTTGCACCCTCTCATCAGTAACTGCCCATCCTAGATGATACGCAAGGGGATGGCTGTAGAGAAATAGGAGAGGGGCCACGTACGCGGGTTGCGCCAGGAGAGCAGCTCCGTGAAGAACGAGTGATAGTGCGTCAAAGGCTGGCCGGTGGCCGCCGGGTTGGCAGGAATATGGCGCGAAGCAGCGAGGTTGGCAAACTCGGCCGTGGTCTTCGCATGCTGGTCCTTCACATTCTGGGCAACCGGACCTACAGGCAAGCACATGTCAACATACAGCTCTCTTCTTCTCCAGATCAGCGCCTGCTTCAGGCTCGGGATTTTCCTACCATTAGTCACGGAGTTGTAGGCAGCGGCGGCATCTGCAGCAGGAGGAAGCAATGGTCAGTATCGTTGCGCGGAGTCGATGGTAGGAGGCGGGGGCGAGCATCTGGGGGAGCTATGAAACACTGAGGTCGAGTTAGCCAGCTGTGGTGGACAATCACGAGCTTTTTTTTTTTTTTTTTTTTTTGGAGATGGGCCTTGGGGATTAACGAACCTTACTGCTCTTGAGCGAGTCGATGCCGTTAGCGGCGGGTGAATCGGCCATTGTAAATGGGTTTGCGAGGACGAGCTACGTGGTAGTTGCGGTCTCGAGGTCTGAAGAAGAGAAGCAGCGTGCTCGCGTTTCGAAGACGACCGAGGTGTGGTTGCACAGGGTTACGTAGCGGATCGACCGGCAGAGAGGAGAAAGGGAGAGCAGGATAGCGGGCGGGATGAAGTCACCGTTCAGAGACGGAGGCGGGGCGACCGGTCGTGATAAGAAGAGAGGGAGCTGCAAAGCTCGAGCCGGGCGGTATGGAAGGAAGAGGGTTCTTTTTTGGGTTCGTGGTCGACAAACGGTACAAAAAAAAAAGTCGAGTGCTTGGAGTGCGAAGCTCTTGTTTTTGTTCTTTGCTTGTGAGGGTCGGGGACAGGTGGACGGTAGGTGGGATGGCAAGAGCTGGCGGGTATGGGTTTTGAGACACGGCGAATTATTATTCTCCAAAAAAAAAATAAAGGAGGGAAGACCTGACCTCTGCAGCCATGTCGGACCCACCCCCTGGCGTGCTAGGCCCCGGCGCCGTCTCCAGCAGCACAGCGTCAACGCGAAATCAGCGAAATCAGGACAAGCTGCACAGGCCACACCACCCTCCAGATTCTCGAATGATCTCATCACCTGCCACGGCAACGCAAAAGTAGCCCCAAGTCACCGAGACAGGAACCGCCTATGACCTATGACTCGCCACAGACGATCCGCTTATCGTTCTGCTTTCTGCCTCCCAATCCCGCTCTGACTACGAGCCTTTCTTCACCTTGTCTGCATCGCTGATTTCCATGCTGCTGGCGGCGTCGTCTCCTTCGGGCAGCAACAGCGGCCGCATAGGGAACAGCATGGGGCATGAAATGAGTCCAAATACCCACCCTTGCTTTTTTTTTTTTTGGCCCTGCTTTCCCCCCCTCCCCCCTTACCTGTTCGTGTGTGTGTGTGTGTGTGTGTGTGTTGCGCGATCGTCCGTTCCTACCTACAGTATACGTATGTGCCCGGTAGGCGATACGGGCCTATCGCTATCGCCCCTTTCCCTTATGGTCCCCCATGTCTTAGGTTAGGTAGACACGTATGTATTCCGGCCGGGCTCCCTGGCCAGGGTCTGCTGCCAGAACGACAGATGTCCACCTCTGAGCCAGCCGGTTGGTGCTCACATGCTCCGTGGCCGGATGAGCAATGCGCTACCTAGGTAACTGCCATGGATAACTCTAGCCCCTCTTTCACACCAATCTCTGTGGCTTCGGCTTCCTGCTGTGGCCAGCTTGCCCCGCGAGGTCTGCCACCGAAGACACTTGCCGGCTTGATTGATTAACCTGTGCTTCCAAAGTCGCCATTCTAGGCTCCTATTTGCTTGGACTTGCCATTCCTTAGCCCACACCTCCTGCGTGACCCCCTTCCCCCCTTGATTGCGCGAGGCATGTGATCTCGCGCTAGCGATGCACCGGCACCCACCCTCCCTCACCAAGAACCGACTGGGAAGCCTCCCGGATGGAGCTTAAGCAAGCTAGCCACCTGAGAGTGGCGCGTGCTGACGTTCTCAAAATGACGTTGTCGAGCATCGCCCGTCGTCCATTGCACGCGCAGGGTCGCCGCTTGTTCAGATGCTTGAGCGATCTTTCGGCAATATGACGAAGGAGCCAACCTGCTCTCAGCTACTACTGGCCTTGTGCAGCGCCTTGCGGTGCCTGGCAGTTCATTCCAGGCACCACGGGGAACGACAACACTGATTTTTCATCGCTTCCCATCGATGCTTAGCCAGGGATAACCTCGCTAGCTTAGCCTAGAGCGAGCCACAGTTAAACTGGACCCGAGCACTACTTTATCAACGGCAACCCGTACTTAAACGTGCAGGCTCAGTGTCCATCGTCAATATGTGAACTTTTCTCGGCAAATGCTAGATGTGGTTAGATACAGTATATGCCTTGTTTACACTGTGTTCTCATGTTCTTTGGCCTTAACAGAACTCCATTATTTTGAAGCAATACGAAGTCACGATGGAGAGGGGCTACGACCTTGAGTGGCTCTATGCAATAATGATAGATCGTCGGAGTAGAAACACCGTTTACGGACGAGTTATACGAGGCATTGTTATTCGCGTTGTTCGCACTGGTAGAGAATGGTATTGACCTGCATATTCTCTGCCATTGAAAATTCTGAGGTTGGGGTCTGGTGTGTTGATGGTTCCTCCCTTTCCTAATCCTTTTGACTAACACACTTGCCGCGCGATTCTTTCCACAGACCGCCTCGCTCCAGCCAGCGATGATTCACCCTCAGTATTCTTGCCAATTTACTAAGTTAGCGCCTGCCTAAGCGCTGGCGAGACAATCTGCAGGTGATGAACTTAGAAGGCCCAGGTTCCTTCCTCACCTAATTGCTCTCCCTGTCCAAATTTGGACACCCAGCGTCATTGATCAATCAAGCATGAGAATGGGCTAGTCTAGGTCATCAATCGATTAAGTAGCCCTGGCTTGCATGTTAATTGTTTTTTTTTTTGGCTCATTTTACAGGAGGTAGGACGTTTAAAACCTTAGGTCCAATTCACTACTTAAGGTATAGTGTAGGGTTAGTGGGCCAGACGAGCACAGCAGGACAACGAAGTGTCTAGAAAACTAACCCCGACCAAGCATCCTAGCGGTTTGGGCTGTTTTATATTGGCCGACCTATCAAGGTATGTACAGTTGGGTATGCAGTAAACTATGATATAATCATCCTCCTCTTGCTTCCGTCGAAGCACTTTCTTGGAAGCAAAAGTCACGGTTCTCCTGCCATGCCCCTGTTCTTAAGCCTTGCTCCCTGACGCATGGGCTCGAGGATCGGTTCCTCGTCACGATGCTCATTCTATGGTGGCATTTAGATATATATATACATGCGTGTGTGTGTGTGGTGCGTGTGTGACGGCCATCACGAGATTGAGACTCGTGTTGAGGCTGGTGTCGAATTAAGCGGTGTAAATAGGGGGTCATTGTATGGTTGGGGTATCTAGCGCGTTTTGTTGAGGTTCTGTCCGGGATATAGTGCTCTCCCTGTGCTGAAGGATTGCATGTTTTCGAAATGGGGTGCGAAGAGATTACCTTCTCCAGCCCCAGAAGCCGCCACCGGTCGAGGCAGCCGTGGTTGTTGCTGCTGTGGAAGTGGGAGGGGCGGGGGTCGCCGTTACTGCAGGTTTCGGCGTCACGTCTGTTGCCGCCGGGGCCGGGGCCGTCGCCGAAGCCGGCGCAGAAGCAGCCTGGCTGGTGAACCGGCTGAACATTCCCATGGCAGCGGAGGCCGCAGCAGAGGCCGCGACCGAGGCCTGGCTGGCCGCATTCGCTGCCATAGTATTGGCTTGACTCGCCGGTGCGGGATCACCCGGGGCAAGCCCGAAGGCCTTCCGCAGGCTCTCCAGTTTCTGCTTTGCTTCTTCCGCCTCTTGTTTTGCAATGGCCTCGGCCGTCTTGGCCTGCACCAGCTCCAGCAGAAGAGCTTCGTGCTCTCCCACGGGCGCCGACTGGGGAGGTGCCCCGATGATCGACTCGCGAACGCCTGTCTTTAGCATGATGGATGAGGCCCTCTTGTTGAATGGGCCCGGGCCTTGCGTTGGCGTGGATTTGCTGCGTCCGAGCTTCAATTCGCGAAGGCCTCCCCCAGGCGCCGGAACGCTAGTGGTGAGACCGGCGGCTTTTGACAGCCACTCGCCCGCGTCGGCTAGCGTCGAATGTGGCGTGTCCGAGGCTCTAGCCCGCAAGCCCTGCATTTGCTTTTCCAAGCGTTGCCTCTCAGTGTGCATGTTCCGGACATGTGCGTGGCTATCCCTTAGCTGCTCCTTGACTGCAGTCATTTCCCGCTCTATCTCGGCTATCCTGCGGTTGAAGTCCAGTGTCTTAGCCACCTCGTTCGCCAGCTGCTCCTTGGCTCTAGCCAGTTCGTCGCGCATCTCCGTCTTGGTTTGTGGTATGTTCGAGGAGCGGGGGCTGTCGGCGGCGCCGGTAAAGCGGGATTCGACGGTGTCCAGGAGTCCGGAGAGTTGCTCTGGGGTTGGTGCCTCGGGAGCGGACCCGTCGGTGGCGTCGCCGCCGGCCTTCTTCCGCAATCCATCCAGCAGGGATTGCACGGCTTTCTTGTCCTCGTCGCGGTCTTCCTTCTCCTTCTGCAGCTGGCTGGCCAGGAGGGCATTGTTTCGTTGGAGTTCGGTGAGGGCCGTGAGGAGGTCCTCAATCTGGCTGTGCAGGTACTTCTCGTCATCTTTGGTGTTCGCCGTCTTGGTGTTGGGCGGCGCGGCGCCGGTCTTGGAGTTGGCTCCCCCAAGGGCCGGAGCCGACTCCCGGGATAAGTCGTCCGACGGGTTGCTGTCGCGGGAGATGGAGGTTGCTTCAGTGGATGCGGAACTCAGCACGCTTGCGGCAGACGACGACGTTGTAGTGGAAGCAGCCTCCATGGAATTGAGGGTAGAGGCGAGGCTTTGCTTGGATGCGCTCCTGCGCAGCATGCTCAGCGGGCGTGAAGGTGCTACCAGACCCGGGCTCAGGGTGCTGCTGGTGACGGTTGTGGTGGAAGGTGAGATGGGCCCTGACGGCAGGGACTGAGCGAACGAGGCTAATCTCGGAGTCGACACGGACCAGAGGCGGCCCAGAAAGGTGGAGGCGGCGGCTGCTGTGGTAACCTCCGATGCCGCATTGGGAGTAGCGTTCTTAGGATTGGCGTTGTTAATCTGGGCTTCCCTGTAGGCCTGCTCGAGTGCCGCCAATCGCTCCCGGGATACCACGTCGGATAGGCTGACGAAATCTAGCACAAACTCGTCGGCGTTGTAGTGGTAGCAATCCCAGAGCCCGCGCGATAGGAGGAGCTGCATCGCGTCCTCTAGCTCGCTGCATGCCAAGATGCGGGTCTCGTTTTTGCGCATGAGTGACAGCGCCACTCGCATGACTGTTTCTGAGGCGCCCTCGGCAAAGACCACATCGTAGATGCGAAACAGCATGGGTAGGGGGCACGTTACGGCGAAAAAAGACAGGAACCATTGTGAAACGTACGCCGGGTCAACCTGTAAATCGTCCAAATGGTCCGACACAGTGGGAAGAAGCTGTCGTAGAAGCTCTCGAAACTGGAATATCCGAACGTGCAGGCCTGACAGGTCCGGTACGAAACAGTGGCGTAGATCGTAGTTCTCCATCAACCTGACAGGCAGTAACCAGTTAGCAAGACAAACATGTCTCTAGTATTAAGGGCCCGGTACCGCCACCATGATCCGGTGGATCTGACGATTTTTCGGAAGGGGCTCGACTCACCGGACCAGGACACAAAAGGCTTGCTTGTCGGGCATGTGCATCAACAGAGGGCCAACCAGGAAAGCCAGCCCTTGGCAGTACCCGATTTTCGCATCGTAGAGGCTGAAGCATTTGAGTACCCGGCCCAGCATACGCTGGCCGTCGCCGTCTGGATCTCGGAACATGTCGACGCCTGGGAAGCTTCGATTGAGGTCCTTCCCAATGATGCCCTCATATGGGCTAGACTCGCCCGATAGTCGGTCGAAGGCTTCCTCCAACACACCATCCCTGGCGCCCGTCATGCTTTGCCATACAACGCCTCGCAGCGGCGGGGGGATACCCTTCCGTATCTTGTTGGAGAGCAAGGTCGGCAACCTAGCCGCGGTTTGTTGGTAGTCCTTGACCAGCGCCATGTAAAACTCGAGATCGGTCATAGGCGGCGGGGGCAGCATCGAGTATCGTAGAGCCGCCGGTGTCGGTCCGTTGACCATCTCTCGCAATTGTGCCATGGAAGGGGGCCTTGGCCGACGGCCTGACGGTTGTTGCGTTGGTACAACCTGAACCTTGATGCTTTTCGGATTTGTCGCGATCTTGACGTTTTCCTGCTCCAACCGGGCGAGTAACATGGCTGTCGACTACCAGAGGGTTAGCAATGAGACAACAGAGAGGTATCAACTAGATAGCACGCGGCCGGCTCACGTTTTCCGAGTCTTTCTCCTTTGACTCTTGGTCCTCAGTTTGTTGCAGCTGGTCCCAGTTCACCTCCTCAGATTCGGTGCTCTGTCTCAGCTCGTCCAACTGGGTCTCGTCCTCCTCTTCTTGTTCCCCTTCCCTCTCTTGCTCCTTCTCCAGCTCGTCCTGCAGACTTGTTCCATGCTCGGAGGCGGGCGTCGGGGTCCGGTGGGCCTCGGAGTTGTCATCGTCTTCCTCCTGCACCACTTCGGCCATAGCATCGGTAGGCGTGTATTCGGTCCCGTACATGGTCCTTCTCGAGGGCACCACATTCGAGGCTATGACTGTGTTGATGTGGAGGCTCGGGGGCTCGGAAAGGCGGACCGTGACGAGGGAATCGTGATCCTTGGCCCTTGTGTTTTCAGGCTCGCTATCGGGACTTTGCGGCGAGAGCGGCGACAACGGTGCCGCAGCTTCGAGGGGACTGCCACTCTGGGCGGACGCGAGGTCCCCGGCATTGGAATCATGTTGAAGTCCCGGTCCAACCTGGCCGGCCTCCATCCCGATGGTCCAGACCGTATGTGTAGTCGGCGGGCTTGGGTTTCTCGTGAAGGGTGAGGGTGGTGTCAAAAGTTGCCTCCCAAGAGCCCCAGACCTTTTACATCCGGGGCAGGCACGCAAGCAGGCTAGCAGGCAGACAATCCGCTGGGTTGGGGCAGCGCTTGCTTCCGGGCCCTTGACGAATTATCAAGTAACCTCTTGTTTGTTGTGATGGCTTGGCCGTAAGCGATGCGTGGTGTTTATTGCGGTGGATCCTTGGGCACGCCAGACTCCTCGCTAGGTGCCCGGCCACGGCTATGGTGGAGGTCGTGAATCACCTCCTTGGATCCTGCTAGGAAAGCCAGGCCTGAGTCGGGCAGGGCAGAGCCTCTGAAGGGTTGGCAGGGATTGAATTGGCACAATCGCCGAGCCACAAGGGACGAGATCGAACAGCTGGGGCAGTCGACCTTTGCTTGGCTAGCCCTCGTTCTGTTTCATGAAGGAGCCGATTGAGCTGTTTCAGTGGCCGTTCGGTTTTTTTGTACCCGCCCGCAAGGGAACGTTGGGGCGTGGGTACAAGTTACGGGCTGGTATGCGCGTTCGGAATAGACAAACTAGCAGCTTCAGGACCGTCACGCAGCAATCGCCGGGGAAAGAGTAGAGGGAAGGAAGAATTTGGACACGATGCAGAGCGGGAGACAGGCACACACGCACACACACACACACTGGACGCAGGGGGGGGCAGGTGCCGTGGGACACAGAGCCATTCTCTCCGCTCGTGTCGAGGGAGAGAAAGAAAATGAGCTCAAGCGAGCGAGCAAACGCGCCTTCCCCAATTCACGATCGTAATCCCTTACCCCTACCCCCTGGGACAAATTATTGATAATAGGAGGGTAGGGTAAGATGCCAGGAGTCGGCGAATATTATATATATTAATCCTGCGGTCTCTAGCATGCACCTCATCCGCCGTGATTCGCGGTGGCTGCAGGCTGCAAGGCTAAGACGATCCGCCCGGCTCTGCAACTGGCTGGAGCTCCAAACCTCATGCAGGTTAGGTGTCACGAGCAATGCAGCCGCTCGCGCAAAGCAGAGGAAGGGGATAATTAACTCGAGAGAGCCGGGGAAGACCTCCCACGGCTAGCCTCATCCCCCCCTGGCACTACGAAGTACCGGACGGAGACTCGTCTGTCTTGGTAACCGCCGGCCGTCGTCGCCGGCCCTTTCGTAGGGAAAGTTAGCTCGCACTTTCGCCTCCAATTGTTGTGTTTATCACGCCGGAACACGCCGGCCGCGCTTGCTGATGGCGCTCCCGGTCCAGGGGTCCTGGTCCAATTGCGGTGGGGTTTGGGCTTAGGCCCCAATTCCCTGATCCCCCCTTCCCCTCGCCCCTCGCTCCTCGCCCCTCCCAGGAGCCGTGGGCCGACCGCCCGCACCACTGCATTAAGCGGCGGGCTGGGCTGCCGCATGAGAGCATGAGGGCATGAGGGCATGAGGGCAGGAAGGCCAGGAGGGCATGAAGACACGGCCATGAGCCGCCTTTCTGACTGCGCCAACTGTCTTGCCGTTCCCAGCGAATCTACCGTCCTAGCCCGGACGCGAAGCCTATGACTCCTACTGCGCCAGCCAAGTCATGAAGGCGTCCTCTGGAATGGGTGCGGATGTCGCTTGCCGCAGGGATCGCCTGGAGAGGCCCCGAGATCGTCAGGGCTTCCTGGTGCCAATCCTCAGCTTCGTGCTTGGAACCTTACGGTCGCCATGGAGCCGTGCCAAGTCCAGCCTGGAGAATTTGCAATAGTAATAGGAAGCTGCTTGACCGCTAGTAATAACCAAATATCTTGCTGTAGCAGGCCGTAAACATTGACCTCAATCCCGCTGCCTTCGCACATTGGCCTTGCGTGAATGCATGTCTCTGAATGTATCAGGTTGTCTCCATTATAAGCAGCCCAAAGTTCTCCATGTAAACTAGAAATGCAGGCCGCCATCCCAGCACTCTCTCAATCATGAATGTGGCAAGAAATGCGCACTGTCATGGTGGATGGGTCCGCTCGCAAGCTGTAGCTCTGACGTGTTCTCCTTCCACGATCCGCTTTCGGGTGCGAGACTCGCAAAACCACAATGTTAGCGGCATATATGCCTGCTCGCGAGGAGAGCATCAGTGATGGCAAGGGGGGTTGGAGCGCCTGGAATGGCATTCAAGAACTAATAGCTCCTCGATTGCGGCCGCAACGCCAACTAGCCATCCTGTCAATTTTCCCACCCCTCCCATCCTAATGGAAGCTTGCGTCCAAACGAGCGCAAGCGTGCGAAGACAGCGAAGAACGCCGGGACCGGACTCGTGCCTGGGATATATACGATCTAGGCACACAGAAGCAGACTTACACAAGGGCGCACACAAGCACACACATACAGACACGCGCGCACCAGCCAGGTATCAGACCCCGTAAGCAAGGAAACCCATATACCAAACGCGACAACACCCATCCTTCCAATGCTTGGTCAACGCTACACCCCGACCATGTGGCCTTGCGGGGGTAGCGCGTTCGCGAGCTGTGGCGTTCTCTGCGAGGGCTGGCCAGACGCCGGGCTGCCATGGTTGGAGCCGAGTGCTTGTCCGTTCGGTCCCTTCACTCCTCCTTGGCCCGGATGCGGCTGTCCTCCTGGCCGCTGACCTGCCATCTGCGAGGCCGGCTCCTTTTTTGGGTCGACAGACGGGAAAAGGACCTGCAATCTCCTGTATAGTTCCTTGAGGACTTTGTCCCGCTCCTCACGGTCCATATTGGCATCCGCCGGGGCGTCTGTTGTCTCGCCTGGCGCCGGCGGGGCCACACGCATCTTGATATTCAGGTTCAAAGGTGGTGCCGTGAGGAAGGCCGGGCAGTTGGGTGCTGACGCGCTTGTCTTCCGATCCGCGAGGGCTGCGAGATATGTCAAGTTTGCCTGGAGCCTCCGCATACAGCTGACATATCCAAGTTAGCGGGGGAACGTGGGATTGGCAGCAAACACGCGTAGTGCACTCACTGGTTGTAGTCTTGCAGAGCGAGCTTTTCCTCTTCCGCATGGTCAGCATCGGCACTGCGCTCTCCCGCGTCCACCGCTGTCTTCTCCTTCTTGAGCTCCGCCCTAGAGTTCTGCAGCTGGATCGACTCGTACAATAGCTCGGAGTTGATGTCCAACACGAGCGAGAACTTCTCCTTGTCTTTCGAGTCGGCTCCCGGGCTGGCAGGTGTGGTGGCACTTGCCGATCCGTTCACTTGTGGTGGCTGGCCGTTGGAGGAGAAAGTGGGCGTCTGCGGCGTGGCTACAGCATTGGGAGGCTGCTGGCCGCTGTTGGGGCCTTGGCCTTGGCTCCCAAGCATCTGAGGTGTAGGAAACTGGCCAGGCTGGGGCGTCATGGGCAGCGAAGTGGGCGTCCCTTGGGCCGGGTTGAAGGGTGGGCGCTGCGGAGTAGACACCGACATTCCGGGCTGCCCTGGGTGCATGCGTTGCATCATCTGTTGCTGCTGCTGGTGTTGCTGTTGATGCTGGGAGGGGTGCGGCTGCTGGTGTTGCTGGTGTTGCTGGTGTTGCTGGTGCTGCTGGTGCTGCTGGTGCTGCTGCTGCTGGTGCTGTTGGTGCTGGTGCTGCTGCTGTTGTTGGTGCTGCTGGTGCTGCTGGTGCTGCTGTTGCGCCTGCTGTTGCTGCTGCTGCTGTTGAGGGGACATGCCCGGGTTCATCTGGAACTGAGGCGGCATGTTGCCACCCATCATGTAGTTAGGAGGCATCTGAGGCTGGCCGCCGGCGGGGGAAGGAACGCCGGGGCCGTATGGGGAGCTGGTGTAGGGCGCCTGGTAGGCCACTGATGATGGGAGAACGCGTCAGTATCCATATGGGTAAGCAGCGGATGAGAAACACGGGTGCGCCAACAGACTCGATGCTGTCAAATGTGGCACGCCACGCCGGGAGGGGGTGCCTAGGTTATGTCTTGTAGGAACGAGTGGAGCTTGATGAGACAGTAGGACCAAGGGGAACTCGGAGGGGGGGAGAGACAATGAGAAGGCAGGGTGTCCCAGGTAGAGAGTAGTATGACGGAGGGGAAATAAGGACGGCTAGAAAAGAAAAGAGGTAGGCTTACTCTGACCATTGGGCGCCATGTGCGGCATGCCGGCATTCTGCATCATTCCTGCAGGCCCAGCACCTCCCATCATGGCCGGATTAGGTCCACCGGGGAAGGCACCGGGCTGGGCGCCGCCCATTTGGAACTGCTGGTTGTACATCATCTGCTGCTGCTGCTGTTGCTGCTGCTGCTGCTGCTGCTGATGCTGATGCTGCTGCTGCTGCTGCTGATGCTGCTGCTGGTTCTGGGACGGACCAGGTTGCATGTGTGCGTTCTGCGGAGGTGGGGCGCCGTTAAAGGTAGGGCTGCCTTGGGCATTTGGGAAGCCATAGTTGGCCGAGTACATGGTGGGCGAGCCGGCTCGGTCGAGAGCCAGTGACGGCCGGGTCCAGGGGAAGGGCTGCTAGGGGAGGAGCAGCGGAGGAGGCGGCGTCGGCGGTAGCGGCGTCGGCAAGGAGCCAGGGAGGCCAGGGACAGCACAAGGCGCTGGTGGGATGTGACAGCAGGTGTGTCGTGGACGGTGGATTCAGGGTCTGCGGCTGCCGAAGTGGGGAAAGGGTATGGCCATCAACGGTCTTGGGAGACTGGGAAAATGGATGGGGGGACGGGGGGGGCACGGGGGACCCGATGAGGCGGAATCCCAGCTCTCTGCTTGGTATCCGTACGACAATTCCACGCGTCAGAGGTACTTTGGCTTCCAGCCTTGGGGGGGACGGGACCGGGGCACGGGAATGGGGGTGGGCTGGGATGACGATGATTGTCTGCGCGTCTGTCTAACGAGCTGTTCGGCCAAGATAAGTCGTCAGACTCTGGACAGGGTGGACGCCACGGGACACGGTGTCGAGCCAATGGAGCAATCTGCGTCCTGTGACTCGCTCAGCCTGCTCTCAGGCTAAGGCTGTGCGAAGGCGGGCGGGCGAGCAAAGCGGGCAAAGCGGGCAAAAAAAAAAGACACGCGCAGTGTCTGCCTCAAACTCAACCCCTCGCTCCTAGCCGCGAAACAGGGACAAGAGGCGGGCGTGGGCCACCAAACAAGAAGTCGAAGATCCACGGGAACCTACCCTTCCTTTCCCGGCAGGCACCCTTTGATTGGGGAGAGGATGGGAAGGGGGGGCTCGGTCTAAGCTGTCTGTCCCTTGCAAGCTGTAGGGATGGAATGGGGCCTTTTTTGGCGCCGGATGGTGGCACTCGAACAGCAAATTTCAAATAGAGGAAGGTGCAGCGAAAGCCGAGATGGCTAGCTAGTAGGGGAGTCTGGATTGGGAAGCAACGGATCGGATAAGGTAGAGGAGCCTCCAGAGTACCGTCTAAGTTAGGGGCGCCGGCGCTCCGGCGATGGGGGGAGGGGGGGGGTGTGCAAATTGTGGCCGACCTCCCTTTTGCTCAGTGCTGCGCGCGCGCTTGCTTTAGGATCGGGTCAAATGTGCGTTGCGTTGTCAGAGAAGTGGAAGAAATGGATGCCACGAAGCGACGAGAGGGGAGAAAAAGTGGGGAACCGCCGGGCTGGTCCCTCTCCCGAGCGACAGGGGTCCATCTCCCCATCTTTCCCCCCATGCCCTAAGCTGCACATCTTCAACGGCGCCGGCCACCATCGGCCCGCTCTCGACGCACGCCGAGAGAAGAAAATAACCGCGCTAAACCGTCAGGGCACTTCCCGCCGCCTCTGGGTGTCTCCCTGCGACCTCTCGCGCACCAAATGGGGTCGAGATGGATCATCTGTGTCAACAGCCAGCGTCTTTCGTCCTTGGTCTGCTTGGAATCCGGAATCCTGACTCGTGACGGGTTGGCACTTGCTGGCATCAGCATGCCTCTCAGCTTGTCCTTGCCAACGCCCAGCAGCTTGCCCCATCGTCCCGCCCGTCGTACATTATGCCGCAAACTACTAGGGGATCAAGCATACTATCCACTCTACTCCCTCCACCGTTCTCATCACCCGAAAGCCTGTGCATAACCGGAGTGACGGCCATCCTAGTCGCGGTGGTATTTCCACCTGATTAAGGTAATTTCTCCTGGGCATAGTGTCTATCGCAGTATGCGTACACGAAGAGGCTAGTGTCCTCGCCTCTCTTTTCCAGCTTGCGCTTTCTTTTCGTACCATTTTCTTCTCGGGTTTGACCTCGCTCTCCACCCTGAGGATACATCTTCGCTCGCCCGCCGGCCACGCTTCGTTTGTCACTGAGACTTAGCCCTTGTAGGTCGTCCCATATGTCGAGTTCCCTGCCACCACATCGAGGAAGTGCTTTGCAATAATGGAATCTAGTATCTCGAGTCAGCTATATGCTCTGTCTCCTGCGGCTGCTTCTGAGGCCCACGACACAACATACCAGTTTTCTCTGACGGGTGCAGCGAGTCATACCAGAGGAACCCAGAGAGCGGGCCCAGATCGGAGTGGTCGACGCAGGTGCTCCCGCTCGGGTCGCATGTGTGGTAAGAGCCTTTGACATTGTACGGCGCATCCAGGTACTGTTTTGGATTGTTATAGATGTCCGTCATCAGGCTGTGGACGTCGAAGATGCTAAAGGTCGCTCTCGGCCACCGGCTTTTGACGACTAGATTGAAAGGCACGCCGTAGTCGAACATTGTGTTGACACTCGTCGTATACTGCCGAATCTTCTCACTGTACTCAGTCGTGTTGTACAGCGTCTTGTTTGGCCAGAACTGGTCGTTGGAGTCCCCGCCTTGCGAGATAGAAGCATAGAGCGGTGAGAGCTGCAACGGCGCCTCGTTGAGCAGGACAAATCTACGGCCACCAGTTTTGTATATGCTGTCGAAGACAGTCCAGACACAGCTGACAAAATCGGTAATGGTAGCGCCTGGTGTTTGCGAATCAGAAAGCATGGCACCGGTAAAGCCCAGGTCATTGGTCCCAATCCAGAGCGCGCTGTGCAGAGACCAGGAGTCAGCTATCCGCGTCCCGTGTTCGCAAAGGACCTAGGGTCCGTCCCGTAGCCATACTAGGTTGGCGTGGTGGTCACTCACTACACAGTGTTCTCAGGTGTCCTGTCCGGATAGAGGGCCTTGAAACTCACGTCTGCCTGAAATGACGGAATTTCGTCATCCATGACCGACGGGAAAGACCTCCCAATCCCAGCAAGCCAGCGCGAGACCAGAGCATTCGAGCAAGTCGCGCCGCTCACGGCATAGTCAAAATAGTTGACTCGGGCATATTGCTCGACAAACTGGCCCCAGGCTAGTCCGCCGCTCGCTGTCTTGTTCGTTACAGTCTGGTACACGCCAGGCGGCGGCCCGGTGCCGTTATGGCCGAAGTAGTAACCTAGCCGGCCGTTGTCTGTATAGCTGTCCCCGAACGTCACGAGATTCGTGAAGGGGGCTTGGTGACTCCAGTGTGACGCGGCCACCGCGAGAGGGACTGCGGCCAGCAGCAACAACGTGAACATACTGGGTCAACGCTTTGAAATACCACGGCGCAGAAGTGCCAATTTTATCCGAGGCCACGGCTGGGGGGGGGGCTAGGCGAGAGCAGCGCGATCCTAGGTAGGCAAGCAGTCCAGGTCAGGAGCCTGGGGGACGAGGAGCAGGGCTTGGGATGTATTATTATTATACGCGGAGGGCCAGGACGCTCCCGACCTCGTCTAGCGCGCAATTCACCCGGGCAAGAGGCTTGAACTGGCAACGTAGTGCAGGCTATATTCCGGACGTCCCACCGAGAGCTGCGTGGCAGCCCGGTCCGGTGGCGGGCAGCGAGCCGTGCCATTGATGGAATTGGAATTTCTCAACAGGGTCGCCCCCAATGGCACCCTGGCAGACTAGCAGAGGTAGCATTGGAGAGGCACGTACATGGCAAAAATAAAAGGCCGCGTCTGCGCGATAGACCTGTCGTCGGCAACTGAGGTGAAAATGGGGGCCGAGATGAGGGGAAACCAGCCGGGGAAGAGGGAACCCTACTCCACCGTTACTCCAACACTATCCAAGCTCGACTCGTCGCGGTCAAGGTGCAGGGACGGGATCGACTGCAGATTGCGCTCGACGAGAACAGGCCCATGCGCGAGAGGCTTGACGTCGCGATCCGTGGGCAACAATAAGCAGAAGGCCCCTGCCCCCCCTGGCAGCCGCAGCCGATACTGAGTTGACCCTTTGGGCTCCAGATAGGCTGAATGCTGGGCC
This sequence comes from Thozetella sp. PMI_491, assembly GCA_021432635.1. Lineage (NCBI taxonomy): Eukaryota > Fungi > Ascomycota > Sordariomycetes > Chaetosphaeriales > Chaetosphaeriaceae > Thozetella > Thozetella sp. PMI_491. The sequence continues at coordinate 71,714 of MU270067.1, read as the reverse complement.
CGGATCTCCCAATGGAGGTTGCAGTGCAGGAACCCACGGTTCGTCCAAGGGTGGAGAGCTCCATAGGAGAGAGGTAGTGGACCACCCAACAGCGCGGTGCTTCATATACCCGAGCTCGCATGGCATCCCGTCCACAGCTTGGTCTCGCCCAAAGACCGGCTGGCCGGCCTGAGAACCAAGTAGGTGGCGAGGAGGGAGGCACGGGAAGAGCATGTTCGTGCGGGTTGTGCCGTACGTAGGGGTGCTCAGGGCAGCCGTAGGAGGCACTTGAAGAACGTCTTGTCTTGTTCGACGATGCTGGTGCCCGCTTAATTGATTGTCGACGCGCTGAAGATGTCAGGGAGCCGTTCGCAAGCCGTTCCGGCCCAGCGGTATACAAGCCGTATACTTTAGCTTGGGGCCATCTTCCGGCCCCGCCCCCGGCCCGCTCTCAGCGCTTTGCGTTTATTCCGATTACGGACAACGGCCACGCCCATCTTTAGTGTGACTCTTTTTTTTGGGCCTGCCTCTGACTCTTTCACAACCCCTGACTTGATATTGGCTGATCCATAAGTACAGCGTGTCGACTGAGGCTGGAATACTCTCGCTCTCCTCCTTAGGTAGTAATTCGATCCGGCTTCTGCAATACCGCGAATCGAGAGTCACCTCGTAATGGCCGCCTTCAACCTCGAGACGTGCGCCAGACCCAACATCCTAGCCCTTCAGCCGTACCGATGCGCCAGAGAGTTCGTGCAGCCCGGCTTCATAATCCTCCAAGGGTCGTGTTTCTGACTCCTTCTCAGTGACTACAAAGACGATGGCACCCGGGTGCTCCTGGATGCCAACGAGAACGCCTTCGGGCCCTCTATCGCTCCCGGGGCCCCGACTTCCGTGGCAGGCCCGGGGCCGGAGGTCGACTTCCTCGGCCTGCACCGGTATCCTGATCCCCACCAGGAGGATTTGAAGCAGCTGTACTGCAACTTGCGCAACACCCACGCCCACACCCCCAAGACTCTGACGCCTGCCAACCTCTTCGTGGGCGTGGGCAGTGACGAGGCCGTCGACTCGCTGCTCCGCTGCTTCTGCATCCCGGGTAAGGACCGCATCCTCGTGACGCCGCCAACATATGGTATGTACTCCGTCTCGGCCCAGGTCAACGACGTCGGCTTGGTCAAGGTGCCGCTCCTCGAGGCGCCTACTTTCAGACCCGACGTCGATAACATCCTCGCTGCCCTGAGCAACGAGCCCAACATCAAGCTCGTGTATCTTTGCTCCCCCGGAAACCCCACGAGCACGCTGGTGCCCAAGGAAGACATCACGCGCGTGCTGCAGCACCCCACCTGGAACGGGGTCGTGGTTGTGGACGAGGCGTACGTCGACTTCGCCGAGGACGAGAGCACCTCGCTCGCCGAGTGGGTACTCGAGTGGCCCAACCTCGTAGTCCTGCAGACCATGTCCAAGGCGTTCGGCATGGCGGGCATCCGGCTCGGCGCCGCCTTCGCTTCAGCACCCATCGCCAGGTTGCTCAACAGCATGAAGGGTCCGTACAACATCAGCAGCCCGACGAGCACGCTGGCCATGCACGCGCTCTCGCCGGCCGGGCTAGAAGTCATGCGCAAGCACCGTGCCCAGAGCGCCGTGCAGCGGCAGCGGCTGCTGGCGGAACTGCCCAAGATCAAGGGCGTGGGGCGGTTGCGCGGCGGCACATCGAGCAACTTTTTGCTCTATGAGATGCTCAATGCGGAGGGCCAACCCGACAATACCACGGCGCTAGCCGTGTACGAGAAGCTGGCTGAGGCGGAAGGAGTGGTGGTGCGCTTCCGGGGCAAGGAACACGGCTGCTTAGGATGCCTGAGGATAACAGTTGGCACCGAGGCTGAGGCCACACGCCTCCTAAAAGCACTCGAGAAGATTCTTGCGGAGGTTCGAGGGCCCACGGCTTAACACTTGGGCGCTAGAGGAGGGGAAAAAAAGAGATATGACAGAGGTCGTCGGATGACCATTTATTTGCTGGGTTCATCGTGCGATAGACCGCTTGTACAAACTAGAGGTTATGGACTAGCAGCTTAGAACCCCCCCAAATCACTTGCTATCCACACCATACCGTTGGCTTTCTGAATTTGATAACCCGTCATTTTGATCTATTGTTTTGCCCTTTGTATCCCGGGACCCATGCCGAAGAGGTGGTCCCAGGCGCTGGCCGTAGCTCAGGCCTGGGTACGCAAGAGGCTATGTACAGAAGAACATAAATTGCTGCTTCAAAATCGCAGCCATAGGGCCTAATTGCGGCCCAGTATCGCCAGGTGTCGTCCATATGTACCTGACCCCCTTCCTCGTATCATACACGTATAGCTCCACTATCCCAGCATAGGGCCGCCTCAAGCCATGCCCCAGAGCAGGGCAGCCGTGAGAGCCGTCAGGCCGATTAGCCGCATATCAAGGCCCACCGCCGACGCCGCGTTGTCTCTCTTAGTCGGCGAGGCGGTGGCGGACGGGGCGGACGGGGTGCTGCTGGTGGCCGGCGAGCTAAAGTCCCGTACATCTCGGATCTGATCCCCCTTGAGAGGCGGTGCGGCACTCCTCGCTAGTAGACCCTGCACCGTCTCCAAAGCGCTCATTTGCTGGCCGAGACCCACGACGCCGTCGAAATCGCCGACATACCACTTCTGGCCGCAGGTGCTGCTGCCTTCCCCGCCCGTGCAGGCATTGGCGGCCGCCGCGGCCGAAGCAGTCATGAGCTCGTCGACGTTGGGGATCAGAGATGGAAGCATGATGGCGGCCTGCTGCGTGAAGCGCGAGAGATAGCCCTTGAAACTCTTCATGTCCGTGTTGCACGTCCCAACCTGTTCGCACGCATGCTCGTACATGACATTGGTCATGTTGTGGTCCGGCCCGCCATAAAAAGACTTGCTCGCCTCGAGGAGCTTCGTAGCCCGGTCTGCCCACTTCTGGTCACCCGTGTAGTTCGCCATGACGGCCGCGCCATAGAGATAGATGCCCTGGGTGTAAGAGAAAGAGATGCCGCTGACACCGGCGCAGTTGTCAGAGATATCGGCGCCATCGTAGATATTGAGGTCATCATCCATAAAGTGAACCGCGGCTGTCCAGTCCCACACTTTCTCAGCCCATTGCTGGTACGTCTCGTTGCCCGTGGCGCGCGCGAGGCGGGCGGCGATCTGAAACAAGCCGCCATTGGCGACCGAATTCTTGTAATGCAGGCCGTTAGGATTCGAGGCGAAGATCTGCCACAGCAGACCACCACCGCAAGTCGTCGTATCCCAGCGGCTGCTCAGCGAGTCGAAGATGTTTTCGCCCAACTGCAGCCACGACGTCTTGTTCGCGTCGGGCTGGGGGAAGTTGCGCTCCGCGGCCGTGAGCACGGAGATGCCCCAGATAGCCTGATCGTCGTTCCCCAGGTCGCCATAGTGTGCTTTGGGCATGAGGTTCAAGTCATCTCCCATGTTGTCCGCCAACGCCCTGGCGATGATGCGGTCATACTGGGTATCACCGGAGTAATGAGAATAGTCAAGCATAGCGCCCATCATAGCACCGCACTCCCACCAGTAGTAGGGAGCTGGGAGATCCGCGAAGCTTTCGGCAGTTCCCGAATAGTAGGACATGGTGCCAGCAGCAAGAGTCTTTGCCACGCCCTTTATGGAAGCTGGTCTCACGGTTAGCAGCACATTGTGGCTCGGGAGATGGATGAGCCGCAAGGCGGAACTCGACTTACTAGTGTCGTTCATGTTCAAGGTACGGGGGAGGGTGGCCACCAGAGCCGATGTGACGGCAGTGGCCGCGTGGACGGACTTGAGGAAGACCATGGTGACGGCGTGGGTAAGATTGCTTCGTGTTTGGGGCTGGAAGAGAAAGTGAAGGGTCGCGAACAGTAGAATACGACAATATCGCGCTGCGAAAAGCTCTCAGGAGCTGTAAGTTTCTTCGCCTAGGAAGATGGTGTGGAAAGTCGAGGCCAGCAAGAACGAGCGGATACGTTGGACTGGCGGGAGCCAGTCGAGTCGAAAGAAAGCACAGCTATGTAACGAAGGGGAATGGCGACAAAAAGCAACCAAGAGAAGGAAAAGACAAGGCAGGTTGGGAGTTCCAACTCAAGCACAAGTCAACAGCCCAGTGATGCCAACCTGCAAGCGAATGTGGAGTTGAGAGGAAAGAAAACATCAGCTGAGCCGTAGGCCAGCGTCGTTGGCAGACGTCAGTGTTTAAAGGCCAGAAGGTTGGCCCCCAGCGGCCACCGGACCCTGGTCAGCTTTGACAACAAACTTCCCAGGCTCCTTTTTTCTGGGCTATGGGATGCCTCTTCCAGGGGGGTGGTAGGACGATCCCCCACAATAAGCCCAAGCACCGTGGCGGCAAGACAAGGAGACCAAAAGAAAGACCGGAGGCCAATGGCCGTGGGGTCGTGCCATTGTTTCCGCGCCCCAAGGTGCGGCCACGAATAGGACCCGTGTCCGCGGATGGCCTTGATAGGGTCGGATCCAGCAGCCCAACCAGCCCGTATTTTTAGCTCGTTTCGTTTTCTTCGGCCTGGTGCCTCGTGGGAGAGAGCGCTGGCCAGATCGGATCGCTGATGATCAGCGCAAGACCCCAGGTCGATCCCCGGGCGCGCGCGGGCTGCTGCTCCTGGGCGCCTGCTCTCCCGGGACGAGTTGTCCAGATCCAATGCGTCGGCCACCGCTCAGGGGCATGCATTGGTTTGTGGAGCCATGGCCACGGCCACGAAGCCGTTGCAACGACACCATTGGCTGGCGCCCCGCGCCCCTTCCTCCCCCGCCGACGGACAGGGAAACATGAAACACAAGTAGCCCTTAATTTTGAGATGACAGGCGCACAAAGAAGCCCTCCCTCACCCTTGCAGAAAGGCTACACAAGCATCCCCCACCAGCTGCTCACCGCGGGTTTCTTGTCGTTGGAAACAATAGCGACGGCGTCCTTTGTTGACCCCGCCTTTGTTTCTCTCCTTCGTTTGTGAGGGGCGAGGACGGTAGCGGGGCCTGCAGGCTATACCGCACCGGGTCTGCGGTGCCGAGACGCCGGACGGCCCGCAGAAGCTACCTATGTATCAACTGTATCCGTACGTCGGGACTTGTTCCGTACCAGCTGTGTGCGTAGCTCCGCTATAAGACCTGTAAGACAAGAGGGATTGCGACGGTGCGGGTCGGTTGTAACGGTCGTCGTCAATAGCGAATGCGGGAGGAGCTTCCCACGGCCGTCCCGCACATTACGTACTACTCCTAGTGGCCGATGGGCCGTTATTTCGCCGAAGACAAGGAGCTTGCTCAGGGGCCCGGTACGATAGAGAAAGGATACGCCAAACGAGCCAATTACGAGGGATGGCTGCTGCCTGCCGCCTAACGTATGTGCTTTTACTGCTCTGCTCGCTCTGGGGTATATTGCATCAAGAAACGACTGTCACATCAAAATACCGCCGCCTGATCCCAGCTCCCGAAGCTCCCAAAACGCCGCCCGAGTGCTGCCAACATACCGACCAGAGCATCCTTCAAAGGGCAATATCAGGCCACCAAGAGCCCCGCCAGCGCCGCGCCTATGGCGCCGGCCTTTGCCCAGCTCCCACGTGCGTGGCTCGCGGCGTTCGGGGTCGTCGTTGCTCCGCTCCGCGTCGCCGTCGGCGCCTCCATCGCCGTCCCCTCGATGTTTGTAGTGTCTACGCCGGTGCCCGGGGTGGCCAAGGTCAAGACGCCCCAGTCCGCGTCGGACCCCGTCAAGGTGCTGGTCCACACCGTCTGAGTCGGCCCGGTGATAGAGCCCTCCGTGTAGGTTGACCCCCATGAAGTGCTCCCTGTGCATGTCGCGGCCGTGGTACCCGCAAGAACGCAATTGAGGTCGGCAGTGCTGCCAAGAGTTAGCAGGCCGCAGCGGGAGCCGGGAGGGGGGCGACAGTGTGAGACACACATCTTTCCGGCAGCTGAGCCGCCAAAGTCCAGCGTGCCAGGGCCTTCAGCAAACTGAAACGGCAAGTCGCCAGCCAATTCGCAGGAGAGCGGGGTCTGCTGTGCGCAGAATATCGTGAATACGGTCGTTGACTTGTCCTGCGTGGGCGCGGGAGGGCCTCGTTAGCATGGAGGATCAAGATTCTGGCCATGAGGCGTGCTTCCTTACGCTCGATACGACGCTCCCTCGCAAGACGTCCCAGTCCGCACCGTGATAGCCTGGCAGGAACACCGGTACAGTCGTTTGACAGCGACCTCCTGCCGCGCAGAGACACAGGGCCAGCCCCAACAGCCGCAGGCGGAGCGATTGACAAGTCTGCATCGTCGTTTCTGGAATCCGAAGGCGTCCCTCTCTTACGCAGCGACTCAGATTTGGCACGACCCACTCGTGGCGACTCCAGCCATCGGCGGCCGCCTGGGCGGTTGGCAATGAGCACGGAGAAGTGGTGAGGGGGAGGTCTGGCGACGTGCTGAAGCAATCTGTTCAATCTGTCAAGCAGACATCGCGGGGATGCACAGATGCTGACATTGCGGAGCGTGCGACAGGGCCGCGACGCTTTCCCGACCGAGAACTGCTTGGCACGCTGTCGCCAAGACTGTCTTTCGGCAAACGGGTGCGTGCCAAGTCTTTTCCTGTTCCATCGCGCCCGCTCCATGCCTGCGGACTAACACTGAGGGAGATTGGCCCCAGAGGCCGGGGACCCAAAAAAAAATCCCCCAGTGCTCTCTTACTCTCTCAATACATGCCTCCGTAGTATGCGCCAAGTGCCGCATGGTCCATCCGGCGCCCGGTGCCGACTGAACGAAACTCGGCGATGCTGTCATCCGGCAGTCGTCTTTTTTCTCGACCCGGTACCAACCTAGCGGCCCCGACCTTCCCGTAGTCTCCGCGCGTTATTGCAATTTTAGCCGAAGCAGCGCCCGGGTGCTTTGGCACTGGGCGTCGTACACAAAAGGCGAGATGCATGTCACGGCATGCGCGGGGAGCCGATCACCCGGCAGATGATACGCGGCGCCCGCCTGCAGATGCCCGAGAATGCTGCACACGAATTGTCCGCTCCATATTTTCTTCTCTGGGCTCTGGGCTCCCAGTCCAGTCTCTGCTCTCCCGGCCAAGTCACAGCACCGGCCGTCTGCTGAGACACAGATGGCGGCATTGATTCTCACCCCATCCATCTCGACGGGTTCCTCGCCGTTCGAGTCGCTGGTAAAATTATCCAAGGCTGGCGCTCGAGCCAGTTTCTATACACATAGCCCAGCCGCCTTGTAGATCTTCACTTGCAACGGCTGCTGCCGGAGGTGACGCCCCTATACTACTTAGCAAGGTAAAGAATACGCAGTATAGATCTCGTCAGGCCCTTCATTGTACTGCTAGCCACCCCTAGCTAAGATTTGCAATCACAATCGGGGGTCTTGGGGCTTTTACATTACACATAGTACCTCGGGCCAGCATAAACGCCCCTTCCTGAAATTCCGAAAACCAGGGGTGAATTGTAGAATACTGCTATTCAAGGATCCATCTAATCAGGCACGGGTTTAATGCTAAACTGGAGCTATGCAGGGCGGCAACTCTCCGTCTCTCCACATGGCGGCCACTGGCGGATGCTAGTAGCATCGGCTTCGGATAGGATTCCAATGTTGGCCGATCCTTCTCGCGTAATCCCCTTTCCGGGCAACATTGAGTTGAGGGACCAGGATCAATCTGGCATTTGCCAATAGAGTAGAGGAGTCAATCGGATTTGCACCTACTACGCAGGTATCTTGCTCCGTCGGGGGACGAAACCGAAGCACCGGTCCACCAATAATCATCTGTAGGTTCGCGGGCTCTCGAATCGAGGTTTACTCATAGGGCGGCGGCGACAACACGGCGATGCACAGCGGCTCAGCAATGCCCCTCCAAATACAATGATAGGTCTGGTAGTTGGCTGCCTTCTCGGAACTACCTAGGTACCTCTTGCAGCTCCGCAAAATGTACCTGAACCCCCCTAAGCTTTTCGTGCAAAGAGCAGAACTCGAGGCTAGGAGCACTACTGACCGGCGACGCAACCATTATTTTGTTTTGCAATTCGCTGAACCCTGTAATGAGTTATGGGGAAGGCGGCCGCTGGGGAACTGCCCCTAGTATAGTCCGTACAGAAAGCAAGCGACAAGGTTACTTCGAGGGATGAATATCGGTTACCGCAGGCCTTAATGTGACGTGCCAAGTCAGCCTCCGAGATTGCCAAGCCGCCGTGCTGCACAAGGGATCTGGAGAGAAGCCACGCGCTAGGCCCCGGACTATTGGCAATTAACAGACCACAAGGCTGTGCCTGTGAAACAGGGCTCGTGCTGGCGGGTGCCATCTGTGGCCTGCTTAGGTGCTCTCTCTCAGCTTACGCCCGCGAGCGATGTCACGATTGGGCTAGCATGGGAAGGTCACAGCAGGCACCATAATAGAAGAAGGATTTGATTGTTCAATATCCGTCGCTAAGGTGGGACTTTTGCTGGCACGGGCGTATAGGGAAACAGGCACAGGCGACAAGGGCAGAGGGCCTGGAGATCCCTTCATTTCCAGTGCATCGATATATAGAGGCCCTCGGCCCCATGAGCCGCCAAGATGGAACTCTCTTCCAGGACCAAGACCATCTCGATACCCACCGGCCTCTATACAGCAGCCTGCCCAAGATGCGTTTCGCTCTCGCCCTCGTCGCTCCCATCCTGGCTTCGGCCGTCTCCGGCTTCACCTTGCCGGCGGTGAAGCGGGATGGTGTGTTCCGCGCCTACTACGACGAGAACGGCGTCGAGGTGCACGAGGAGCTCACCCCGGACATGCTGGTCACCGAGATCCCCGCCAACGTGACCTTCCTGGCCTCCTCCAAGGTCCCCAGCCTCGACAAGCGCGCCACCTCGGGCACTGACCAGGTCTACTGCGGCTGCGGCTTCGACATGAACCACCAGAACTGCGACGACGCCGTCCAGAACATGAAGGACCAGACCGGCGGCGGTGTTGCCATCCCCCCCCGCCAGTCGTACTACGCCATCCGTGGCGCTGTCGTCGACTTCGCTTGCAACTACCAGAGTGACTACTCCCTCTGGGTCTGGGCTGACCAGATTGGTGACATCGCCGCCCGCATCACAAACTCTTGTGGATGGTATATTGCCGGCAGCGTCGGCGAGGCTGCCTATGGCGTCGGATACATGCGCTACTCGACCGGTCTTGACTTCTGCGGTAACGCTCTCAGCTCCTCGGCGCACAGCTGCTAAACGGCAGTGGTTGTTGGGGCGAGTGGGAATGCTCGGCGCAACGTGGGGCGGATATGGTGGAAGTTGAGCCATATGGGATCTTCAGAAACTCCAAAAATCTTGGCAGCAGGAGCAAGAGTTCTTGTAGCAAGGAAGTGGTGGCCATCGCGAGCATTTATCGCGTGCCGGAGCCACATGTTGACGAGACTTCGTCGCTAGACTTTAGCTACACCAGCGCATGTCAATAAACGTTTCAACCCCATCCTTGATTCTATTGCCTGTGGTCACCGGCGTGGGGGTGATCAAGAGGAACAGGGCAGTTAAGAGTCGAACTTAGGCCTTTCAGTTTGAAAAGGAAAGTACCTAGGTACAGAGGGATGGAGCCCACATACTCCATTTGGGATGGCAAGTGATTCAAGGTCAGACAACCCAACATGAGGCAGGGCTTCGACTAAGTAAGATATACACAATAGACACAACAACACTAGGGAGACCATGACATTTCTTCGTATCCCAGGACAAGCCTGAGAGTACAATGAAAACGGGTCGCGTCAGCTGGAGGCAGTGTAATACCAGTGACACGGTGAGAGGTGGCCACCTCTCTGTGACAAAAATTAAAAAATTCGCACTTGTTGACGAAGTCAACGTGCTATGGTGGTTCAAAAAATTATGACGCTGAGCTCAGTGTGCGCCTCCTACTCAGGGCAACCTGCAGTTTGATCCAACTGTGTCGCCACACAGCCGCCCCTGCATCCCTTTCCTCATGGTTGTCGATACACGGCGCCCCGGGGGTGTGTGTGGTCGGTCGGGTCGGTCGTCGTCGGTTCGGTCGGTCGGTCGGTCGGGTTGGCGGGGTTGTCGATCGAGTTCGGGTTGCCAATATCCCAGGTCTTTCAGGTTTTCAACTCCTCCTCGAGGCACATGCAGTTTGACCTAAGCTGCATCGCCACACAGCCGCCTCTGCACCCCCAGTACCTCCTCCGCCACCTACTTTCCCGGTCGATGTATGTCGTCGTTTTCTTTCTTCGGGGTCGTCGTCGGGATCGTGGTCGGGGTCGTGGTAGGGTGGTGTCGAAGTCGGGTGCTCTGTGAGTAAAGGTATGTTAGGTCAAAGGAAAGGGTGCTTGGGAAAGTGAGTTACTGACCCTGCTCGAGGAAGCTTGAGGAAAAAAGAGGAAAAGTATGAGAGAGAGTGGGAGGAGGGCCGGCGATTTATGCTAAGGTGTGAGTGGTCTGTGCACGATGGCACATTTTTGCTGCGGTAGCAAATTTTGGAAAACGTGTGATGTCATGGAAGCCATCGCGAGCAGCGTGGTGAACGTCGAGGTGAGTTGGGGGTTGTTGTTTATTTTTTGGCCGGCGCTCAGGGGCTAATGCGGAAAAGTGGGCCCGGTGCAGCCCGGACTTGCTCGCTCCCCACGACATCGCACACGAGGGACCGGGTCTTATGGGGAGGAAATGAGATTTAAAGGCAAAAAAAGATCTTTAAGGGGGAATAATAGAGTATTCGTCACGTACATACCCGTGCCTTCAGTCCGTGGTGGTGGTGATCGACCTACGAGGGATGTGTTTACCTCGCGGCAGACCACACATGAGTACCACCACCACACAAGACCGGCGTGCCCTCCTACAAGATTTCTTCGGAATACATCATAATTGAGACCACAAAATATATAGTAATATATTTTAGTGATGCTGGAAGCCTCCCGTATACCATGAGTCTGAAAGCAGTGCACACACCATCAGTTTCAACCTTTTTGTTTGGCCGTGCTCTTCGACGACCAAGTGGTCGATGGACTACCATGTAAAGACGCTTGCTAAATTTGCGGCAAATTCACAGCTGAAGAGACTTTCCATACCAAGCTATTCCTAAGAAATGGCCGGTAAATAGGACCGGTTCAACGATGAACAGACAAGACGGCTACCCGACAACCGCCTCTCTCTTACGTCTTCCTAGCTCATTGCAAGTAAATAACCGCAAGACCCTCCAGTTCTCAATTACAGTAACATCCTATAATTATGTCCAAAAGCATGTGGAACGTAGCGGCTTAATGGTTGTCTAACCATGCTTTCTGATTCTGACCATTACTCATACGAGGAGGATATTGCCCAAGCGATCAACCCTGTCCAGATGCACCCACTGCGGTATTAATGCCACTTAAATGCGTGGAACTCGTCTCAGAGAAAATAAAAAACAGTTAAAATCCTCCGTAGCTTGCCATGTTTCGTATGCCCCATTCACTTGAGGGAGCGAGCCATTTCATCAGAGGCCGTGCATGCGCTCCTCGCGCCCGTCCTGCCAGCTCGTGCAGTTGACGCATCGGAGAGCCTGGAGGTTACAGGGTTAGCATCGCCGTGAAACAAAGCGAGACAGAATCGGGCCCCTCACCTTCTCGCTGATATACTTGCGGCAGTACTTGCACCGGATCATATCTGGGAGATGGTAAGCTATTTATCAGCATCTTAGGAGAGAATCCGGCGCCTCAAAGGACTTTGCGGGAGCAAAATTCCTGCCAGAGGGGTTGTCAAGTATATGGTTGCACCTAAGAGTTCCTAGAAGGCGTATACAGAAGAATAGGAGGTACTTGCGCTTGAGGATTGGGTCGTGAGAGAAGTACTGGTATGTCGCCGCGATGGAGTACAGTGAGACACCAACAGCGATAAAGTTGATGACCTTGTTAAGGAAATAGCTATCAAGCTGGTTAGATGGGAGGCCGGGGAATTTCCGACCCGGAGAGAAGGCCCTCTAAGTGGGCGAGGGGGTTGCTTACCCGTAGGCCATGACCACGGCGCCGTCTTCCTGCGCCTGCTTGAGCGTATTGTAGCCATTTGAGGAGTCATACTCGGGACCAGGCCGAAGGACGGCGAATTTCTCGTCCAAGTTCTTGTTGAGGGGGAACAACACGCTCAGGGGCGGGAGCAGAATATCAGATACGAGCGAGGTCACGACGGCCGTGAACATGGAAGCGATCCTGGAGACGAATGAATATGGCGTCTGGGGTGGTCTGTCGCAGACGGGGAGTCCGCCACTTACATCAAGCCCAAGGCGACGTCGAGGATGTTGCCCTGCAAGGCGAAGTCGAGGAAACCCGACCAGAGGCGGCGCACCCGGCGCTCACCCGTGGCAAGCAGCGACTCCTCCTCGTCCTCCACCGCATTGCCGTAATTGTCAATCTGCGGCATCGTCGGCTACCTCCTGTTTCTGTTCTTGCCTTAAGACCTCTCTGGTTGGTGCGTGATTTGAAAGACCCGAAAGGAGGGAGGCTTGATAAAAGGGCGAATGAGAGCTCATTATCAGGAAACGAGGTTGGCGCGGCTCTCTTAGGGCGGGGTTAGCGGGGGCCGGGCCTAACACCAACCTCTCCCCTCAGCTCCTTCAACAACGCCATATGGCCGTTATCTGCTCCAGAGCGCTGCACGGTTCGCCTTGGCGCTCAATGGCCCGCTCTGAAGAGGAGAAATCTGAAGAGGAGAAAGCGAGAGAAGAGAGAAGAAAAAAAAATTCTGCACTTCCGAAGCTATTTGCTATCTTGGGAGCTCTAAGGGAGGTAGGGAGCTACAGTGTACACACGTACCTAAGGAAACCGTCTGTTCAGTGAGGGGCTCGTTCCAGTGAACCACCCCTCTTTGGCACCTGTCTGTAGTGCACGGTTCTGCGTCGTGTGCAAAAAAGGAGCGACTTGCTCTGCCATTCGCTAGCCTGACATCTATCTTTCTACATCACTTTAGTCTGGCATGCAAACTACATAGGTAGGTAAGTAGGCATGCCGGCCATAGCTCTATTGTTATCCAAATGTAGCGAGCAGCCATATCCCAAGGTATAGAGCGCTAGAAGCTAATGGTCATAGGGCAGGGAAGATGTGTCGATCAAAAAACCAACGTCAAAACCGAACAATACTGCTCTCAACTCTGGCGACCTCCTCGCATGCCAGGGATGTGCATCCGCTGGGCGTATCCCATCTGAGGCGAAGAAGAGCTTTCTGATTTGCGAAGTGCCATGTCGCTGCCACCGTAACCCATGCGGAAAATGGCGCCGCCCCGCCGATGCTTGAACCAGGCGAGAGCCCAGTAGCCGGTCGAGATAGCCATCAGAATCGTGGCGCTCCACGTGATGGCGATGAACTTGTTGCCCGGCGTGGCGCTCAGCCCGATATTGGCACCATGGTCGTTGATCTCTCCCGCAGCCTTGCGCGCGGCGATGGTGGTGGCGGTTGAGCCGATGAAGAGGGAGAGGAACGCGAGCCCTGCTAGGACGCTGTTGGTGATGAAGAGCACGCGGGAGTGTTCGGGGAGCAGAAATAGAGAGCTAGTAGAACATAGCAACGATAGGCCAGTGAAGCCCATCGCGAGGATGAAAATGACGCCTAGAGCTTTGAGGAGATCGGGAAGGGCATCGAAGGCGTGCTGAAGATCCTGGGTGAACCCAATATCCTCCAGGTTGATATGCAGCGGCCCGACCTGAAGTTCATGGTCAAACAGAGCCGTGACGTTGTATTCCGCTGCGTACCGGTTAGCACGAGGGCGGAGGGACGGGGTGTGCAAAGCGCAGCGGAGATGGACACTACCTGTCTTGAAGGGTGTCGTGCACGAAGTCACATTTGCGGTGGCGCCGACGGCCGTGACGTTGGGAGAGAAAGTGCCCTCGCAGATATCCAGAACATGCAGCGAGTAGAACTCCCTGATGCCGAGGCTGTCGGCGAGCTTGTCGGCGATATCGTTCTCGATGTCATGGAGCTTATCGAGGGCAGCAGTCTCCAAGCTCCCCGCGGCCGAGGCCACGGCCGAGCATCCTTTATCCAAAGGCCCAAGATTGATGCCGGAGATGCACCCGGTTGCGGTACTGGGCTGGTCACTGCTGGCTGCCGTGGGGACGAGGTTCTTGCCAAGTTCCGACGTGTTGAACTGGAAGCCTAGTGTTAGTCTCGCGAAGGGGAGGGAGGGTGAGGAGGAAGTCCCTCACGGAGATGATGTTGTAATCCTCCATAAACCCAGGCTGCTTGCCCGAGAACAGAGCCAGGGTGACGAGAATGAAGGCTACCAAGGAACCCACCAACGGTATACCGATGGGTGCCTGCATGCTAGAAGGTTTCTTGGCCATTTTCGGCTGCTGAGTCGAGAACCAGCTCGACTTACGACAGGAGGTATTAATAAATTAAGGGAGCACAACAGCAACGATGGGGGCAACACAATATGAGCAGCAGCAAACAGGACAAGATAGACAGGAGTAGGGAGTGTGAGGCTATCCAGGCCAGAGAGCTGGATAAAGGTTATAGAGAGGGCTGGTAGGGACCGAAGGCAACGGTATCAACCGTGACACAGAAGGGGCATAGGAGAACCAGATTCAAGTTCTAGATCGGTTGTGGAGCGGTGGGCAGGGATATATACTTCGAAGGCGCCTTCTCCTCTCGTAGCTGGGGATGTGGTTCATATCCCGCCCAAGCCTGGGCTGCAAGCCAGACTGCATCATGGAGGCCCCAGCTCCCGGATTGGAGGATACCTACTTGGACCCTGCATCTGCTCAAACAGGCGTGGACAAAGGCACATCAAGAATCGGCTGAACGAAGGCGCCGCCACCTCCGCACCACCACCAGCTCGACTGAGGGCAAGGTGTCATGTGAATGAGCTGGCGCCGCCGTGTGGGCACGGCGTGAATGGAAACAAGTCGCAAACTAGCGGCTGGGGTGAAGCGAGCAGAGCGCCAGGCAGGGAGCGACCGTACCCGACGGAGGGAAGGCGGATAGGTAGCTGCGTAGGGCAATATATCCACGCCCCTCAGCGTGGGTTGCTTTCCGGCCGGGTCCCAGGGGAGGCAGGACTGTGGGTTGTGGGCGGTAGGCGAGCAAGTGGTTTGATGCCCGCATAGAAGAAAAGCTGGGCCGCCCTGGCCATGGCAATTAGCACTTGTCACAGCCCTTCAACATCACGCCTCGTCGGGCGACGACACCTTGAATACCGACTGACACGGGAGGCAGGGCGTCAATGGAAGTTGAAGTGGCCCCCTCGTCACCGTGCAGCGTGGCCCAATCGAGCCCCCTGCGACCCTGTGGCCCGAAGGGGACCCCTGGCCATATTGTGCATCATCTGCCGTCCAGCGTCTAAGTGCGTCGCCAGATTAGGGAAGCAGACGTGGTTGACTGGCTCGGCTGGCCCGACTGGCGGGGGCGGCTGCCAGCCACGAGGCGCGGCCCACCGTTGAGCTGGACCCCGCTGATCGCACCTGCCACCACCAATGGCAGCCGGGCAGGGGCAGGAGCAGGGCTTGTCTCTCGGCCGCCGGCTGCGCTCGGTACAGCAAGGGACACTGTAGGGTAGGTAGGTTGACCCGTCGGCCGCAGCATCTACTCGCCAACGTGCCAACCTAGCCCGACAACCAAGATCCAGAACGACGGCCCCGTAATCTTGAGGGCCTCTCGGGTCCGTACGGCGTTCCCTGGTAAGGCCCGCCAAGGCGCCCTCCTCATAGCCGCGTAGTCGTCACCTTGTCTACTCGAAACCCGGGTCGAGATGAGATTTAGGCGGAGGCGCCTCGCCGGCACCCTACGGACAACACGATTGCGGTGTCGGCTGGCATCGGCTTGTACCGACGCTGCTTTCAAACGGGCCTGTTACGGGCCGCGCGAGGCGATGCAAGACGGGATTCGGTTCACAGTGCGCGGGCACGATCCTGTTGGTTCATCTTATGGTTCATCTTATGTATATGTGCATTGGCCTCCTCAAAGTGAGCAGGTGGGTCGGTTCTAAATATGCATCGCCGAGAAAGAGCAGTACCAAGATGCGCCCCAGAGAGCAAAATCCACAGTCCAACAGGGGCAAGGGCCGCTGTTACCCCGCCCATAGTCACAGCGCGAGTCTTTGGTAAACAGACTGGCACAACTGTACAATCTTGGTGCAGCTGCTCCATTCGCTCGCCCTCAGCAAGCGAGGCAGCTTGTAGCTCCCACAGCACTGAGGCCTACTGACCCTGCTGTGTAGCCCCAAACATCCTCGCCAGCCGGCCGTTTCTCGCTCGTATTTCGTTTTTTACAACTTCGAGACAAGCTTGCTTCCGTTTTGTAGCAGCTTCGCGGCATCGTCAACGAACTCATCCACGACCTCCTTGGCGGTCTTCTTCTCGTTGACGAGGGCCGCGCACTGGCCCATGAGGAAGGGCCGGAACTGGTCCATCAGGTCGTCGAGGTCGACCTCCTCGTCCTTGTTGCCGCCAGCCTTGGGGCCCAACGCCGGCAGGGTGTCGAGCTCGCCCGCCATGACCTTGTCCAGGTCAGCCTCGTAAGGGAGCTTGCCCTTGGACGTTAGCTCCTTGATCTCCTGCTGGCGCTCCGTCTCCCAGTTGTCGATGTAAGGGTTGTTGCGCACGCGCAGCGGCCGGCCCGTGAAGATGAGCGTCCGGATGGTGTCGTCGAAGCCGGCCGTCCGCACAGCCTCCTTGTGCGACTCCGGGGCTCCAGCCTCCTCGGTCAGGATGAAGCGAGTGCCGACCCAAACGGCGCTGGCGCCCATCATGAGGGCCGCCGCCAACATCTGGCCGTTGTAGATGCCGCCTGCGGCAATCACCTGCACCGGCTGGCCAGTAAGAGGCGACTTGTGGCCCTTGACGGCAGCGGCGACGGCGGGGATCAGGACGGTGGTGGCGACGTGGCCGGTGTGGCCACCGCCCTCACCACCCTGAGCGCAGATGATGTCCACGCCCAGATCGAGGCACTTCTTGACGTGCTTGGGGTGTCCGATCATGTTCATGTAGAGGATGTTGTTGGCGTGGAGCTTGTCCACGACATGCTTGGGGGGCACGCCGACGGCCGAGACGAAGAGCTTAGCACCGGACTCGATGATGATATCGATGAGCTCGTTGAGCTTGCCCTTGGTGTAGTCGTAGCTGTAGGAAGAAGGAGGCGTTAGCGAGAGCCCGGATGCCAATGGTATCCACCACGCGCGCGGTGCCCGCGCCAAGTCCAATTGCTTACTTGGTTTTCCGGGCATTGCCACCGACCTGGGGGAGCAGCAGGTCCACGCCGAAAGGCGCGTTCTTGTCGGTCAAGTGAGACTTGAGCTCGTCGATCTGGTCGCGCAGCATCTCGGGGGTATAGTTGATGCCTCCGAGGACGCCAAGACCGCCGGCGTTGGTGACGGCAGCGGCTAGCTTGGGGCCGGCGGCGACGTTCATACCGGCCAGGAGGACGGGGTGGTTGATCTTGAAAAGATCGGTGACCGTCGTCCGGATCTTCTCTGCAGGCGCCGGACATGTCAGCCCATCTGTGTATGGCTAGGGCCGGGCATCACGCGAGCGCATCGAGGGGGCCATCCAGGCCTCGTCGAGCGGCGAGGCTTTGGGTTGCGGCAGATAGCCGCGTGCCGTCGAATGCGACCAGGAGGAATGGGAGCACACTTACGAGGAGAGGCCATTTTGGAATGTGCGTTAAGAAAAAATAATACAGTGGAATGGTATCGAAAGCTGCAAAACCCAGGTGTGTACCGGCCAATTCAAGCACGCAGGCGACAGTTGATCCTTGTGAGGGGGGGGAGAAGGAGAAAGAGGAGAGAGTCTGACGAGGAGCGGCAGCTGTGGCCGGGTCGGACGCTACATCTATGGATCTCGAGCTGCGGACTCCGCAAAGTTGGGGTTGTGCCTCGGCACGGCGGGCAGCGCCGCGCTAGACCCTTTCCAGGCGTCCTCTGCGAGCTTGGCCCGGCTTAGGGCCATCACAAGCAAGACCGAGGCAAACAGCGGCCCGAAAGCCCTGATGCTCATGACCGACAAGACATATGTTAGCGCTGCGCGGAGGGATTCTGGGGCAGAAATAGCGAGTACACAGCGCCGCAGACACGCACGCTCGCCCTCGATTTGAACAATGGCCTCTTTTTTTTTTCCTTTTTTTTTTTTTTCCCCCCTAGAGGCGGGACGGTTGTGCCCTTCGATAGACTTCGGCACTTTGTCCCGCGTTCCTGGCGCTTTGGCACAAAGACTTGCATTTGGTTGGTTGCACGGCGCTTCCATTTGTTCTCTCGGAAGAGCCCGTCGACACCGACGTCATGGTGCGATGGGGATGGGGCTGGTCTAGAAAATCGCAGACCCCCCCCCCCCCCGGCGAACCCCAGGTCCGGGGTACGCAAGCCTAGCTGACTGTGGACCAGGCGCGGCCGCCGTCCACTTCTGACTCGGATCCAGCCGCGTGCCACCAATACCCTAACCCTTGACCCTAACCCTTTGGCCGAACATGCATCATGAGCGCTAGACTTGGCGTTGAAGCGATCTCGAAAGGCAGATGTGCTAAGTCATGAAGGCCGTCGTCTCGCTCCTGGTCTGCCCGTCACGCCTCTGTGGCCTGAATTCAGTGCGACCCCGGCATGTGGGTGCGGCCTTAGAGGAGACCACGCGACTGCTGAGGAACGGCAGCAGAAAAGTTTTCTCAACTTCACGGCCGGAGCTCCACAGCGGCGCGAAGCCAGGCGCTTTCAAGCGATACGGGATGCCTCGCGGTCCAGACGAAAACGGCGCGGACGGCGCGCCCGTCACGGCCTACGTCGCCCTTGGGAGCAACCTGGGCGACCGCATTGGCTGGATCGAGCGGGCATGCAACGAGATGGACGCGAGGGGCATCCGGGTCAAGCGCACCAGCAGTCTCTGGGAAACCAAGCCCATGTATGTTCTGGACCAAGATTCTTTCATCAACGGCGCTTGCGAGGTAAACCTCCCTCCCCCAATGTGTGGTTCCATTGGCCCATGGTGTGCCGCAAGCTTGCTAAGATGGCCTGTAGGTGGAAACCAGCCTGGAGCCGCTGGCGCTCTTGGATGCCCTTCAGGACATTGAGAATTCTCTCGGGCGCAAGAAAGTCATTGACAAGGGGCCTCGAAACATCGACCTCGACATTCTCATGTACGATGATCGCAAAGTCAGCAATGAGCGCCTCAAGGTGCCGCACATTGGCATCCCAGAGCGAGAGTTTGTGCTGAGGCCTCTGGCAGAGTGAGTGTGGTGCTTCATGTTATCACATGGCTTGGGAAACTCCGCTAAACCAACCTACAGACTCATTCCAAACAAACCCCTGGATATTGACCGGCCCTGGAAGCTCGTCCAGGACTACCTCAACGAGCTTCCGCCCTCGGAGCCCCCACTCACCACCATCACGCCCCTGTCTTCTAGCCAGACGCCGCTCAAGGCCCTCGCGCCGGACCGGAAAACCCACGTCATGGCCATCCTCAACATGACCCCGGACTCCTTCTCCGACGGCGGCGCACACAGCGCCGATGCGAAGGAGACTCTCACTTCCTCTATCAAGTCATTCGTCGCCAACGGCGCCACCATGATCGATGTAGGCGGACAGTCGACCGCCCCCAAAGCGCCCGAGGTCTCAGCCACAGAAGAGATCGCTCGCGTCATCCCTACGGTGCAGCTCATCCGATCGATACCCGAGGCCAAGGACATCCTGATCAGCGTGGACACCTACCGCGCCTCAGTGGCGCGCGCCGCCGTGGAAGCGGGGGCTCACATCGTCAACGACGTGTCAGCGGGCCTTATGGACCCGGAGATGCTGCCCACTATGGCCCAGCTAGGCACAACCGTGTGCCTGATGCACATGCGCGGAACACCCCAGACAATGAACGATCACGCGGTATACCCGCCCACGCCGGACCTGCAGCCGACCGAGTCGTTCCCCTTCCCCTCGTCCGCCGAGTCTGAGGCCCTCGTCAGCACTATCGCTAACGAGCTGCTGGAGCGCGTGGCGGCCGCCGAGGCGGCCGGCATCCGCCGTTGGCGCATCGTTCTAGATCCAGGCCTAGGGTTTGCCAAGGTCGGGCCCCAGAACGTCGATCTGCTGCGACACCTCGACGTCCTGCGGGAGTGGCCCGGCCTACGCGGCCTGCCTTGGCTGGTGGGATCGAGCCGCAAGAGCTTCATCGGGCGAGTCACGGGCGTGCCGACGCCGAAAGAGCGCATCTGGGGGACGGCCGCGACCGTGGCGGCTGCGGTGCAGGGCGGGGCCGATATTGTTCGAGTACATGATGTGCGCGAAATGGCGCAGGTGGCGCTGATGGCAGATGCTATATGGAGATACTAGCTTGGCATCGCACGGCAAGAGTATAGGAATAGCTTCTGGAGAAGATCACAAGGGCGAGGAGGAGTACGATCGGTCGGAAACACTTGAATGCTCGGATAGACATGTACTTATAGGAGAAAAAGCTAGCCTCAGTGGCCATCTAGACAATACGAGTTCCAACTCCCACTCATACATTACTCGACGTTGGTGATGTTGACCCATCATAGTTGCCTCAGGAGGTCCGGCAGGGGCGCCCTTCTCCCTTGCTGCCATCGCTCCAGAGTTTTGTGCAAGAGACGGCGCGCTCGCTTCGCTGGCCCCTGGACCCCGGATTCTCATCCTGCCCTGTGTTTACTTGGCTTGTGACCCAGCAACCGACACTAAGTGAATAAGAAAGGTCGCTTCTTGGATCAGTTTTGCCATGAAAAGAGGCGCGCAGACTTGGTGCAGTCGTACTACCAACCGCTATACAAAGCTACAGTCAGGCCTCCTGTTCCGATGTTTTGAACCCGGTGAAGGGCAGTATGCATTAAAAATACCCTTAGGAGTGTTATGAATGGTGCCCGGAATCGGTTCATGGCTGTAAATACCGCCAGGCTTGTCTTTTGGGTCCTTATGCTTTGCAAACGGCCAAGGGCGCCTGTGAATATACACAGAATATCACATCGATGAGAACCCGACAATCCGCCACTATCTCTCATAGGCCATTTCTATCGCTTCGTCCGACATGACCGATGGACTAGGCGCAATAGGTATCTTTCTTCACGGAGATAGCTAGCGGGCTCTGAAGGAAGCCCTAGTAGTCAACTCTTAGATCACTTGCACGAAGGTTCAGGCTCATTCTTTCTCATATTACTTTGATACGAGCCTCCGATCTATTCCTCCCCTTGACCGGTAACTAGGGCAGGGGTTGGTAGGTATTCGTGTCCTCAGGACCTTCGTACTGCCAAGATTGGAATGCGCAAGCATCGACTTCACGCAACATAGCACTCATAAGACATCCTTCAGCAACTGTTCGCATTTGGTGACGATTGCGAGCTGCCGTGGAGCAAAAAAGATGCCGGGAATTCCGTATACCGGCCCTGCGGGATGATGCATAGAATCTGCAAGGCGGTCGACGGTATTTGGTAGATAGGTGGCACCATCGACCGCCAGCTCTTGGTCGTGTCCCACCTCCCCAGAATAGAATGGAAGGGTCCGGATAGGAACAGGAGGTATACTGCCTCTCGATCCTGTTTCAGTACAAAACTCTATGAATCTTTTCAGCTTATCAAATGGCACGAGCATCCCCTCGCTGCCGGATCGTGCTGCCGGGTTCCGGGGCAGGAATGCCTCTTGCACCACCCCGATGGGTATTCACCAGGGCTCTGGGGAGTAATATGCGGACGGTATTACATTGTACTTCGCTGGTATCTCTAACAAGAAGTCACCTGGCTTGATCCCTGCGAACAAGGTCACGATAGATCACATTCCTGCTCATCGCTCATCGGGTCTAGCCTCGCATTGTTCTGCAGGACCTGGAAATAAATACCCGCACCAGCGCCACCGGAATGCCCATCTCTCCGGCATCCTTCTGGTTCATAGGCCTCGGGTCGGGCCTCACCAACCGTTCCTCTTCACCGTCGTGCCGCTGGGCGAGGCTCCACAGGTGGTAGCCAGGTTTTTGATAGAGGGGAAACGGCTACACATTGACGCAGGTCGTCCTGCACTTCGCGATCATCGGTTCCCAGGCACACCAACGGGCCGCGTGCGCGGGGCTAAGACGAGGCTGTGGACAATGAGCTCGAGGCTCCGCCTGACCGGTGCAGAGCTCCGGAGCCGCCTGAGACGGCGGGATCGACGGCTCGGTGTGGAAGCCGAGCATGTAGACAGCGGCGTCCTACGGAATGCGCGGGCTCGCAGAAGAAGGACAGCACATATGCGCAGACCCTAGGACGCGCGAGCTGCAGGGGACAAGGACGCAGCGAGGCTGTAGCCGGCTCTTGGGGGGGGGCCGCTGCCAAGACGGTTGAGCCCGTCCAGTCAGGGCATCGCATCACGCACCAGCTGAAAGATCTGCAGCCGAAGGTGGGATGCAGACATCGTAGCACCGGGAAATCCGCCGGACCAATTAGCCTTGCGCCATGGCCACACGACGCTACGTAAGCTAGATTCCGGTCCCTGTCCAGCGGGTACTTGTTCGTTTCAAGAAAAGACATGTAATATCTCGCTGCGCCTCGAATAAGAAAAGCATGACCCAAGCTCAGCGCGACGCGAAAAGGTGACATTCTACGGGGTGCGAGATTCCCCCGTCCGCCTCCCCCCTTCCTCCCCCCCGGAGCCGCGTATTGCCCCTACGTCAGCGTGGCGACGGAAGGACTCCTGGAGAACGAAGGGGGGGGCGTTCCGCGGACCCTGCGGCTGAGGAATACCCGAATGTCTCTTGATTCCGGAAAGCAGCCCGGCATCCACGCTTGGACCCGTTTGGAACGGTCCGAGGCAGACTGGATGGGCATGCTTGCGAGGTCCTGGCATGTGGGCAGAGCGGTCGGTCGCATCTGAAGGCCGGCGTAGAAGATGGCTTACTCACTTATTCACAAGCTTGGGCATGGGCGACAATCCCGGCGAATGCCCGGAGAATGACGACAGAACTGGAAGGAGGGTCACATTCGCGCGACCAAGAACAGCCAGCCCCTTCCTGACCAGCGTCACAGCCGGTGTAGGTACCAGGAAAGGCATGCCTTGTACCCCCTTCGCTGCTTACTCGATTTTTGAGAACAAAAAAGAAAAAAAGAAAAAAAAAAACTCTAAAAAACTGCGAGGCTCCCGGGTCGTTTGATGGCATGGCCAAGGCCCACGGCCGTAAACTCGCATTCTCCTCCACATAGGGCTGAAGGTTGTGTAACCACGAGCGATCTCTTGCGCACCCCACCCAGCACCACACCACCACACCACCCCCGACCACCAGCAGCGACACCATCATAGCCAAGTCGGCCGGAGAATCAGCCATGCTGTGCTGCGTGAGATGACGGGATGATGAGCCTGTGACCGGTCTAGACGCGCCAATTTAGTTTTCCCCCACAGCCTCCCGCTTGACCGGGCCAGGACCGCCGG
The DNA here is from genome assembly GCA_021432635.1 of Thozetella sp. PMI_491. NCBI lineage: Eukaryota > Fungi > Ascomycota > Sordariomycetes > Chaetosphaeriales > Chaetosphaeriaceae > Thozetella > Thozetella sp. PMI_491. The sequence goes on along the minus strand of MU270067.1, from coordinate 48,420 downwards.
CAGTTGATAGGAGAGACTCCGACAGAGGCGTCGCTAAGAGGGTAAGCCCAGATTTTAGGTGATGACCCGAGTCGACCCTCTCCAGCTCGCTGCTGGCAATCTAGCCGGGACGCCATCTTCTAGGGTGGGAGTCCGCCGCCCCTCCTACCCCAGAGGTGTCAGCCGGGGCGAGACGGAGGATTCGGCTACGCGGGGCGAGTTCCAAGTAGATACAAGGCGGAGATATTACACGTCTCACGACCTATTAGTCGGGCCTCGGGGTTCTGCCAATCCGACACTGCAGCGGCTTGACAAGGGCGAGAGCTGACCCTGCTCTCGTTTCTCCCTCCTTCGTTGGGAAGGAAGTGCGAGACATTGAGGGGCTTTGCTAAGCCGGAAGGCCGGATATGACGACGATGGTCCCCGTGGTTGAAAAGGGGGGATGCTCGGCTTCCAGATGGACGCGCTCGCCAGCGATCGACACTGCGTAGCCCCGAAGGGACATCATGGATTCATCCTGAGGACGGTGGGATCCCGCTGCAACGGCGGTCGGCAGCTGAGAGGCAGAATCCTAGGCAGGATGACAGGACCCGGGGGGCCAGAAGCAAGGGTAGGGAGGAGCGGCTCTGTTCCGCGATACCATGGTAGAGACCATCCGAGGCCCGAAGACCCTGCAGAATTTTGGATGGCCTGCACGAAGCTACCTTGGCCCCCCTAAGCAAGGAGTCGGGGGAGTAATGTGCTTACGGAGCGGGCACAAGACTGGACTTGCGGCGCGCTCGCTGTGCATCCCCCCGGACAGGACAAGCGTGATGCACAACACAAACACACACACACACACACACACCACACGCACACACAGCTCTACACCCACACGCTTCTTCCCTCCATCCTTGCCTTTCCTCTCTTCGTATCTTCGCTTCCGGTCGTTTTTTTATGCGCGCCCGTGCTGGCGTGTGGTGGGTGGATTGAGGCACGGATGGCCTAGAGAACACGGGACACGAGGAAAAAATAGGACCACCCCCTTTCTCAAGAGGGAAGAAAATTAGCGAGCATTTACGAGTTGGAAACCGGATTCGCTCTGAGCAGCGGCCGCTGTGCATGACTACATGGCTACAGGGCTCTGGGTATCTCGTATTAGGCTTGGCAATATGTGCCGTCAAAGGTTTTTTATCCCATTAATGCTATTATACGTATTCTTATTTAGAACGCCTCTGCCCCGTGATTTCCCCCTTGAGTGCCTCCACTGGCGTGGCAAGGGTGTGGGCGCGGCTCAGGCGGATCGGATGGGTGCTGGCTCATGCCCAGTCGGTTTCCCAATCGCCGAGGCGCTCGTTACTCGGTCGCTACCTTTTATAGATGGACCACCCGAGCTAAAGCAGGGGCAGGACTTTCCATGTGTCCAACTAATCTCTGCGCAGTGCTGTAGGTAGTACCTAGTAGTAGGGCCTAGTATGCAGTAGGAGCCTAGTGGTAATAATCATAATAATAATAACTAGTAGTAGCAGTAGCCTATGTCAACGGTGTGTGTTGGTCGGGGCGCCGCCCACGGAAAGGTCGGGGTTAGCCTGCCCCTCTCTCCACCTCCCGCACTGAACTGATGGGCCCTACCACCCCCCTGGAGGTGTGCGCTCAGGCGGCCTTGCCCCCCGTACCACCAGGAACAGGGCGCTGGCTCCCTGTGGCGCTAGCTCCAAAACCTTAATCCAACCACACTGATCTTCGCCTGCCCCGCCTTTGAGCCAATCCCCCCCCCTGTCGTGCGGAAGCACCAGCGATCGCGAGCCACCGGCCGGGCATACAGATTGAAAGAGGAAGTCATGGCCGCCTAGTACCGTCCCCCCGGCTGCGCCCTCCCCCCCCCTGGCCGCCGCGAAACATCGCTGGGACCACTCGTCGTTGGCTGGGCTGGGCCTCTTTCCAGCGCACAGCATCGTCTGTGCCGTGTTGGTGTTGGGTTTAAATTGTTTTCCTTTTTCTTGCGTTTCTCTTCTCACTGACTGGATCATCCTACACCGAGTTTCCCGGTTTCCCATTGGGTGCCTTTCATCTATGATGCCATTCCCGCCTCCCTCTCCCCGTCAGCCTTGCCCCCCTTCCCGTCCTTCCTCCTCCCCCCCCCCCCCCCCCCCCCCCCCCCCCCCCCCCCGCGGCCAGACAGCGCTCCATACTGCAATTCATCTGTGGCAGTCGGGCCCGAACGCCTCCCACTTCTGAGGCCGGGTGGCGGCAGAGAGGCAGATAGAGGGCGCTGGGAAGGAAGAACCTCATTTTACACAAGGTTGGAGATTGCCCACGGGGGTGCCTATCAAGAGATTGTATGTAGACAAGGAGCCCACTCGGGCAAACCTCCCACATGCACGCACACGAACCCTACCTGCCTGGACCTGACCACGGCGCAACCTCCATATGCTGCCGAGCGGCCCCGTGTTCAATTGTGCTCAACCTACCGTCCAGCAGCAGCAGCAGCATCCCCCCAGGCTGCCGCCTCAGAGCCCAGATCCCACCCCCCCGGCGCTGCATCCGCCGGCTCCGGGTCTTGCCCATGACCGAGGACCGGCGGGCGCACGCTGACTCAACCTGCGTTCTCACCCCTCCCTCCTCCCTTTGCCCAAACAGGGCTTGATGATAAACGCCAAAGCCGGACGCCATTGACGAATGATGGATGTGGGCGTTTTGCGGCACTACCGCACTGCACAGTACCGTACAGCACCGTACAGTACCGTACAGCGCAGTACGGGGCAGGCGGGCGGGTGCGGCCCTCGCCCCCCTACCATCCATCCATCCATCCATCATCCATCCATCCCCTTCCCCAATTGGCGGCTTGGCCCCGAGCGGCCCCCAAATCCGCGCTGCGCTCCTTGATTCGGTGGCTAGCTAGGGTAAGGTAGTTATACCGCCATCTCTTCCCTTCTCCTCATAGGGAAGGATTGTCTGTTATACTTTGGCCGCCCAAGCTCTCTATCGGCTCGTCTGCTTGGCAGTGGCGTCCACCCTGCCTGCTGTTGGAAGCAATAAATAGCCTTATTTGGCTCCCCTCCAGCTTTTAATTTGCCTGGTTTTGCATTTTGCTCCGTGCTTCATAAGCCCCAGGCTCCTATCTGTGATGCAGGCTGTTGACTCGCATGCGGCACTCTGTTCATCCTCAGTTGGGGGAGGGTGGGTATGGAATTGAGAGAAGCGCCGCTGCGCGAAACTTTTATGCGGAGCTAAGTACCGCACCGCTGCAGCAGGAAGCGCCCCCTCCCTTCCCCCCCCCTCCTTCCTTGCTCTTCTTCTTCCTAATCATTCATGTCTGGGCTCCCCTCCCCTCCCCTCCCCAATTTGGCTCCGCCGGGGTTGCATTTCTCGGTGAATCTGAGGGCTCGGTAGATGTAATGCTAGGCGGTTCGGCCACGAAGCCTATGCATGCCATCCTGGATGAGGAAATAAGCTGCATGGCGGTCCGCTCGTACGAAGACAAGCCACGGCGCGCCTTCAAAACGAGAACTGCCCTGGTCAAGGGTTTGCCCTTTTGCCGTGCGCTCACACCAACGTGGTCCTAAGCCCTTGCAAAGGCCCCTACATGGCCCCCCTCTGTAGGTACGGAGAGGAACTTGACGAGGGCGGGGCCGGTGCAGGCTAGATTCTCACATTACACAGGCGCAAACTTGGGGGTGGGTTATGTATCGGCAGCGGCCTAGATGAGCGCGCAACTAGAGCTGCCCTACTACGCAGTATGCAGTTCGCCAGGGTCGTTGTCTGCAGCTTACCCACCCTCGCATAGATGAGTGCTTCGTGCTCGCATCGGCGTCGATTATACGGGAGGAGGGGAAGGGGGAAAAGCGGACTGGAGTGGTGAGATCGCCCCAGCAGGGTTTCATTCTGACGCTATGAGGGCCTTCAGGTCAGCAGTCAAAAGGCAGATAGAGCGAGAGAAAGAGAGAGGAGAGAAGAGGAAGGAAAGAGATTGAGACTGAGACGCTGGAAGGGGGGCGGGGGGCCGCGGGGG
>MU270067.1:18079-44360 GCA_021432635.1 Thozetella sp. PMI_491 | reverse complement strand
GGGGGGGGGGGGGGGGCTGGGGAACGGCCAGCTCTGAGTTGTCGGCACCGAATGGTACTCACGATAGTTGCCACCCTTCTTGGCTACCATAGCTCACTACCTACTACCCAGCTATCTCCATACATACGTCTAGGTAGTAGTAATCACAACAAAAAGCCACACCATCTGACGCAACCATGGGTGGACGGGGCGGTCCCTACCCCGGGCAGCCAACCATAATCCACCCCAGCTGCTCCTCCGAGTGGACCGCCCTGTGCCGAACAGCAGCAGCATGAGAGGCGTCCCCCCCCTCCGCCCCACCATGGCTGCTGCAAGCGATTTCCCTTTTTTTTTCGTATCGCCTAGAGGACGGGTCCTTCCGTTACCTTGTGCTGTGCGAAAGGGTGTGGTCGGGGGGGGTCTGGCAGCGGTTGTGCGCTCGGCTAAGGGGACACAAAGTCTGCAATGAACTCGTGGGTGGGCGGGGGCGCAACGTCGTGGGGACGCCACATCACGCTTCAGTGGCCAGACCACGACAAAAACACCCCTGGATCGACACTGGGGGCGACGTCGTCGGTGCAGCAGTGGACGAGGGGCCATGGCTCCTGGAGGAGAACCTGGGGCACTAGGCATGTCCCGCGACGGCTTAGCCGCCCTTGCGCGTGTCTTTCTGGCCGCCGTGCCGTCGGCAAGCGATGTCCCGACGATGAGCGGCATGTCGAAGCGAAAGGCATCGGGCGGGTGGTGGCCTGGGTGCCCCGTCTTCCATTGCCTACATTGCCTGCCTGGCCTACTAGCCTGGCCTGGCTCGGCAAGATCGCCCGCGACTTGCGCATTGCGGAAAAACGCAAGGGCCAGGCGATTGTGTGACGATCGGTGGCAGAGTTGCGCGGCTACGGGCTGCGGTCGCACCTGCCGGCCCCTTGTGTACCGCTGCTCTGTGCCACGTCAACCCTGGACGTCGAGCACACCCCTCCCCACCACCGCAAACCACGCCATAAGAGCGCAGCATGCGGCGGCATTGGAGCAATCAGGACCCGGGCGGACACGCCAGGCTGACATACTACTGCTCCATTAATCTTAGAATCTCACTTGGGGGTCACCCGAGCCGTTGGAGGGTTGCGCGCCAAACGGCTTAGCCGTCTAAAAATGTGCCCTTCACTTGACTCGACAGATAGTGGACTACTTTGCGGCCTTCAGCTACGTAATTAAGTTCCCCGGAAAGGTCAAACACAGTCGACGAGCGGTTAAGAACCGCAGAGCAAGAACGAGAACGAGAAGGGCAATTGCATACACGAAGATGAAGCGAGGCAGTGGGAAAGGCCGAGGAGGAGCGGGAGGTGGTGGTGGGGGGTTGCCCTAAGCTGGTGACTCGTGTGGAGCATGGCATGGCGAGCGAGAAAGCCTGGCCTGCCTGCCATGTATGTCAACTTCCAGAGCGTCACTCTTCGCAGTAGAATACGCAGAGGGACCGACCGCTGTGGGCGGGCCGCACACGAGTCCTGCATCGACTCTCCGAACGCCCAGACTTCTCACGCCACGGATGAGAGAATGCAAAAGTCAAACCAAGTATTCCATGTCCCTTCTAGCGGCCGTCATCGCGTATCCCACATAGCTAGTGTTTGTCTCTTGACAAGGGAGTGAAGGGTAGAATAAAGGGGGTTAACGACAAGTTATAAGGAAAGACGGGGGGGGAAAAAAGAAAAAGGTGAAAAAAATGCATCGGGTATTCGTTTCAATGCGGAATTTCATAGCCCTCTTGTTCCGGTCCTCGCGTCCTTTTAGAGTCTCCTGATTGATAGGGCCTCTTCCGAGAGAAGTGCGCCGCTTGAGTGACATTCCCAGAACCTCCCGTTTGCTAAGCCCATGTCTTCCTAACCACCCGACTCCCGATCCCCCGTTGCCCCCATAGATAGAATAGAATCTTTAGAAACCTCATTACCGTCGTGCCTATTGTCGCCCAAATTGTCCTGCGCCATGTTACCGAGTCCCTGCCCGTGGGACGAGTTCAGATGGTGCCCAAGACGTGAAAGCCAAACCCCACGATAACCCGTAAATGCTTTTTTTTTTTCTTCCTCTTTCATTGCCCTGAACAATCTGTGTACCTTGTCCTGCGGGTTCTGGGTGCTGGCGGCCGAGAACCACAGGGGATTGGCCAGGAGGAGCTGACTGAGCACGCAGACTTGACCTAAGTTCTCGGCGTGCGCATGGATGCCTGTGTCGGTACTTGTGACAAGCCGCCCCGACCCGCCTGCCCTATCGCCTCGACCCGCCGTCACCCCATTCAAGTCGGAATGTTCAGCGTCGGATAGTATCCGCTCGAGGCCGTTTTACCCTCGAATCTACCACAGCGGTTGCTCCAGAAAGACTGTCCGGGGTAGTACAGACCCGGCAGCTCCGATTCGGACTTGATCCGTGATCCACCGAGATCGATACCAGTGTGCATGTGTGGGAGGCTCTCGGGCTCGCTTCGCGCGTGAGTGAACAGTTCTACTTGGTGCTTGCTATCCTGGTCGCTGCCTTCGTAGAGCGGAGCTGGGTAGTACTGGTAGCCCTTGGTCTCGGTGATACTCTTGGTGTCATCTGCTGATATCATCGGCTCGAGCGTGGTTAGGTCATGGTGACGAGTTCCCCCGTAGCCGCTCGTCGATCGGGGGTCATAGGCAGAGTTGCTGTAGCTAGTTGGAAGTAGGGACCCTCCGGATCCGTACTCGTGTCCCATGACGCTGGACGGATATCCGCCCCCGATGCTGCCACCGCCAGATCCGCCAGGCCCGCTGCTAGTGCTGCCCCTGCGCTCCGATTGGTAGTGGCCAGGGGATCGGCCTCGCACGATCATCTTGGCCGATTTCTTGTAGGCCACTTTGACGAACTGCTCGTTGTGCTGGTTCTGAACGTCCGCCCATAGCTCCACCACCAAGTGATAGTATTGCTGGGCCGCCCGCCTCTTGCCGTTGTTGGCAGTCGCTTGCTTGAACTGGATTCGCTCAAACGCATGCTCGGTCGGATGCGAGCCCTGGCTCTGTCCGTAGCCTTGGTCATACGCCCTAGCAGCCGGGTCTTGGTTGCTATATCCAAGGGGGTGATGCGAGGGGGGTTTAGGCATGAGCCGCACCTTTTCTGGCTTCGCAATCGGGCCTTTGTCCCGCTTTGGCGTGTGCTGCACCAGATCGATCGTGTGGTTGTCATTGTCCGCCACCACGGCCGAGATGCTCATGGCAAACCCATAGACTGAATACGGCTGGCCACCTCCCTTTGGGAGGAACTGGATGGCTGGGGCCGTGAAATTGGGCGGCGGATTGAGGGAGTAGGAGCAAATGCAGGAGAAGTAATTGCGGCGGTAGCAGGTCCAGTCATTGTCGGCCAGGAAGAAGCCCTTGTCGATGACACCGTTGATATCCACCGTGATGGGGCTGCTCGGCTGGTCGACATACGCGAGGGTGCCCGCGGTGGTTATAGGGCTGAAGGGCGGGACGCTTTGGCCCGCCCCTTTGTTGGAATAGTTGGGGTCCATCCTCAGCGGGTGGGTGAAGTTGAGGCTAGGACTAGGGGTTGGCGACAGCGGATGGCGTTGAATGTGTCTGGGATACGGGGGAGACCGTGGCTCCGGTCTCCTGTACGTAGGCGTCGCCGGAGAATAGATGTCTCGCGTGCTCTGCTGCGGCAAGGAGGACCGGTGGGCATGTGTCATGCTCGTTGACGTAGTGCTATTGACGCACACGTGGTAAGTATGAGGAAGACTCACGGTGAGGTCTGCCATGACGGGCAGCAGGTAGGGGAGAGATGCTGTTTCGCAGCAGCAAGAGGAAGGGGAGAAAGAGTCAAGGGTAAGGAGAAGGCATGGGTGGTTCGCAGCGCGTAGCGGCCCAGGTTCGAGGACGGGAAGGAAAGGGAAGAGGAGGTAGGAGAGGAAAGGGGGAAGGAAGGGGGGCGGGAGGCGGCGGGAGGTCCGGCGAGGATATAGGAGCGGAGGTGTTCACATACTTTGAGCCCAGTCGAGGCCTGACGTCCAGACTGGGGAAGACGTGAGAAGCAGCAGGTGGGTAAAAGGGCCCGCCGGTCTCAGGGGAGTAAGCAGCGACAGTGGGTGGTGGGATTAAGTTGATGAACGGAGAAGGCTGAGGCGGCGCCTCGATCGTCAACGGGGAGCTTGTGGAGTCCTGGTTATACCTTGAATGGAAGAGTCAGCGGCTGCGTCTCGCTGTCCAATGCGAAGCACAAAAGCTTCTAGCGCCGCTTCTGCTGTCTCTCACAACCGGGGCGAACACCGGGGCTACTGTGCTGCGTTTGCTGCGCTCTGTATGCGAGACACCACTGTGCAAGTACAGGTATGACCAGGCCCGGCGTCGCACCGCCAGCGCTGGCGTCACACAGAGCCAGCGGGAACAGATAGGATCGGAAATGCAAAGCACTTGCGGCAGGGACGGGAGCACGCTAGCATGCTGCTATCAGTCCAATGTAGCACTCTTAGCGGCTAGCCCAAGTGCCCATGCCTCCACACGCTAAGTAGTGCTCGTGGAGAGACAGCGGAGAGGCAAAGCCGGCTGTTTGGAGGAGGAGAGAGCTGGGGACGGCGGGGCGCTGTAGGTGTGGGAAGGAAGGAAGAGTGAGACAAGAGAGTTCCGCCAAAGCCGAAAGCTCGCCAGGACGACTTGCGACCGAGGGGGACGAGACGGGCGCGCTGCTGACTGCAGGCCGTCTGTCTGGCCTTCACCTGGGCGAGAGAGCGCGTTGGGTGTGGGGACTATCAGGTAGTGTAGGTATTGTGAAATTGATGGAGCTCCCTCCTAGAGAATGGGGTCTTGGGTTTTTTTAACTATGCCAAGCCTCGAGGTATCCAGGTCCTAGCCAGGCGAAGCAGCGGGGAGGGGGGTGGATGCAATTGGCCATAACCATAGTTGGCCGGAGGGCATGATGCAGGCGAGCAGGGAATAGAAAACGGTGCCAGCGTGCTATTTTAACGACGGGGGGGTATGCTGCTGAGCCGGGGAGAGACCCAATGAAAAAACACCACAACAAACAACAAAGGAAAAAGAGCGAGACATGAGGGAGGTTAAAAAAAAAAGAGAGCAAAGGGAAAAAAAGTTCCTTTGGTAGACAACGTACCGCATATCAGCTGGGGCAGCTATCTCGAGATAGTCGAGCCCGGGGCAGGAGGGCGGCGACGACTCGAACTCCTATCACGATGCCTCTGTTAGCCTGCAGAGCTCTAAGGCTCATCAATTGCGGGAAAGCACATGTGCACGAGGGTAGGTCGGAGGCAGCTGTCTGCTTCACCGAGTCGAGTCTCAGTGCCGGGCACCCGATCTAATGCCTATGGGAGGGACGGCGAGAGTGGGCCTTCTCAACCTGCCACTGTGCTGGTGGAGATGAACCCCTGTGGCGCAAAGGGAACGTGGGCCCACCAACAAGCCGCAGCCTTGGGGACAAGAACAGCCCTCTTCGCGTGGTCCGTTGCAAACGGCGGCGGCAGCTAAGCACTAAAATAGTCAACGTTGAGACCCTCAGAGGACACGACGGCTGAGCAGGCAGGGCCATAAAAAAACCGGGGTCGCGACGTAGCAAAGAGGTGTGGGGTCACTCTAAGAGGGAGCAGCAGTGTGGACCTAGTGATAAGGCGCCGTAGTTGCTCATCGCCTCTAAGTGCTGGACCGAAACCTTTGACGTTGTCTCGGGGGGAGGCAGGGAGGGGGGTTGAAAGTCCCAGTGGTACCCCTCCCGCACCCCCCTACAGGCGGCAAAGTCGGTCAAGCTGCACTGCAAGTGCTCGAGGTACAGGAGGGTACCAGCGAAGCACTGAGGGGTACATCCAGGCGAACCCTCTGCTGGCAGTCCTGGGCCTTTAGGCCAGTCGGGTTGGAGGGGGACAGTGCGGGTGGTGCTTGGGGGAAATTGCCCCTCAGTAGCCGGGATGGATGGGGAGAAAGGGGAGGAGGGGGCGGCTTCAGGTTACACAGGCAGATCCGAGAAGCTGCAATAGTATGTGTCCTAGGGACCCTTTCCCACGAGTCTCAGATCCCTAGAAGATCCAGATGTGGGAAGCTTGAAGAAAATGGAAATGCATGAGGATGGGAATGGCCCAAACAAACTATTCTAATGGGCAAAAAGGGTTTCCAGGGCCCCGATCTCAAGGCTACCATCCTCATCTACCCCGGGACTTTCCGGGAGTCTAGAGTGCGGAAGCCAGACTTTGTTGTGGTGGAGGAGGCACAAGGCTCCCAACAAAGGACTTAGGCTGGGCAAGAGGATGCGAAGGTGAACAAGGCCGCTTTCGCAGGGGGGAGGGGGGGTCTGAAGAAGGATGGGTTGCTTCGAGGCTAGAACTGACCTTGGAGAGCTGTTGGGACTTCGTTACCCGTCCACCACGACCTGCAGATGCAGGAGATCCACCACCCCCCCTCCCTTAGGTACACACAATCGACATTGGCAGTTATTGAGATTGATTGCCGTTAGATTAATGCCATCATGGCACCCCGGCACAGAGCCTCGGGACTCGGGTCCTCGAGTGCTGCGAGGCAGATACGATTGGAATCCGACCTGGAAGGGGAAAAGGCTCAAAGACGCCTCCGCTCGGCGTAGAATAGGGAAGAAAAGAAGGAAATGGTGCACACAATACCTTTGATAGTTGTTGATTCATACGAGATTCCTCGTCTCCAGTCTGGAGTGAGGCGACGGGCGCGGCGACGGGTCAGTGAGAGGATGCAGCTGCCTGTCTGTTGTGTTGCCTTCCTGCAGGTCTACCCGTCAGTTGAAGCTCCCATCGAATGTGCATCTTGAATTCATTTCATAGTCCCTGTGCCATCTCGGCTCTTGCCAAGCATTTACTCGCTCCACAACCCGGCTCGGGGGGCGAGAGCTAGCCACCGGTCGCCGCGGATGTAAACCGCAGGACCAACAGGTCGGGGCTGGCTTGGAAGATTGGCATATGATACCGCGTAGGACCTCTTCTCTGCTCTCTTCGTACGGGGTTGCGTAGCAAAGATTGTACGGCGGCTGGACCCGGATCCCAAATCGCGGCACAGCCCACCAGGGATTGGTTGACTGACCTTAGAGAGATGTGCCCGTAATGCCAAGGCAAATAACACCCGACAACGACCAACAGGAGAGCTCTATGACCCTAATTGGTACTGATATTGATGTTAGCATCTTTCCCAACTCTCACTGAGGATTCTGTTAAGGGTTCGGTGGAAGTCCAAGGATCCCGCGTGGCAACAATGGATTTAGGATTCGGGGTGGAGCGAATGGCCCTCCGACTAACACCGGAGTTGACTCGGAGCAGAGAAGTGGAGGAAGGCATGGTCTGGATTCAGCAGAGCCCATCGAGTGAAGGAGGGTGGCCAGACTGGCGACCAGAGACTTGAGGCCGTCCGCCGTCCTTCTTGGGGAGGCTTTCAGCAACGCCATCTCGGCCTGCTCTCCTCGCCCCAATTTTCCGATTCCGATCATCCAGGATCCTGCCCCCCTCCCTCCCCCCCTCCCTCCACGGTGTGCTCAGCCGGTCGTTTAAATCGTACGAAGAGGGCCACTTAGATGCAACTGTAGGTCGGGGGAAAAGAAACCATGTGCACACCTGATCGGAATCAGCCGTTGTCTCGATTTGCTTAGCATTACTGCCCACTGGTACTGTCTCTCTTTTCCGCGGCTTGGCTTGGCTGAGAAACCGTGTGGGTACACAACGGCTCAACCAAAATGGAGAGAGCAGCGTGATGCAAGTCCAGGGGGGGTGGCCTGGAGGGTGGTTCAATGAACACTGCGTCGATGGGTGGCTTACCTGGTCTTCTGGTCTCTAGTTGCGTGCGAGATCTGACGCAACCCCTTTCTAGTTCTCCGTTCCCGGAGGTTGCGAGTTGCGCAGCCGTCGATGCTTGTGAGTGCAGGCGCGGCGAGGCGTGGGCTAGAAGTGGGAGACAAGCATAAAAGGGCTCGCGGAGGTCAGGTAGATACCTAGAGAGAAAGATAGAGAGAGATCGGTGGAGCGGAAAGAAATAGCAGATGGGTAAAGAGGTAAAGACTGGATAGGTGTTCTGCAGAGTTTGGACCGCGATGGTGGACCCGTGATGCGTAAGATCTGGATCGCAGTTTCCCAAAGTAGGGCAGGTCCTTTGCGGCCGAGATAAAGGGTAACTGTCGCGCTTCCCCTTTTTGGGGGCCACGGGGGAGGAATCGTCTGTTTCTCCGTGGTCGACGTGAGGCGCTGCGTGAACGATCGAGTGCAGGATCTCGGGTGGGCTGTGGTTTATATACCTTCGTCGAGACCCTGGTTGTGGTGGCTTGTGTATGATCGTACAGAGCCCAAAGCGAAGCGACAGTTGCTGGAGGCTCAAGAAGCAAGAGGTACAGGAGGTATCACAACCTCGGGGCCGTGGGAAGAGCAGGAGGACGAACGTCTATCCTGGAGCCTGTCTCTGCCGGGGTGGGCAAGAAGGCGAGGCTGGTAGACACACGAGGAGAGGGCTGATGATGCGAGAAGTGAACTTCGAAAGGCAAGGAGAGAGAGGACGGACAGCTGGAGGAGTGAGATGAGGGCCTTCTTAAAGCTCGAGCTCGAGCAGACTGGGTCGTGCAGGGTTCTGAGACAACGGCAATGGAACACATGGAATTGTGGAGAGAGAATTCAGGTTCCCCCGTCTTTTAATCTCAGCCTGGGGTCGAGCTTGGATGGCTCTCCTCCAGGAACACGCTGAGGAAGTATAGTGGACCGGCCGCGAGTCTAAGTCACCAGCATCCACGCTGTACATGTCCATCCGCCTCGCCTTCGTGACCGCATAGGGCGACAAGAGGGGGCCTACGTGTGTCTATCGACGAAGGTTTTCTCTCGTCAAACCTGACCCAGATCTGGCATGGTCTATGGTCTGAACAATGGATCCAAAAAAAAAGGAGCCCAGCCAGTGGCAGGCTCGATGCTCCGTGTGGTCTTAGTGGGAAGCTCGCCGGCCAAACAAACGCAGCGCGGGTAGCCCACGGGCGCTTTACTCGCCATCCTTTTTGGGGGTGGGTTCGACTGGGTCTGATGGATAGCAGGTCCCATCGCTGGCCGTTGACTCTCATTTGCCCTGCGATCTCGCACATCTGACCCCGTCCTACAGCTCCCATGCCCCACCGACGGCACTCTCTCGTCAAAAGGACGGAAGGCGGACCCTGTCGAGCATGCATGTATTGTACGATGAGGCGGTTCGGCCTGGCACTTGCTGCCAGCTCCTTCGTGCCAGCCTTCCCCCTCTCCGACTTTTGTTTCTCCTTTCGAGGAAACCAACAACGAAAGGTGAAGACTGCCCAGCCTGCCTGACTAGCCCATACGCCGTGCAGAACTACGTCCTTGCCCACGCATCAGGCATGCGTCTATCCTTCTCACGCTTCCATGAAGCGCCACAAACATCGGTTTTGATTGAGGAGGGATCTGCGCAGCCAAGGACCCAGTTATTTGACGGATAGCTACAGTAGCGTGCAGGCATAGCAAGCCAATTGGCATCCTCCTTTGCCTGGGAACGATGATCACTCTACTCGCCGCCACCACGATCGGGTGTGCCTGGCTTCTGGACGGCCCCCATGCCGAGCCACGCACGAGGCAGCTGGCCATTGTGCCAGCGCAGAGCCTTCTTTACTTGGCTGGTGGCGTGCGTTAGGAAAAAGTGATTGCTGCGGGCAAAGAGGAGGGGGGAAGGGGGTGGGGAGTGGCCGGGGGTATCGAGACAAGCAGAGGGGGGTGTCAAGACTTGGACCCAGACATGGGGGGTGGGAGTGAGGAAAGGCTCGCTATCGGCTCAGGAAGACGTTGGACTGGACCAACTGGAGTTCGAGGGATGGTCAAGAAATCTCTTTTTTTCTAGCCTTTTCGGGCCTATGGATGGAGGCTTTCCTCTGCCTGCTGAATGTCTTACCACCGCCATGCTCGGTAACGGCTGAGCGAGTTGGCCACTCAGGGTCAGAACCAGAGCCATCGCAAGCCTCAATGGGCGTCAACATCAAAGCGGTCCTGACTCGGGCGAGATCACCGGGGCTGCTATGTCGAAAACACGAGGGAGGATAGAATAAAGTTCTCCTCAGCGCTGGCTTACCCGCTAAACCACGGCCACCTTCGGCGTCATTCCTGGCGAGCGTCCCATCACTCCTTGTCGAGCCAGACCCACTAGGCCGTTGATCAGGGCGAGTTTGACGCCCATAAGCTAGCTGAATGGCGCAGGTAGCGTTGAAGCGCACGAGGCATGTACCTACGGTACCTACGCTCGGGTCCGGGAACGGCCCCATGATCGTGTTCCTTAGTCTGCTAATTACAGCATCGGGTCGGAGCCCATATAAGCCGGGCTGAAGATAGGCTCCCGGATCACCGCAACGACCAGCATGTGGGATTCGTGGCGGGCCAATGGGCATGTCTCATTACCCGAGACCCATCTGCGCGGTTTGACCGGCGGTGGGAGGAGGCTTGTAAACATCTTTTGGGCAGCCAGGGGCCAAGGACAGAGAACGGGGAGAAGAGGGGGGGCGAGAGACGAGGGGACGGCGCAGGGCAGCGGTCAGTTCTCCGTCTGTCGATGAAAGAGAGAAGCGGCCACGCACTTCTCGCTCCTCGTGTGTCTCTCATGCACAACCACTAAGATGGCCGGAGCCTCGCAAGTCATTGGTCGAGCGGCATGAGCTGGGCGATTCAGAAACGAGGTCGTTTGTGCAGGTTCCCGTCTTCTTCGAATGCTTGCAGTCGACTGCCCTCCAATACCGGAGTTGCCATGGATTAATGCCAGCACGGAATCCCCCAATAGTCGGCGGAGGGGAGCTGCTTGTCTAGGTGTTTCATGTACTTGTTGTGCTCTCGGTCGTGGAGTCTGCCATGAGGGACGAGCGAGAGAACAAGGTTGGGTCGGCTTGCTCCGTTTGCCTCGGAAGCCGGATAGACAGTGCGTAGGGAACCTCGTGGGTGACCTCTCGTTGGCCTGAAGGGTCCCTCGGGGCCCTTCGGGCCCATTCCAGAATCAGGGGCAGTGAAAGGACCAGTGAAAGGACCGGCTCGGCCCTTTCATTCCTCGCACTCCAGCCGAAGAGCAAGTCCTAGGGTTTCTCCGATGGCTATTGCTGTATGTACGATGCTAGGCTGATCCAAGATCGGAGCACTAAGCAGCTGAGCCGAGTGGGAACGCGCGGGTGGCGAAAGGCGAGGGGAAGAAAGCGGATGAGTGGCTCCCCCCACTCCGCCCCGATCAACCGCTTCCTAGCACGCTTCGTCCAATGTTTCCTCCGATGGTCTGATTTGCCGAGAGCGCTAATGTAAGCGCCAACTGGCGAGGGCACCCCCGACCGTCCTAGTGGTTCGGCTGGCGGGCTTGATGGGACCGCACAAAGTTTGGCGGCTCGGTGGCAGGGAGGGCGCCGAAGCTTACGGACCGGCCCGCTACTGCCAATAATGAACCGGTCATTTACAGATATCGAGCAGACAGACACTTGAGATGCACCTCCAGACGTGGTGCTCGCCTTTCTAGGCTTGAATGCATGTCGCGATCTCGGTTTCATGCCACCTTCGCTGCCGTGGTATCACGAACTCTGATGTCGGACTTCTAGCACGGGGGCACTCTGCAAGCCTTGTATGCTCGTCCAACACTACTGCGGCCGGGTCCCGCCTTTGATTGGGGGCTTGGTCTCGGTCCCCGGGGAAGCTGCTTTCTTCCGGCATGAGCAGCGCTAGGTGCGTCTCTCTGCCTCTCCCAAACTATCCCGTCGTCAAAGTCGCCAGATCTCTGTGTTGCGTGACATGTCAGCCATTTCGATCTAGGACGAAGGCGAGCCATCAGTCCTCTGCCTGGAGAAGACAGCCGGCGAGGGTTCTGCCGGGAAGTATCACTGGCCGTAGAAGAGTCGTCGAAGCAGAAGCACCGAAAGGGCTCCTCTGCTCGCTGTGCGAGTTGCAACCGTCTGGAATCTTTGGGAAAGCCTAGAACCTCGAGCTCATGGTGGTGCCTCTCTCCCTCTTGGTCTCTTCAGCAGCCACCGAGGCACAACGGCAGCCCAGGGAGGGGCCAGGAGCGAAGATGGAGATTCAGCATCGTGGCTGCAGCGGGTCTAGGTGTCGAGACAAAGCCGACCCTGGGGGTGGCCCTCTATTCTTCTGCAGTGGGGAGACAAAGAGATGGTCCCGACGCAAGACTGGGGGAGGGGGGAACGAAACGCGTCGAGGTAGGTGACCAGGTGGGTAGGAGAAAAAGCTTCTGCTGCGCATGCGGCATACTCACTATGAGACACCAATCCTGCTAGGAGAAGGGCAGTGCGGGTTTAGGAACGCTTCAGATCTACCAAAAGCAAACACCTACACACAACGCGATAGTAGAGCGAATTAAAAAAGGCACCCGCGATATCCTCGTGTTCATGCTCCTTTGCCTGCGCTAACGCAACCATCGGTCGCGACTTCCCGTGCTGCTATCCACTATGTGTGATCGACCGAACAAGGTTTAGGGCGATTCGCAGGGGAACAGGTTACAGGGGTATTATAGTTAAGGTTGGCAGAATGGCACGAGAAGAGGAGGAACGGGGACCTTCTCCACCTTCCTCGGTTATCACCCTGGTCCATCGACCCCACTGCCTTCTTGTATTAGACGACCAACGCAATAGCTCCCTGACCAACTTGGGCAACTCGAGCTGCAAGGAAGACGCGCCCCATTGCGCTTGCATTTCGTGGGGGAATGTTGGCTGCGGTGCTATCGCTGCAGGCTTGTGAAAAGCCCCGGGACACGGCTTCGCTGTCCCGCCGCTGCACTGTCCGGCGCCGTCTCGTCCTGTCTGGCGCGCGACCAGGCGGCCAGGCCCTCTGGGCCCCTGTGGGCATCCGCGACCGGGGCCAGAGGGGGGAAGGGGGGCCTCGTTCACTGGCGGCCTCTCGACGCCTCGAATTTTGTGTGCGCGCTCCCTTGACGTCAAAATCATGTCTTCCTCGCGCCGTCACCCACGTCACTGTGCGAGCTAGCCGCCTTGGAGGGGCCAGGCCATTGGACGGATGCGGCAGGTCTCGCCTGGAGGGTGGGAGCGGCGAGCTAGGATGCCATGTGAACGGCTCGTACAGCTAGACGGTATTCGTCGCGGGGATCTGTGATGAGCCCTCTGCAAGCCCTTCGCGCGGTCTCCCTCTTACCACCCCCCCTCCCTTCCCTGCTTCCCTCCTCCCCCAGCGTACCGCCCCTCCTTTCTCCGGAAAGCTCTTCATTATCGGTCTGGCGGGCAGCCAAACACAAGCGGCACAGGCCCTCCATCATCTCCGATTGCTGCACCACGATGACTAGGTCAAGGCTTGAGGCTTCATCGAGGACGTGGACCACATCAGTAAACGTCGTGTCCTCCTGTGTTTGGCATTCCCATCCCAGGCTGCAGGTTTCGGCCCATCTCGTCGACCGCTGCGAGCAACCCTCCCTAGAGCGCACCCACAGACCTGGTGATGTCTAGGCGCACTGTTCTGCCGCTACCCGAGAGACGGACAAGCATACGGGATGAAGAATGCCTGTCCACCGAGCCGTGGATGACGCCCCTCTCCTCCTACACATGCGCGCTAGCCAGCCCATCCCGGCCGCCTGCCATTTGATTGCCTTGCAGCGATGAGTCCTGATCTAGACACATGGATTAACGCGGCATCCGCTCCGCCTACTTGCTCGGCCAATCTCTGTTCTAAATACAGGTGCCGAGGGTGTGTTGGATTCTCCGCTGCTGCTACCTAACGGAGAGCCTCAGCTTTAGCCCCAGCGAGCAAGCAGTGACAGTGCAGTACCTTCGAGGTACATTGAGCAGAACGGAGCCCAGGTTGCAGGCTGCAGCGCGGTGCCCGGGCAGCCCCTTCCAGGTGCATCGGTGGGCCAGGACTGCTGCTGGTTTGCGTGCTCGATCTATTCTTGCATGTGTTCTGATCAGCTGTGTGCCCACTCGCTGGAGTACATCGGATGGTTATGGCAGTGATATGGCGGGCCATAGAGACATCAAAAAGGAATTTTTCGAAACATCATACTCGGCCTTGACGTATCGCAGCTTCTAAGGAGACGCCTGCCCCAGGCGATCAGTCCTTGATTGATAGGTCTCTTTTTCCAAGGGAGAGAAAGCCACACGCTTGCGCCTGGGTCACGGGCCTGACATGGCGCCAGCTGTCTTCCCTGCAATGGAAGGGAAGGGAGAGAAAGGAGGGGGCTAGCTGGTGGTGGGCACTGTCCGCGGCGGTACGGGCGCTTTACGGGACCCCTCCGTGGACTTAGCTCGCGAGGCCACCCCTTCAGGACTCACCGCCAGATCGTCACAACGGCCCGATGGCATCACGGGAGCCATACATCTTCGAGATCGAGCCAAGGCACTCATAAACAGGGCGAGGACTTCCGGCTTCTTGGCAGCCCCGTGGCTGGGCATTTCCTCCGCTCATCTCAAGCTTGCTGCGTTGATCGTGAGAGGCTTCGTCTCGTCGACCGGTCCGGCCAAAGTCGGGCTGCGCTTCCTGCAGCCTGCCGATGGACATGCTCTACACGGCAGCTATCGGCCCAACCTCTTCTCTTTCCCTGGATGTCAGTGTGCCTCTTCCCTGTCCGACTCGCCACTTGCTCCGAGCCCTTCTCCTATTTCGCCGCGCGAAGAAGCTCTTTGACGCCAGGGCTCTTTCCACTAGAAAAGATCTGGAAGGCGGCTCTTGTTTCACATAGAGACTGCACTTACTAGGAGTAGTGAGCTCCTGCTTTTAGATTGTGCCTAGCGCGGAATGCCTCAGCATTTCTCACAATGAGAGACGAATGCAAGCGAGAGCGGCTGCGTGCTAAGCCCCGGCTAGGACTTGCGCCCCCGATAGATACATTCGGCTTCTTTCGCCGCCTCCACCTGCAGAGCCTATTGCATGGTGATCTATCTGCGTCTCGGGGCGTTGCCACCTGTGTCCCTGCCTGACACATGAGCCTAGCGAATCCGAGAAGGCTCTCTCATAGAACAGCGATCTAGTGAGGCCGAGCTCCCGGAGCCGAGAAGCGAGAAAAGGGTCCACGTTCTCCAGACTCCTCCCCTCCTCGGGTCGCTCCCCTGTCACTGCTAGCAGCGGTAGAGTGCTTCCTGCCAACCCCAATAGCACGAGGAAAATTCTTGACCGTTATACAGGGCATCGCGTGGATGCGAGGCGCAAGGGCCCAAGCTTGTTAATGATAGCCGTCCCCACATCAGACTACGATGCCGGGCCCACGGACAAAACAAGTTGGGGCATGGGTCGCCGGCGAGCCCCCCCCCCACCCCCCCCCTCCCTCAAGGCATACGGAATAGACTGAGAGGTGTAATCAATGCCTCCAGAGGCTTCCAGGTTTGCCTTGTTTCCGGGCAAGCCTCTGAAACTACTCCTTAGAGGTCGCATTCGTCCGCTTGTTATCGCTCGATGCAGCTAGGCAGGCTGCGTGTCTGGAACGCGAGGGTTGAACTGGCTACATAGGCAACACCACGAGTCCATTGGACAACAGTGCCTGTCTCTCTAGACTCAAGGCGAGAGGGATGAAATCGGAACCATTCCCTCGGGTGCGGTCTCGTCACATGTACGAATTTCAATGGAGATGGGTGCATTTCGCATCTACCGAGATATGAAGTGCCCCCGCGCCTGTCCGGATGTTGCTGTCCTCTCCCTTCCTCGTTGTGTCGCCTATGGGCGAGAATTGCTACAGGGACATGGCCACCCCCATTCCTCAGGTTCGCTCAAGTTGCGGCCTCTCTCCCCAGATCCAGCTTGCGGTCAGACAAAGTGTCCGTATTTGTTCGCTAACCCTTTCCGAATCGGGATTGACAAGGGCTTTTATGCCATCAATCTCAACTAGCACAACGTCGCAAAGGCAGAGAGTATCTCGCGAATGTGATTTGGTATGGCGCCTGCTAGGCTAGTCACGATGCTTGCTAGACTATCTCATGCCGTGCGCACCTCTCTGGCTCTTGCCTTGGTTGCTTGCTCCAATGGCTGTGCCTGAAGCGGCCGCGACATTGGAAGGACAGCCGGAAGCCGCTGCCATCGCGCAGCTTGCCGTCGTCGAGCCCCTTGACACCCAAGAAGGCCGCGACAAGATGGCTGGCGGGCTCGCGAGGGTCCAAAAGACCAAAGAGGCAGGTGAGATCGTCTTGATTCTGGTCGATCTAGAGGCCTGCGACTCATGCCGGTTTCAAGCAGATTCCACATTCATCGTTTGTCTTACCAACATGTCATCAAAGCCCTTGTAAGGGGGGATGACCCGTACCACACAGTTCTCTCGCTCGTCAGGCCATGGGATGGACTAGGAAGCCGCAGCGAGAAGCTTAAGCTCAACCGCCTTACCCCCCTCTCCTCTCCTATCCCCCCCTTCCCGCCCCCCTCCTCTCTCCCCGGGGTTCTTCCTCGCCTTCTTGTGGCCAGAACCAGGCCCTGGTAATAACTTTTGCGGTACTCACGGGTCTGGTCGGACCAGGCCGCTGACGTGCCGGGAGATGTGTCGTGCAGGAAACGGCGATCTACTTGTCAAAAGGTATGATACGACCGCCAGTTGCACGGCGGCGAAGTTCGGTGAGCATGTCTCGACTTCGGCCGGGAGAGGAACTACCTTCTCTGCTCTTCTATGCCAATCTAATTTCCCGTCTTCATCCCCGGCATGGCTCCTGGATCCTGGCGAGACATGCAGCTAGTCATCTACGGTCAAGACATGAGCGGAGCCGGGGAGCCCGCATGTCCAGCAAAAGAAGCACCCGCTGGAGACGAGGGCTCTCGGAGACGGAGTCGTACAATACCGAGGAAGCATCATCATGTTCCTTGAACTACCCAAGGGTCTGCTGGGCTTGTACATTCCTGTCGCTAGTTTGTCAATCCAAGTACTGTACGCCGTCGACGACCCTGTCTCCGGGCGGGGCGTTTGGGCTCCTAGATACGGGGTAGTGACGCCCAGGCCGGCCACTTGGATGGGGAGGTTGGGGTCGGGAGAAGGGGGGTTCGTACATGGCCCCCGTGACCGTCGTCTCATAACGCGAAGGTCCAGGTTCGCGCACCCGATTCGTGAAGGACGATGTGGATCACTCCGCGCCCCGCCAACATCCCCGACAAGGCGACTAGGAATAGTAGACGAGGAGTTCGGCTGCCTTCGGTCTCGATCTGCGACGAAAACGTGTTCTTTGCCCCTCCCCCCCCCCTAAGGAAGGCAAGGCCCCTCCGGGCTTGTGTTTTGTGTCCCAGATGCTAGCGTCCCTTACCGCCAAACAAGGTTCGCCAAGTACCAGTCGCCATGTGCGAAGCCGTTGGGCCGAGGCGAGAGAAAAAGAGACGACCGTTGCCTAGAAGGAGCCCATACGCGTGCCTCGTGGGAGTCTCGCGAGCTCGGTCCCAAGAGCCCCGATGGCGCTTCTAGCTGCACCCTTGGTCTCGTAGAGTTTGGCTGAGGTGAGGCCCATGCAACCGTTCGTGGCGGGTGATCTGCCAAGAAACCCAAAGTTAGGGCTGATGACGGGCATATGGCCGAGCGCTAGTAGACAAAGGGAATAGGGGCTTCAGGGGGTACCACGACAGCCCTGCAGCCCCGGCCGATTCAAGCTCGTGGCCTTGTGGGCTTGTGGGGGGGAAGGGAGTTGGGGAAGCGGGCAATCGGGAGACAGGACGGTCGGTTGGCGAGCTAGTGGACTTTGCTTGCCTCCTTCTACAAGGCTACCCAATTCAGGCATGTCTATGGCCACAATCCAGTACTGTGTGTACCACCTAGAACTTGGAAATCAAGGAAGGCCCTGCGCCTCGTCCACAGTGCCCAATTTCCCACGAGATCCTGCCTCGGGTCCTTCGCCTGGGCGACGCAAAAAGTAGCCAGAATAATAAATAAGTAAATAAAAGGACCGAAGCTGGCGCTGCGTGAATTCGTGACGAGCCATCATTGCATGTGCACGAGACTATGCAGGCCGCGGTTGTCGGGGCTAGCTACCGAGATGTCCTGCGCTAGGGCCGGAAGGACGCCCCTCCAGAACCCCACAAGTGAGTCCACGCAGTCGGCGTGGCATATGGAGCACAGGGCGGCTGTTGTGACCAAAAAAAAAAAAAGGGCAGGGGCCACGAGCACCTACCTGCCTTATCCGCAGCAGGTAAGTGGATGAAGTGGGTGAAGTGGCAATCCTCGCCTCCTGTCTAGGGGAGAGGCTCAGAGGAGGAAAGAAGAAGGGAGAGAAAGTGCCCAAGGCAGCCCAGGCAGTCAGGGCAGTGCCGTCAGAATGAACCCGCTGTCTGACTAAGTACGGCAGGGTACTTTGCTGTGCTCCATGGGCGATCCTGCCAGGACCACAGAGGCACAAGCCCGAAACCCCACCGTGGAGATCCGGGCCCCACCAGGCTCAGCGACGAGCCAACCAGCGGTGCGATGGTCCACTATGACTCCTCTGCCTGGCTAGCGCTGCCGCCCCTCTGCTATAGCGAGAGGTAGTCAAGCCAGGCAAACCTCAGTCACAGAGAATACGTGCTTGACTCAACACTGCTCGGAATGGCTATCCCTGGCACACCCCCCCAGGCATGACATATTATAGGATCGCTGAGAGCCCAGGCAAACTCCCGACCGTACGAGTTTTGATTCAAGAGCTGCCGGCAACCGTCCCGAGCCCAAACCATCTCGCTCCGTCCCCGTTCTCTTTCCTCTACTTCCTGCGCGCTTCCTGGAAGCTTCTCTGCCTTGGGGACCCACACTAGGAACGCCCGAGGTGTCTGAAAGTCTCGCTCTGCGGTAGGGGGAGGGGTATGCCGAAGAAAAGACACCATACCCAGTTTTCTAAGCCGCAGTCGACAGCCCCGGCGTCTCTTGTGAGCAGCGGCAGCGGCACCGCCGGCCACGACGGCCCCTCCTCGTCACGGGCGAATAACCTATCCTCTGCGAACGGTACGTCTGTCTCCTCTCTTTTCCGAGAGCTCCTATCTTCCTACACGAATACCATAATCCAGAGTCCGCGACGCGTGGTACTATCTACTCCGCATCTTACGCTCGCCTTCTCCTACGCCCACCCTCTCCCCCTCTCCCCCCCGGCCTCTTCCCTCCCCTCCTTCTCCTCCAGGCTGGCCTCCTCTGATCGAGATGTCGTGACGTACCTTGCTGACAGCGGATCTTCGGTGTCCAGCCGACCACTCGCCAGGCGTAAATGAGCTCCTAGCTGACCTACGCCGGAGAGGTGGGGCCTCCAACCACTCGGTGGATGTCGAGCAGATGGTAGCACCAAGTGTGCCACCTATGATCCGCGACATCCTCCAGCTGCCTGTGATGCCTGCCCCACGCCCCCGGCAGCTGCAGAGGGCCCAGCCCGGCCGCAGGCTACCCGCTGGCCCTGCACCACCGCGGAGTTGGCTCTCCATGTCGAGGCATGCGCCGAGACACGGTGCCCAAGAGCGTGCGGTCGCTGCTGAGGGCTTTGAGCGCCGCTCCCTGCCAGAGGCTTACGTTCCCGAGCCTGGGAGTCTGATTGATACAGCTTTGCGCAAGTTTGCCCTCACCTGGGACTTTCAGCGAGAGTATTGGCACCAATACGTCCATGACTTGCCCACCCATATCAGGGCTGCTCTCGTTGCTTATCTGGGGATATGGGGCCCATCTGGAGTGACTGTTGCGGACCTGAAGATCATCCTCCAGGCCCCTATTGAAGATGACAACGACCATCCAGGCGACGAGCCGGTGGCGCCAAATGATGGTATCGTCAATGAAGGGTTTCGCCAACTGGATCTCACCGGCTGCATCGGCAGGTCTTTAAAGCTCGCCGAGCTCTCCTCCCTACTATTTCCGTCGTCGCGAGATCCGCACAGTGACCTCCAGGAGTCATGGGATGCTCCCGAGACCGATACATCCATACCCATGCCTCTCCTTCCGAACCTCACGCACCTCGCCCTCGCGATAGACCCCCAAAACCGCCCCTCCGTTTCGTGGCGGCAACTCCTATCCTTCGCCTCTCACCTCCATACTCTCACTCATCTTAGCCTTGCTTACTGGCCCGAGCCTACATTGACGCCGAATGCAAAATACACGTCAGTCGTGACACCCCAGGGCCGCTCAGTACCGTACGGCGGGACTGGCCCATACAGCCACACGCTTGACGGCGACTGGGCCGAAGCCGTCATGGTACTGCGACGGCTCAGCAAGGCCCTCTACAGTCTTGAATATCTCGACCTAACAGGCTGCGCGGATTGGTGCCAAGCGCTGTTCTCCGAAGCCGACCACGACACCATCGACTGGGTAGGAGACTGGGGAAAGATTGAGCATCTTCTCCTCTACCCTGGCTATCCTATGCCCGACGAAAGCGACATAATGGGTAGGAAGAGACATCGAGTAGCTTCGCAGAATGCTGCTAGGGTAGAGAAGCATATCCGCGCAAAGAGGGCTGGGAGGGGGCGGTTCATTACCGTCGGGAAAGAGCCCATTTTGGAGATCTCGGTGGAAGATCTACTGCAGGAATTGTCACTAGGTTGATAGGCGATGGAAAAGTTGTCTAGATAGATATTCAAAGCATTTAGATAGGTGTAGGTAGATAATATAGATAGTATACTTATTTCTTGTCGTTCTCTTCTACTGTTCTTCGTGCTCACCACACAGAGGAGGCAAAGCCACAATACGACTCCCTTTCTAGCTTATGTGCCTCGCGAGATAAGTAGTTCCCCTCAGAGGTGAGCTTTATCAGCCACCTCGGAATCTCTGTAGTGGAAGGGCTGGGGCAGAGGTCGCGTGCCTCTCTAGCAGGTGCGGTAATAGCTGCCCTCCGGGTGAATCCCCAATTTCCGATTCAACGACATTGAAGGCGAGAGTGTGGCTGCGATGTACGCCTCCGGCACCACAGACCGATGATTTCTCTAATTTGCAGAGGGAAGAAAAAAAAATAAACCTCTGTTTGATACATAGAAGATGAAGATGGCTATAGCATGGCCCCGATCGACCTCCTCCCTCCCCCTTTTTTTGGTCCTTTCCGGTATTTTCTTCTGATTTCGATTGACTGTTAACTTGTACCGACGGAAGGGAAAATAACGAGTGGACGTCCGCGACAGCGAACAGCAAAACCAACGCCCGGCGTGCTCATCGAACGCACTCCATCTACGCAGTAGAGCCCTCCTCAGAGCCAGAAGGCGACTGTGCTCCGAGGCTAGCATCCCACAGCGCCTTGAACCTGCCCTTTCCGCTCGCGAGCAACTCGCTCGGTTTTCCGTCCTCGACCACACAGCCCTTCTCGAGCACGATGACACGGTCGAAGTCGGCTATCGTCTCGAGCCGGTGAGCGATCGAAATAACCGTGTGCTCAGCGAAGTGCTCGCGAATCAGTTGTTGCATAGCCTCGTCGGTCGCTCGGTCGACGCTGCTCGTCGCCTCGTCTAGCAGCACCACCCGACCGACATTCTTGCGCAGGATGGCTCGCGCGAGGGAGAAGAGCTGCCGCTGTCCATGGCTAAGAATATCGTCGCCAAACTTGCCGTCGAGCCCGCCCTTCTCCTGTATCGCGTCCCATAGGCCGACTTTCTCGAGCACACCTTCGATCTCTTCCGTCGAAGCTGCGCCAAGCGGGTCGATATTCTCCCGAGTCGTTCCGGGCAAAGCGAAGTGGTCTTGCGTGATAGCGATGATTCGGGAACGAATGTCCTCGCGGTGGAGGGTCGAGAGATCAAGGCTATCGACGGTGATGCTCCCGGATGAAAGATCGAGAAGCCTGACCATGGACAAGAGGAAGGAGGACTTGCCACTAGATGCTGCCGTTAGTTCAGAGATCATAGCCAATATTGGAGACCTAAATAGACTCGTACCTGCCGGTGCGACCACAAATTCCTATCTTCTCGCCGGCAGCGAAAGAGAGAGTGATGCCATCTAAGGCTCGAATCGAGGCCAGATCACTGTTTCCAAGACCACCCTGACCGTCTAGCTCGTATGAGGCAGATATGTTATTGATCTCAATGTCGCCGCGAGATGGCCAGGACTGAGGCGGGGGGCCCTGGTTCCCCTCCCCAGTGAGGTTCTCGTCGCGGACGGTTTGGCTGAACTCTCGGATCCGAGCGACCGCGCCGAGGGAGGTCTCGAGGGAAGTCCAGAACTGGATGGAAACCTTGATCGTCTCGGCAAACGTGATCAGCTGTACCAGAGAGACACCCGCCAGACCAGCCGACACGGATTCGCGGAGCCCGACGGCGAGGCCGACGACCAACAGTGCAAGCCCAGTAACAACGAGGTCGAGCACCAGGGTGAGCCACTGCTGGATCATCAAGAGGAAGTCTGACATGGTTGTTAGCCGATCAGAAGCACAGTTTCGCACGCTACCACTGCCTTGTTTTGCAAAACCCGAAAGACCTAGCCACTTACAGAAAGGCTTCTGGCATCTATCCACCAGCTGGTGGTTTAGCTCGCGTGCTTGAGCACCCCATCCAAAGGCACGAATAGTCACGAGGCCGCTGACCGTCTCAAGGAACTGCGTGTACACCGGGGCTTTTTCTTCGAGATCCAGGAACCGGAGCTGTCTTGAGGTCCGGAGGTAGCTCATCTGGAGGCAGTAAAAGACGCCAATGAGGAACGGGAACGAGATGGCCACGTAGCCCGTCGACAGCGCCATCAAGACTCCCATGCCGGCGATGATGAACACGTTGGACACGCCCACAACCAGGGCCAGCGGGAGCGCTCTATCGAGAACTCCAATGTCCTGAGAGAATCGGTTCGTAATGGAGCCGATGTCTGTGGTCGTGAACAGACTCAGCGGTGCCCGCATGACTGTATTCAGCAGAACGAGATGCAACTGTACCCCAGCCCGCGCTGCGAGGAGAACCATGCCGACCCATACTGCGATAGCGGACGACAGGATGCCGGCAACCTGGAGCCCGGCATAGCCGCCAAGGTAATAACCAATTCTCTGGTTAGGCGCCTCGGTGTTGGACTCTGCCCACCATTCCAGCCAGACGGTTGGGAAGGTGGACATGAAGGCCCAGAGAACCTCCACAACCAAGAAGACGACGGTAAGAGAGACGCCAATCTTGCTGAAGAAGTAGAAGTATATCGTGATATCACCGGTTTGACGCTTCTTGTCTTCAGCTTGGTTTGGACTGACCGTGGCCACTGCTTTCGCGGGTTGGGCAGCCTCGGCTTCGCTTGTGTCCTCGGCGAGCTCGGTAGACTCAAAATCTGAGTCGTGGCTCTCTGCTTGATCGCCCAGCATGGTCTTGACAACACTGTCGTTTGTCTTTAACAGGTCAGTAGGACGTCCTTGCTCGGCAACCTCTCCTTCTTTGCTTAGAGCCAGGACGAGGTCGGCAGCAGGTAGGAGTTTCACTACCAGCGACTCTATTAGTACTTGGTCCTGTCACTCGATATATTTACACTAAGTTCACCTGCTTGAGTCGCCACGACAATAGTTGTGCCCCAAGATGGTAGCAGCCCGTCTTTCTTACTGAAGACGTGTTTGAAGACGATCTTGGTGGTGTGGTTGTCAAGTCCGCTGAACACATCGTCAAAGAGGGCGATCTCCGGTCGTGAGTAGACCGCTCTAGCGATGGCCTAAATACATGTTAGCAGACCAGTATCCAACCCAGGTCCCCAATGGCTGCACTTACGACACGCTGCTTTTGTCCACCTGACAGGGCGGCCCCTTTTGAGCCGACATTGGTCTCATCGCCTTTTTCGAGCTGAGCAAAGTCCTTTTCTAGGTCACAGGCCTTGATAACTTGCTGATAAAGCTCGGGATCAAAGTGAGAGAATCCGATGATATTCTTCCGGACAGTGTCGTTCTATTCAGACAGTCAGTATTCCTCCTTGCCCTATCTCAAGGGACTATATCACTTACGATAAGCCAGGGAGTTTGCTCGCACCATGCCAGCTTGCTCCGAGCAACAGTCACCTCGCCACTAGACAAGGAGATTTCTCCGAGAAGCCCTTTGAGCAGAGTGCTTTTACCTGAAGCGACAGGACCGACAATTATGGCAAATTGCCCTTTCTGAACGGATAGGCTGACATTCTTTACCACGGGCTGGGCACTTGGAGCCCAGCTAAATGAAGCTTCCTGGAGGTCAATGTCGACCAGAGGTCCCAACCGCGAGCCTGAAGGGGCAGGTATTCTCGGGGTGCTTTGCAAGATCGACAGCTCGGTCGTTTTAACTCCCTGGCTGAGCTGAGCGGTAGACCCATTAGGTTCGTCCGACACAGACTCAATTGTTGAAAAGCGGAGGCTTTCCGAAGACCGATAGTCTTCGCGGACGCCCTCCTGCAAGAACTTCTCGATCCTCGTAATGCAGCCCCGAGCCGAGCTGAGATCGAGTACGGTCTCGAAGAGCAAAAACAGCGGGCCGCCGAGTAGGAGAATCAGGGAGAGTGCCGAAAACATCCTAGTAACATCAAGAGTCTCGCCGGACCGGACGGCATGGATGCAGAAGAGCGCAAAGCCCACGACTGTCGAGATCATCTTGGGCAGCAGGGCGACTGAGCTCGTGACAGCTCCAAGAGCACGGAAGGGTCTGGCTGTGTTAATCTCATCCTGGCGAAGATCTGCTATGGTGGTGGCTAATTTCGGCCCTAAACCCGACATTTTGATGCTCTTCATGTGGCCGAGGACCGTGGACGTGATGCCTGCGCCATGGGTTAGTGGGGCTGCGGTCTAGAGAACTAAACAAAAAAAAAAGGGGCTGATCAAAACGAACTGATTCGCTTCTGCACTTTGCCGACCCACGCCATCATGTATTTATGGGCGAAGGGACCCAAGAAGACGGTGCCGCCCAACGAGGCCAGACAGACGGCAATGGGTCCGGCTGCAGCGTAGCCGATGCGACTGCTCAGCAGCCAAGCGGCGAGCGCGATCTGGAAGAGAGCGGCCCAAAAGTCGTGGATCTCCCTCACGGCGCGGGTGATGGCGTCGACCTGCGAAACGTGTTAGTGGATGATCGAAGCGTTCAGGGAGGCGCGGCTTACATCGGTGCTCATCAAGGTGACGGGGGCCGCGCTGTCCTCGGTAGTGATCTTGATGTCGGTGCACTTGGCGAAAACGGCCGACATGAGCATGCCACGGAGCATGGCGACGAAGCGGTAGTTCCGGTACGAGTAGAAGCTGGCCGAGAGCGAGATTCCGAGGTACACCAAGCCGTAGGCGCCGATGAGGCCATAGCCGATGCGTGCCGGGGCGTCGGCCTCCTGAAGGAAGTCGAGCAGGCTGTTCAGCAGCAGCGGCTGGAGGATGGTAAAGACCACCAGGAACAGCCTGGGGACAACCACCGACAGGATGGGCCACTTGAGCGTCGACAGGCAGACTCGGATCAGCCTGTGCTTGCGAAGCTTCGCAGCTACGCGAGTGCTTAGTGTTTGGTCTTTCTTGTTTGTATTTTCTATTCTAATGCCACGCTTAAAGGTGCTTGGCAGCTACGAGTGCACTTACAGTTGTCCCATGCATGCGCAAAACGCTGGTTCAGCAGCGCAGTCGCCATGTCTTCGTCCATCGCGTACAGGTCCTCCGGCTTCAACACGCGCTGGAAGCCGTTAAGCAACAGCGGGTTCAGCCACCAGAAGAAGCCTTGGCTGTACAGACCTGCAGTCGCCTCCGGACTGCCCCCCTTGGCGGCTCCATGTACGAGGTACTCACGCTTCTCCTTGGCCTCGAGCACGAGGACCAGGAGCTTCAAGGCAAATGCCGTCGTGAAGATAGCACGGATGGGGGTGGAGAGATCAGCTAGCCAGAAGGTGCGCACAATGGCACCGTCTAGGAGGGCAGATACGAGGAGGTACGCATTGAGCAGCATCGAGGGTCTCTTGGACTTGGCATGCTCGGCATACGACAGGGCACAGAACATCAAACTAGCAGCGAGGGAGACAAACGAGGCAGCTATGGAGGCAGTACGGAACCCACCCAGCTTGGCTGGCTGTGTGGCCCAAAGGATGGCTAGGGTTAGTTCCAGGGCGGCGAAGGCGAGAATTGCGGCCTTCGAGTAGGGCGCTTGTTAGTTTCAAAGGCGCCGGCACTACACTGTCGGTGGCGACGAGGGGGTGGGTGTGCAGGAGGGGCGGCAGAACACTCACAAGCTTCGTATACTTGAGCGCGTGGCCGGCAACGGTAGCAGGCAGCTTGCTGAGATGGCGCAGGCGGAGCGGCGCGGCAATGAGGATTGCGGAGGCAGGAAGTAGGGCAAAAATGTATTGTTCAAAGGTAATCGTGAAGTCGAAGTCGTCGCGACACGTGTGCACGATGGGCCCGAAGGCCGAATCGGCGGTTGGGGAGCACCCCAGTGCGAGAGAAAAATTGACCATTATTAGGGGCAGAGGTGGATGTGCATTCAAATGGGGAAGAAAAGTTGGGGGAAATAAGACGAGGCAAAACGGCGGGACAGCGCCAGCCCTTTATACCAGAGCGAAGAAAGCGGCAACCCTTG
>MU270067.1:0-17344 GCA_021432635.1 Thozetella sp. PMI_491 | reverse complement strand
GTTTAGCGCTTGGACGTCGAATCGGGAAGGTGCGCCAGCATACACGGCATCGAACCTCCAGATGCGGCTAGAGATGTCATTTGAGGCCTTCCCTACGTATGTAAGCATCAAATTACGGCCATAACATCCTCCTCCTGGCAAGTATAGATCCGCCTGGACGCTCGTAATTATCCTTGTAGGCAAATTTGCAATTTTCTATGGACGTGTGCACAAGCTAAAATTCAACATTATGACTTCCCCTTCTCACCAGAGACCAGTAGTTATCATCGGACGTGGCACGCTTTTCGTTTCACCCCGAGCCCGTTGGTAAAATTACCTCCCCTGTGCGCCGTGCCCATTTGACGGCAAAGGGCCATCCATTCAGTCGCGAGAGCCGGTCTATCAGACGCCTGTCTCGCTCTAGACGTTTGCAAACAGAGATAGGTCAGGGGCTGCTCCCTCTTGTGCTCCGCGCGCTCAGCTGCCGAGATAGGCGCGGATGGCTCCCTGGAGCTTGCCTGCACCTTCCCCGAGCATGGCCGTCAAGTTCTCCAAATCATCACCGGCTGTGATTCCAAACTTGCGGATAAAGTCCTTCGCGGCAGTCTCCAGGTCGCCGTACTCCTGCTCCGCATCGTCCTCCTCCGGTCGACCAAAGTAGGCATTGGAGGAGATGGCGCTGGCTCCTTCGAAGCCTTGCAGCCTAGTCTTGGCCTCGGCCTGCGCGTTGGGGTCAAAGGCACCCTTGCCAAAGAATTCGTCCGAGGAGATGGCCTTCTGGCCGCCAAACTTGTCGCGAGCATACTTCTCCTCGTCCGCTGTCTGTTTGTTAGCATCACACATACCATAGCAGCTTCAAAGGGGTAGGGGAGAGGGACCGGAGCGAACCTTCTGGGGTAGCTTTGATCGGCCCAACGGAGCCGAATCCGCCGGCGCTCTTCTTCGGCGCCGCAGCGGGCTTGTTGCCTCCCACCTGGCCGAAACCCAACCGCCCGAAGCCCATCCCCAAGCGCTCGAGCTCGGAGGCCGACTTCTCCCGCGTGTGCGAGGATCCGTATCCGCTGCGAGATGGGCTGACGGGGGTAGGGGAGATAATGGCCGCAGAGTCCGTCTTGCTCCCGAACCCTGACTTCTTGGCGCCAGCCTCCTCCTCGGCGTCGGGGTCATAGCCAAGCTTCTCAATGCGCTCGGCCTCCTCCTTTGCCTTCTTCTCGGCCTCATCAAAGTCAATGACGTCTGCGGCGACCTTCTTCACGCCGAGCTTCTGCGTCTTCTTGGCCCCCAGAACGCTAGCCTTGCGGGGTCCAGTGGCCGTGTTCGTTTTCCTTAGGGCGGCTGAGGTAGTGACGCGGCTGGCGGTTGGTTTGGCATCCCCTTCGGTCTTGGAGAGAGGAGAAGCAGAGCGTGCAGTATCCTTGCCATTCGAGCCGGCGCTCAGGAAAGGCGACGGGGTGCGGCCGACAACGGGAGGGGTCGCGGTGCGGGAGATGGGCGGAGTTGGCTTCTTGATGGCGGGCTTGTCCCAGGAAGAGAAGAAATCGTCCTCTGGCTCGCCAGCGGGCGTGTTCGAGCCATCGCCGGCATCGCCGCCGTCGGTGATGACCACTTCGTTCGGATATCTAGGTTCACTGGTGAGCACGATCTAGTAGACACTTTGGGTGGGGCGGGGTAAGCCTACTCTTTCGCATCTCTCGCAGCGCGCTTCTTGAGCTCCTCCTTGTACTTGGTGGCGGCGTTGGACTGGTACTTGGTCTTGGGGTCTTTGCTATTCAGGGCTGCCGACCCGCCATTCTGCTGGAAGAACTTCGTCGCCGACTCATTGCCGCCGACCTTCATAACACGCAGCTGATCCCACTGCCATTCTGCGGGGCACAAGGTTAGCCATCATTCGCATGTCATACCGCGCGACTCTCGCACATACGGTCGAGGTTGGTCGAGCGGACAAACGAGATGTGGACTCCGAGGTTGCGGTGGTTGGCCGAGCAGTCAAGGCACAGGTAGATGCCGAACGGGACCGACGTCCACGTCGGGTTCTTTTGCCCGCAGTCAAAGCATATCTGTAGGTTCCCAGTCAGGATCTAGTGTCCCAGGGCGGGCGTGGAGGGGGCGAGAACCGCCCCAGCGTGCGCACCTTGTTGGCAGACTTGGTCTTCAACTTCTCGAAGATCTTCAGCGACTGCTGCTTCGTCGCCAGGCCACTCATCTTGGCGGTGTGCTTGGCGGGCGCAGAGAGCTTTGGCGTATCCTAGTGCCTCGAGAGACTTGCGCGTTGTTTTCTGGCAGCTCAGAGTGTATCCCTGTAGGGGCGATATAACAAAGCGGGTGGAGGAGGAACGGATGGGTTTGTTCGAGTGTGAGGCGAGTTTGGTCCAAAAGTTGGCGTTCAGGAGTTCGGCCACATTTCGCTCGCTGCCCGCCCGCCCACCTTGATGTGGCATTCTGGCATGTAACCAATGAGCTAGTCCTCTTTCGGCTAGCTCCCTATGCCCCACATTCATGGGACGGATCAATCGACAGGCAAATAGTAAACTTTGCCTGCCATCACTAGCTCGAGCTTTCTTGCTCGGTCCAACAAAGCAAGTGTCGAGCTTCCTTCCGCGTCGCGCCCCGGCATCCCAAACTGGCCCATTCGGTCCTCCGAGCTATGGGCTCTGCGAAACCGCCAGGATGAGGCTGAATATCTCGCCCGCCCTACGGGTATCACCCAATGCCACCGTGATGCTCCATGCACGACCTGCCCTCGTCCGACGAGCCTACGCCAGCGCAGGAGCCGGGACCAAGAGGAGGGCCGTTACGCCCTTCAATGACGACGGCCATGTGTCTTGGAGCGATCTATCTGCTGCCGAGAAGACTGGTCGCGCAGCGCAGCAGACCTTCAACTTCGGACTGGTCCTTGTCGGCGTCGCTTTAACCGTAAGCATACCATCCCCCTCCCCGTCCCCCTCCCCCTCCCCCCCGGCAAATGTCTCGACGAACCTAACTAGGACTGTGCAGGGAGGCGTCGGCTATGTCCTCTACTCCGAAGTCTTCTCCTCAGATAGCAAAGTAGCCTATTTCAACCGAGCTGTCGACCGGATCAAGCGCGACCCGAGATGCATAGAGCTCCTGGGCAACAGCAAGAAAATTACTGCATATGGCGAAGAAACATACAACAAATGGAGACGGGCAAGACCGATCGCGTATGTTAAGGCGCGCTCTATTACGAAGGAACTTAGTGGGCTAACTGAGCACTAGCGCTACCCTGACAAAGGATGGTCGGGGGGTTGAGCATCTCAAAATTCACTTCAACGTGTGCCTCCCTCATTGGTGTGCCTTCGCCGTCATCGCTATTTCGCTAACCAAGAACAGGTCCAAGGGCCGAAAGGCACAGGTGTTGTCTCCATGCACCTAGTGAAGAACCCCGGTCAGTCCGAGTTCGAGTACAAGTATCTCGCCGTTGATGTCAGCGGCCATCAGAGGATATATCTCGAGAATGCCGATGCGTCTGCGGCAAAAGGAGGCCAGAGCAAGAGTGAATTCAAACTCTTTGGCGTATCATGGAGGTAAACTGCTCTCTGGCGTTTGGGAATGAAGCCACAGACGGCTCCATTGCGGCTCAGTGGCCTACCTCAAGGAGATTCAACTGTAGCCAAGGGAAAAATCGCAAATATGTTGGTGGGACGCCATCCTTGGAATACATTTACATCTCTCGCCATAAGGCTTGAGTAAGCTCCCTACTAGACAAAAAAAACAGAGGACAGATTGGCCAGGTTCGAAGATAGGGCCGGCAAGCTATACATATTTTACCCTATCACTTCCCGTCTAGTTGAGTGGGATCTTCTTGCCGTGATACGGCTTGTCATTATGAGCAAGCCAAGAGTGGCTCTTGGGGGAGGTTACCCCATCATGGATCCCGTCAGGGAAGCGTCTGGCTGATCCAGAAGAATATCAAGAGAAACATCAACGTTGTGACCCATTGCTGTCTCATAGTCTCGTGAGATATGTCTTGGCTCATCGAGAAGATTAATGCTAGGCTGAGCCTCTCTCCATAAAATAGCCGGTTAGCATTCTCATACCTAACCTAGTGAAAGGCTCGCCTGGAGATGAGTTTCTAGGACAGTCCGACGAATCTATGGCCTGTACGTGTCTTTGTTAAACCAGGTTGAGATGCTAGATTTCCTTTCTGCCCGCAATGGGTGACTATGACAATGTATGCGTGCTGATTCTGCGATACGCATGCCGCCAGTTACTATCGGCACTTCTGGAAGTAGGTGTCGTCTCTTCATGATCTTCTAGATAGCCCCTGAGCTTTAGCGTGAAAGATGAACAACGTATAGGGAGGAGAAGGTCCACCCCTGGGACCGAGCATGATTCATCACGCGAGGAACGGTTTGCTTATCGAGTGCCCCAAAGAAACTGTGAGCTCAACGCTGGACAAGCACGAGTTTGGGCAGCCATCCATCCGAGGTTGATGAGGGAGTTAGGTCAGCCACCTGCTCGCCGCGCTCTCCATCGCCTGCTGGTGAGGACCAAGCCAGCTTCAAATGTACTTTGGGATGACGCGCTATGTACAAGACCAAGGATACCTTGAGCTGTATCACTTGGGCGACAGGCTCCCCGGCCAGAATGTTGGCATGGCTTTCCCTTCTCCATAACTCTGTCCTAGACCGGCGACGAGACCCGGCTCATCTTCTGTGCGATTTTTGTCTCTATTGCTCCAGCTGACCGCCCATGGCCACTTTCATCACTACTAGAAGCCTCGAGGCGCGCGAGAAGATGGACACAGCTTCGAATGAGTAAAGCTCGTCTCCTAAGGAGTTGAGCTAGCCAAGTAGCCGCTCGCTCGAAACTGAGCAGTGAATATCGGCTTACAGGGACCGGACAGAAGTATATTATACAATGCCATAACTACGAGGAGGGCACTTGATGGCTTGAGTGGTCCGGTCCATACAGGCACGGCGAGGACGTCGATAACACGAATACGGCGCAGTCTCGCGGGGCATCGAGAGAGCAACATAGATAATTTGATGGGTATATAGACATCCGTCCCCAGAATGAGGCGACTGTGAACCTTCGTGATGAGTCTCTTCTATTATCCAAGTCCAGTCAGGGCCGGATGACCAGGAGGTTCTTAGGATAGAGCTATAGGTTTCACATAATGTCAAGCATGGCTGAACGGGCTTCTAACTATGTCATGGTATCCCGGAAATCTTAGTATCAACGTTCGACACCTCAGCATCTGAAACCCAAAGCTCTAGATCTCCGGAGTGAAGACGAGGCTGAGGGTTCACAAAGTAAACAAGTCGAACTGGCCGCCCGCTTCCTTCCACCCAGTGCCTTCTCGCGACGCCTCGAGGCGTGTTCTGGAAGCGGCAGCACCATGTGGTCGAGCACCAGGGTCGAACTACGAGGTAGAGGCCGGCCTCACTGCCACTAGCACCATATTCTTGGTGCTCGGCTGGAGCTGTATACAGGAGCGGCAGCATTAGCGGTATACCGCTAGCCTCCGCTGCGACATGGCCCGAGACTCAGCTGCCTTAGTCGGTGGGTACCGGGAGGTAGCTTCTAGCCTTGTACGATTCACGACTTGGCAATCATGGCCGCCCAACCCCTCCCCCCCCGACCTGCGAGTTTCACATGCTTGTGAGGGCACGACAGCCACCCATCCCCAACCGCACCGATATCAGGACGGGCTCTGCTTGGTCGCGCCGAAAGAGCGGCATGTGAAAGTACGGGGTCGGCTGCAGAGCACCTGGCCATGGATCGCGATAAGGAGACGGAAGCAATCTGTCGAGGCCGACTTGTTGACGCACCTACGATAGAAGAAGGTGGTGGGCTAAGCAGATTTGCAGAGAGGGTAGGGGTTTCTACGACTCGCCGTTGGCGGCGTGGCTGCATAGGCTCACACACCATAACAAAGCTTCTATCGAGCCTGATCTACACCGCTACACAGTCGGGCTAGCGGCTAACCCAAATTTCACTTCTAGCAGCCCTTTGGGCTGCAAGCTCTGCTCTAGCATACCTAAGGTACGTTAACTACCGAGGCTGCAGGGCTTGCGTGATGCTGCGTCTCCAACCGCCCGAGGCACCAGCCGTCGCTGACCCTTGCCCCCCTCCTTACCTAGGTACCTACGTATGTTGCTCTTTTTTCTTCCCTCTCTCTTCCTTCAACAGGACGGAAAATTCTTCGCTTCGAATTTGGAGCTCATACCGCAACTCGGTCGTAGCGCAGTTTGCCATTCAATGAGGTAGGCCACGTCGTATCGAGCTCCATTTCTCCATTTCTCCATTTCCCTCTCCACTGCCGCCGCGATGGCCGAGTTTCCGTATGGGCCCATTCTATCGTATGATGAGTCCTTTCCAGCATGATCGGCCCACGAAGCCAACCTGTTCCCGTGGCGATTGTTGGGGAAGAGCGGAGGTGCAGGGCGGGACAATCGATCGCGGTCGCGGTCACGATGGAGGACGATTTGGAACATGCACCCTCCAAACTAGCGCGTGCATTCGGGGGCCGGATGTGGGAAGGGCTCTTGCTCCGGGCCAAATGAGTCGTCGGTTGCCCTAGCCAGCCTGCGTGCTGGTGCTCCTCCCTCCTCCACTCCCGGCGGGGAGGGGGACCTGGGAGGCCAGCAAGGGCGAAGTACAGTACCTAGAGTACATGCCTACCTACCTACATAGTAACCCACGGCGGATGCACAAAAACCAGACAGCGGGTCCCCCCCCCCAATGTATGTACACAGATATAGTATACATGCCTCCATACAGTGCCTATATATGCTACGCAGCGCGGGCGGGGTGCCGTCGCAACCTGGTGTGCACGACCCTGATTCAGACAGTTCGTCGCGCGGGCACCGGGTGTGGGTGTGTGTAGGTGTGTGTAGGTGTGTGGGTGTGGGCGCAAGTGAGTGGTGGGCGTGGACGTTGCGATGCGGTCTGTGGCCCGTCGAGGGTGTGGTTGCGGGCAAAAAAAGTGTGTGTGAGTGCAGGAGAAATGCCGTGTGAATGGCAGGCCGGGGAAGCAAGATGTGCGCATCCGCTGCATGCCATCTCTGTGGTCGGGATTTCTAGCAGCCCGCTTCGCACCAGGGCATAAATAACCTCGCATATCTCACCCCCGGGCGCCAGGTCAATTGACGCGAGGGTGTGGCTGGCAAATAGGGCTCCAGGCTAGATGGCCGGCCGGAGTCGATGAAGTGTTATGTCGGCGTAGATCAGGATCACTATCTCGAGACGAACCCGTCTGCTCATCAAATCTTTGAGGAGCCCCTGCTTCTTGCCCTACCTCACGGGAAGGGGGCCGTGGGTGACGAATAAAAGAGGGGGGGGAGGAGGGGGAGGACGAGCATGGAGAAGGATCGCTTGGTCGGGGGAGGAAGCCGACTCGCGGTTGTCACCCAGTGGGCCTCGGGGGGGGATCGACGCCAGGCACGGGCGGGAGACGACGGGCGGGAGGCGGGGAGGTAGGGTAGGGGTGATGGATTGCCAAAAAACCCGCCGTGCGGGAAAGGTGGGCAGGGTTCATCTGTCTATACTATCCAAGCTGCGAAACTCTGGGCGGCTAGAGCAGCTACACAAGCCCGCGTCGTTCTGGCCTGCACTTCTGCCCGTCCTCCTGTATGTACGAGGCCGTCTTTGGCCATTTCGCAAATTGGTGTAAATAAGCCGCCCCTAATGCCACCCAGGGAGGGACGGGCGGCCTGGCCGTTATGTAAGGTATGTATGCAGCACGGAGCCAAGATGCAGGCTGAATACCCTCGCTGCTGCGGTCGACATGGACCTCCAACAGAGTCCGAGTCGAGCTCGCCTGCCCGCGCACGGTGCGAGTTTCACCGACTGCAGCCCACGGGCTCAGTTCATGTGGCTTCAATCCTCTTTCCTGGTTGACCTGTGCCTCCGATGGTCCAGTGAGGGTTGGATTGATTGCCGCTGCAGCGCCTATCTGCAGCTCTTGAGTTATCTGATCGACGTCCGAGCCCTCCGAGCCGACGGAGGAATGGCCGGCGATCCAGGGCTGCACTGCGACACGCTGGGTCGGCGAAGCGGGACATCGCGACGGCGGGCTCGGCCCTATCTTCAGCAGCTGAGCGAGGCAGTACGCCTGCCGACTTGCAGCGGAAAGCTCGACGCCGGAGCCGCCAGCCGCGGCATTTCGGTCAGTGAGCTCTCCCTTACATTGATCGGTGAGTCCCACCACCGTCTAGGCCGACGAAGGGTTGGCAGAGCGAGACCCAGGTGGCGTGCATTCGATTCAGGTTGGTCGAGCCAAGGAGGACCTACCGCAGTAGGTTCTTACGGCGTCTGCGCCGCTGCCCCGTCCCAGCCCCAAAGCATGCATGCAATTCAGCACCGTAAACACACGAGATTGAGTAACGGGCGAGAGCCCGTCTTCCCGCGCGGCGCTTGCCGGCGGAAGTGGATTCCTCTCCCTCATCATGCTGCTTCCCTGCCAGAAGGAATCGAGCCGGGAGGGGCCGGTGCGACTTCTGAAACCAATGATTTGTAAAGTGACGGGTATAGTCGAGGGGAGGGAAAGAAAATAGTGGGTTGGAGGAGGCAATAAGAGCATGTATAAAGCACCATGGTACGTGGCTTGCATGCAGCATCTAGACCCCCTAAACAGACTGGGATCATAACCTATCCTCCGTCCGACTCCACGTCGGGACCTTGGCTGCCCGCATCGCCTTCAGGCTCATCGTCCTCGCTTTCCAAGCCCTCTTCATCATCGGTGGCGGGTTGGGTTCCCAGAATCAAGTCCTCACTCCCTTGCCACTGGGAGGGCATGGGCGGCACCGTGTTGTCGTCCTCTTCTCCCCAGCCGTAGTCCTCGTCGTCGCTGTCGGCTACTTCGAAGCTGGCATCATGAAGCTTTCGCTTCTGTGCTGGTGTTGATGATAGTGCTATCGATGACTGGCTCGGCTCGCAGCTTACGGGGACCAAACCGGCCTAATGCATTGTTAATCATCGAACCGGATTACATGGCTAGCTCGCCCAGAGAAGATGGCTGGAAAAGCTCGCTGGACTCACCGGCTTAATGCTAAAGGCTGCAATGTGCTCAATCGCCCCGTAGTTTCCCTTGCCATCCAGCTTCTGAATGCCAGCAAAGTGCAGTCCTTCGGATTTATCCCCGTCCCAGACCCAGTCCCTGAAGAGGACAACTCGGGTTGAGATGCCGTTCTCCCAGACGTTCGCCGTGATGGCCGGCACGAGAGTAGCGCCTCGATCTGCCTGCATTCTCGTAGCACACTGTGTGAGTATGACAACGGCTAGATTGCGCGTCGCAGCTAACTTTTGCAACCTCGAAACGATGTGCTGGAGGGCTTGGATTCTCCGGAAACTCTGGTTCGGAGCTGCGAGAGGTTAATACCGGCTGGACTTGGGGGGGGGGGGTTTCCTGCTGCGAACAAACCTTTCTTCCCACCAGTACCAGCAGCTAGCTTGTAATCTGTGATGCGTGGGAAGGCATGGTTGATGAGAGCGGACAGCGAGTCGATGACTATGAGAGAGGCCGTTGGAGGAATGCCCTTGTACGGAGGGTTACACAACAGAGCAAGGAAATGCGCCAGAGTAGGGCATGAGAAGTGCGAGAAGTCATTATGATGCCCCGGAACGCCATCCTGCTGGTGAGCACATGCTAGCTGGACTACTTCGTTGAGGCGTTGACTGCAGAGAGGGTGAAACCCATCTAAAGGAGCTACGATCAGCAATGGAAGATCCAGTGTAGGTGACAGATTCAAGGTCTCAACTGACCTACCCACACCACACCTTCACCATTGCCCAGGGTATTTGCAGTAAGCTGAAGCCTGCGATTGTTAGCTAGATGTGGCGGTGTGGGAATTCCTGTGGTGTCTCCCGACGCACCCTAGCGAGGTCTTGCCGGAGCCAGGAGGACCCCATACTTCGGTGACCTGGCCCCTCTGAACGCCGCCCGGCGTTGCGTTGGTAGCAAAGCTGTCACCCAGAACACCACATGCAAGTGCTTTGTCAAGGACCTCGAGACCAGTCGACACCGGCTTGGATGCGCCCGTCTCGAGATCTTCAAGGGCCTGTGCAGCGGTTACGGACGGTAGCTGGCCTGCTTTGGTTAGCACGCATTAGACGCCACGGACGACAGAACTGCACCGGGAAGCCTCGGACAGCTACCGCAGCGGCATAGTCACGACAATGACCCTCCGCGGGCGTACCTTCTAGGGCCAAGTCGAAACTAGAAATGTCATGGCCGTGAATCGAGTGGTAGTCCATCACTCTATACCTGATGCATCAAAGCAGCACAGTTCATGGGCCAAACCATCGAGGTTGAGTGCCTTTAGAGGACAAACCCGATACTAGGAGGGCCTCACCGAGGTTGGCCGAAGCTGCGTCACTGTTGCGGTTCGCGCCTCTAGCGAAGCCGATCCCGATCACGACTAACCTGGACGATGCAGTCGGTAAACTCCACGTGAGCGGGAAGCCGCTTACATAAATTTGGGGAAGGAGGGGCAGGCGGTGAGGTTTTGCTCCCAGCTGCCTGGCCCCCCCCCCCCCCAACTCACCAGTCTTGGGGAGTGTCTACCACCCGAAAGAGAGGGCTTTCGAAACGCTGGACAGAAACCTCGCTTCCAAAGTCTCATCGCTCGAGGGCCGGAATGGGCTTCCGTCAGGCCCACGCTCGCTCTCGTCCATCGCACTAAAACAGCTGCGGGCGATCTCGTATTTCTCCGACTCGCATCCTGCCTACCCGGGGACCCATCCATCTGAACCCATCCGTGACGTGGCACATTGGTTCCTGAACCTAATGCGCCCAGGCGTCACTGCATCGCCTGCAACTATGGAGACGTGCTGGCCGAGGGAGTTGGCACACGAGACTTGCGTGTCCCAGTCTTGCAGGTTCCGCGAGCGCTGTTGTGGACGGAGCCACATGTGACGCCGCGGCCGAACCAGACCTTCACAGTACAAATACGTAGGTAGGTACGGACACCGTATCGCGAAAAGCAACGATTCAGGAAAAGGGGTGATTGCGCTTTCCGCAATGGAAACACAAGTCCGAGCCCCCCCAGTCCCGCCTCGGCACCCATGGGGTCGGCCGGCAATGGGGTTCTGGGGTAATGGCGCGGGGGAACCTCTGGTCGGCTATCCGAGCTGTGGCTGTCTCGCACCGACATTGCCCTCGGTTCGGGAATCTAGCGCTGTCTCTCCTTCTGGATGTCCTCATGGTGGCCTGCTCGACGTTGCAGCGGTCCTGGAAACCCGGGTATCACCGAGGATCAGACACGTTCGACCAGGTACTGGAACAGTGATTGATTAGCTCGACTTTTGAGCAGCGCCGAATCGAGGCACGCACCACATAAACAGACAAGGGTTGATGTGCGCAGTACGACTCCTGTGGCTGACTGGCTTTGTGCTAGCAGCCATCATAGGTGGACTTTGGGAGGTCATCAAACGACCACCTCCTTACGCGAGCCGGTGTACATTAAGTCCAGAGGCACGAAACTCGCTCGGCACAGACGGCTGTGTCCCTTCGCACCCTGCCTGATAGTTTCCTGAGCACCTCTGGGCGCCCAGCATCGGATTGGACGGTAAGGCTTCCAAGAACAAAACGGACTCGTTCCTGAGACAGGAGGAAGGTTCCATATCCCACCTCTTTCTCCTCGCTGTCCGGAACGAGGTCCCGGGACCCCGGATTTGCACACCCCCCTGCTGAGACCATTCCTCCTGCAGCCCGCCCAGATTGGCTTGTTCGGCCAGGGTTGCTGCCTCAGCGGGGGTCCTAGATCCCTAGGCCCTAGGCGCACTCACCTTGCTCGCCAAGGTGCCTCCGGCTGAACTCTGGGCCAAACAACGCCCAGACCTTTGACCCCGGATCCCGATTGGAGTGGCGTTGGGGGGAGGGTCACTGCAAGGCACCACCGCACTCTTCCGTCAGGACCTGGTTTCAACCTCTACGATCTTCGGGCGCCTTGATGCGCTGGGCACAAATCCAGCAATTTTATTTTCCTTAGTCGTGGCCATGATCCCTCCCCCCTCCCTCCGGGCGGATGAAAGGCAACACTTTCCGCTCCCCCGT
Organism: Thozetella sp. PMI_491; assembly: GCA_021432635.1. Taxonomy (NCBI): domain Eukaryota; kingdom Fungi; phylum Ascomycota; class Sordariomycetes; order Chaetosphaeriales; family Chaetosphaeriaceae; genus Thozetella; species Thozetella sp. PMI_491. Next base: position 5,346 of record MU270067.1, on the reverse strand, counting down.
GCTAGACACAGAGCCACAGACGAATGTTGCTTCTTAGCTTCGGGCATGTAGTGATACCAGAGGGTTAGCACGCGCATCACACTCTCCGTCCATTACTCGGCCTGTCCCCACCCTTTCACATGGAAATCGCTCCTATCTTATCGCTCCCCGGTAGTTACTTGGCTTCCGCTCTTTTTGTTGGGCGATCGTGTGGGGTTTTCCCGACGGTGGATGCCTGTCGTTCCCGATCGGGTCGGCGTTTGCCCTACTTCGTAAACGCTGCTCGCCAAGAGGGGCGCTTTGTGTGTTTGAACAAGTGGCTCAAACCCGATCGGCTCCGGATAGGAGGGGTGCAGCGCATGCCACGCTGGAATCAACTGGAGGGGGTAGTAGTAGGCCTCAGGAGGGAAGGGAACAAGAGAGATGACATCTCGGGGGTGGTCCAACGCGAGATCATCTCTGCCCTCCGTATCCGACTGGTTCCTTGATTTGATGAGCACGAGGAACACTAGGGAGGGCGTATCGCGGTTACTGGAGGCTATTGCGGGCACTCGACGGAGGCTTCCCTCGGACCCGCTGGTACTTTTCAAGGAGTGACCCCGACGTCGGAGACTCTCGGGTGTTGAGCCTGTGAGCCTGTGGGGAACGAGAACAAGTCGTGTTCCGTCAAATCATCGTGGGCTGTTGCGCCATGCTATCGCCCCAGTTATGCGAAAAGCTTGGCTGGTCCCTGGCCCCACGGGCTTCATGCTGTCACTGGGGCCGAGATGGCCCAGTTTACCTGGTTGTCAGATAACCCTCGGTGGGGCGTTTACCGCCGACGGGCGAGGGCGAAATTTGGTACAGCACCTCTCCGGAGGGACACAGACTGCTAGTCATGCCCTAGGGCTAACCGACCACGGCCTCTGGCAGCTGCAATGGGGATCGCTGCACGTCCTAGCGCACATGTGCGTGGAGAGAGTGTCGTAAGAAGGCTTTCCACTCGTCTTCCCAACGGGCTAGCGAAGTGGAGGAAGGCCGGTGAAGAGCTTTTCCTATTGCCGACGCCACCCACCGCCGCCTGTTACAGCGGGGTCTCGATTCTAGAATTGAGGATTATCTCGGCGGCTCTGTGGATCTATCAAGGAGGGAGCCACACGGAGCGCATAATCTCTCTGTCCTCCAAACACCGACCCGATTAATGACTCGTGGGGGGCATCAACGGCCCAGCACAGTCCATAAATTTTTTTTTTGAGTCCGCCCAACGCCCTTGGTCGAGCGACTCAGCTTCTCGAACGCACCACGAGCACCCGTGGGTATAGTCTGAGGGGTGAATTTTCTCATTTTTCGCCGGGAAGAGTCCGACCGAGCAAATATGGGGTAAATAAAGCCCAGGGGTCGAAGAAACGAGGGAACTAGCCCCGGCCGGTAGGTAGCGCTCGGGGGTTGTACTATTGCCGGCCCCTAAGGCAAGGCGAGGCGCGATTGATGCACGAGGGTCCAAAACAGTTTCAACTGAGACGACTGCGGTCCAAAGTGAGGAGGAATATTCCCTTTCCCACTCTTTGGGCCGGGTACATATGACCTTCAATGCTGTGATGCCGAGATTTCCAAGCACTTGGTTGACTACCAGTGGCACTTAATGCGGACCCGGAAAATCACAAACCCATTTGGGGGGGCGTCCAAGGAGCTCCGAGCTAGGAGCGCGACGAGGAAGACCGGGGAAAGGGAGAAGCCCTGTTACCCACTTTCATGACTCGACACCGCGGGGAAGAGGATGAGGCTGGCCAGGTGGACGGACCTGCCCGCCTCACTTCCTAACCCCCCGGGGTTTCCTCGAGGCTCCGGCGGCCCGAAGTAAATATGTGGCGCGGAAGCTTTTTCCGGCTGAAGAAGCCACAGTACGGCTCTGGGCTTAGCCAATGCATTGGGCATTGTTATCACACGGAGCTGTTTCCGACCGGGGCGCTAGCCCGCAAGCAAGATACCTGGAGGAGAGCGCAAGAAGGAAAGAAGGAGAAGATGGGGGCTGATGTGCTGTCAGCGACTCCGCGATGTCCCCTGCGTCGCTCCATGTGCTGGTATGTCGGGGTTCCACGAGAGAGAAAATCTGGCTGGGCCAGGATGTGTCGGAGCATTGATACAGCGCAGCGAAAGGGGGTGGAAACGAATCACCCGATGGGACCCAGTGCGATGATGCAAAAGGAAGGAACCCCACGAACGGCAGGTGAGATAGGAGACCAAGTTCGTGCACAAAAACAGAACTGGGAGAGTAAGAGGAGGGTGCCATGTGAGTGCCAATTTTCAGGCACGGGACAGGTAGGAGAAGAGCGCTTGTCTCTCGCCGTGCGCTCCGCGCAAGAGCGCGTGAGTTGTAGGTGTGTGTGTGTGTGTGTGCGCGCGCCCGGAGCGAGCGAAGGAGTCGCCTAATGTCGTGCTTCTCCCCTGGGGAAGCGTTTGTGCGGTCAAGGGGTCGAAGGTGTAACGCAGGCCCCCACGTTTTTCTTTTTCACCAGGGCCGAGGGCCGACGGAAACCCTTGCAGTGTAAGCGCCCCTGACAAGTCTCAGGGCGGATTCTGGAGAAAAGTGTGCCCATCACCCCTTCCACCTCCCTTGTAGGGATTGGGGGGGAGCGTTGTACTTATCTGAGGAGCCCGTGGCGGGTGGCGGCCTGGAGATTATTACCCCGGATCCCGCCGGCCGGGAACCGTGAGGAGAAGGAGCGGGATACCGAGATACCGCGGTAGGGCGTCCAACATGCAGATTACACACGGCCTCTCAGCTCTGCTCATGCTCGATCAGGAAGGCAGAGATACCATAGCACCCCTCATCGAAGGTGATCGGGGCGACCAGGTCGCAACTAACGTACGTCGTTACCCGAAGCAGTTCCCAAGCGAGGCCGGGGAAAGGGCTGCTAGCATCGGTTCTGGCATCTTCTCCCCGCAAACTGGCCCTTTGTAGCTTGGCCTGTGGCCTCCTTGTGCCCTGCAGGGGGAGGATCGCAGTTGCATCATCCGCGCCAGCCAAGGCGACGATGATTAGCGCAGGCGGGAGCAAGAGGAAATGAATCCTTGAGGCTAGCGAGCCCACAAGCAAGATAATGTCGAGGTCTGAAAAGCCAGACCGCCGCCGCCGCGGCGCACCTCACGGTGATTCGGGCGGGAATTTCCCGAGGATAATCGTAACCCCACAGGCGCCTCTGGCCCTGGAGTCTTGCCCTTGTTTGGTCCTCCGCGCTTGGCTTGTCCCGAGGAATGTTCTTATCTCTGATGGCGCCACGCCCTGGAGGTTGGAGCCACCTCCCCATGTGCCCGTCTCGCGTCTGGGGGGCAAACGAGGCCGAAAGCACAGCCCAAACGGACTAGTGGATTGGGAAGCAGCAAGCGGGAAAAAAAAGAAAAAAAGAAAAGGTGCTCGGCAAGCTCACGCGTTCGGTCAGCGAGTTGGTTTGTGAAGCTAATAGCTGTGGTAGAAAGTTTCCAAATTGGCCGCGGTGAGTTGTGAATCGTCGACGACGCTTTTCGCAAAGCAGCCTCCCTTCTCCTTCCCCAAGGCTGGAGAAACCCCCACTCTCCACACTCTGGCCCCCCTCCCCTCCCCCTCCTTGCGCCGACAAATTTTGTGCCAGACACGTTTGCGCGATCAGACGAGAAGGCTCGTGGTTGGGCCTGGGTCACTTACTCACAAGTGACTTCCCCCTATCACTAGGAGCCCAAGACAGGCAGGAGCAGGAAGGTAACCAGTCATGCTCTAGATGTGACAGCTCGGGAAGGCTGCGGCGGCTTTTTGGAAGGGATGAGGAGCACCTCCCATGACACGTTGCTCGTGGGCGCCGAGCTTTCGCGCTATCATGCTATTACTTTCCCTCCTTGCTTGCCCAGGCCGCTAGTTTCCCCGGATAGACGCCAGGGCCCGAATTGCCGTTTCTGCTGGCCGCGCCGTCCAGCAGTGCTTATCGATCGTATTAGACCCAGTCGGGATCCGCTATAGTGTGGGCTCCCCAAGGCTACGAGAAGGAGCGCAATGAAGGCCGATAAACAGGGCGAGAGATTGTCCCCTGCTTATTAGTCGGGCTGGCTAACAGAGCTCGGTCGGTAGCTCAGCTGAGGATTCATCCAGGGACCCTCAGCCCTCATGGTGACGAGTGCCAACGCCCAATCATCCCGTCATACCCCTACTAAGCCACCCTATCCACACCGCCCCCAGCCATTTAGGGGGGGTCATTCCTCCACACTCCATCACGTCGGAAGTTCGGCGGGCGCTTTTCTGGGGTATTGGGGAATGATAAGTTTGATAACTTCACCCTCCGGTGACGGGGCGCCGAGACAAGCCCCGGCCGTGGTAGACGGGGAACGGGTCTCACCCTCGTGCCTACAGACCCTGGAGGTGGAAGCTTCGCAGGCGGGGGGGAGGAAGGTTCACCACGAGCTTGCCCATGTTGATGCCAAACCATAACCGAGGGGCTCGCCACCCCCCCAAACCCAATTCTCCCCTTTCCTTTAGTGGCCTTCCTTTACGTGGGGAGCGGGAAGGAGCAATACATGCGCACATAGTATACGTAGACAGTGAGAACGAAATGCAGAATCACAGGAGAGGGTTAGCCACAGGCTGAGCTTGTGTATGGGGGATTGGGGGGCAGAGCTGTCCATAGCGGTTGCGTGCTTCAAGCCTGCATGCACGAGCGTGCGAATCTGCGGCCGCATTTCTCGAAAAGAAGGAGGGCGGCTCGGTGAGTGGACGGGCCTCTGGGCAAGACTCGGCAGGAGTCGACCAAGAGATTCCATGATTCGCTTCAACTCGAACGGCCGGGTCCTCGTACATGTCCATAATTCTGCGAGACGGTTCGGCGGTAAGATGCCGTCGAGACTGAGCTTGCGACGCATCTCACCTTACTCATCCAAGGATATCCGGCTCTCCAGACGCCTCGCCTCGTGTCGAGACCGAGAGACCCGCAGCGTCCATGGGTGGCCTCTCTCCCCCTTCCCTTCCCTTCCCTTCCCTCCCTCGCTTGTGCGACAACGTCCTTGCTCGCGACGACCTAAGGCAGCCATGTGTCCCCTCGTGGCCGTACTTCTCCAGATAATTTAGTCTCTCCCCAGCAGACGCAGCAGCGGCGGTGACCGGGCATACGAGTTCCGGTCTGGGGAGAGCTAGTTATCTAGGTAGTGAGGGTCTGGAATCTTGGGATCTGGCTGGCTCCGTTTATCGCGGCGCCGTTCGCTTTTGCCCAATGGACCAAGGCAACCCGACCCAGCCGCCGTCTCCCAGGGAAATTTTCGAGTGACAGACCAGATGCGGATGGTGCATGACTCCATCTTGGCCCTATCTTGGTTTGCGACCACATCACGTCGTCAGACTGGCGAGGGAAAGAGAAGGGGCGGGGGGGG
>MU270066.1:442201-492806 GCA_021432635.1 Thozetella sp. PMI_491 | reverse complement strand
AAAGAAAGAAAGGACGTGGATTTGTCTATTGATATTAATGAAGGCATGCAAAGATAGCATGAAGATGGGGCCATTGGAGCATTCGTGCTTGAAATGCTCGATTCCTCGGAGCGGGCTAGCTCGCGGAGGCTCGGCCACCTGACTGTGAAGCAACTGGTTTATCTAGTGGCCCAGATAGTTCGCAACGCCCCTGGTAGCTGTTAAGCCGCACTCTCGGGGTGGCCTGGGTCGGGTGGCATGGATCGGGCCGAGGTCTTAGCTTCTTCGTCACAAGACTTCATGGTAGCCGACTTCGTATCCTTTAGGGTAGATATGGCGGGAAAGGCCGTGCCGCTGGTTCCGGGCCGCTCCTTGTAGAGCAAGCGTCATACCCTCAACGTCAATCGCCCCCAATGCCGGTAGCTACTGTGTGTAGGTGGTAGCCGCAGTTGAATCCATACACAATTGTGGACCCCTCCCTTATACTACGATGAGCCCGCACGATAGGATACAGTTAACCAGGAACTCATGTTGAAGGGCGATGCCTATTTCCATTAATCGCATCAAAATCTAGTGCTACCGAAGCGCAAGCGAAGCACGGATCATCTGTTCCGTGTCTCCGAACAACACCGTCTCTCCCAAAACGATAGAGGCCTTAAAGGACATCATGATGCCTCCTGCGCCACGGCCCCTTCAGGTCGGTGGAGGACGCCAACAACACCCTAAAAAAACACACTCTGGCATCCGTCCAAGGTCAATGGTCAACTATTATACACCACCTCGAGTGTCTTCCCCTCTCCCCGTAATGACAGTCAATCCACCGCCATGAGCACACCTCGACTGCCGTTTCCTACGTATCCTGACATAAAGTTCGTGGTTATTCGACTGTCACTCCAGTGGCACGGTTGTTGGACAAATTGATCGACCCAGGCAGAAATTATGAAGTCCAACATCTAGCTGTAGCAACCAGCAACAAGTGCCATTAACGGGTGCCAAGTCCTCTTCTAGGATCTAGATCCCGGCAACGTCATCGCCGGCGTCGAGTTGGAGAAATCTGCAGTGCCCCCTCTTTGTCACCCCTCAAACGCCTGTCTGAGAAGAAGGTGTGAACAAGCACAGGACCTCAGGTGCTTCGAGTCATTGCTATTGCAGTCCACCTTGCTTTTGCAGCTTACAATTGCTGATAAATTCCTCTAGATCTCTAAAAGGATAACGGAACAACTCATTCTGAGCCCCTCATCTTGACAGAACACTTTAGAGATCAGTATCATGCTGAGATATGTCTTTTTTGTGGTACTTTCGATCTCCATTTTGCTCAAAACACGCCTTAGTACTTTCCAGAAGGATCTGCGGCACAGCGCCTCAGGAGGATGAGGCATGCTCAACTCACGTGAGGTACATCTGCTTGCTTTCTCCGCACTTGCTCAAGGAAACTCGACTGACGACATCCACACCCTAGCTCTCATGTGCCGGCATAAACAAAAATGGGAAATTTCCACGATGTTACCATGCAAGAGGACATCTATGCGGACTTGTAGCTGCAGTGCCAACAATTGTGCATCTCTAGAGTTTGTTATTACCATGGGGAAGGCGGGGTAGCAAGGACATGGGTAGAGTAAGCGCAAGATTGGGCGAATCAAGAGAGTGTTCACATGGATTTGATTAAATGCGATTGGCTTTTTGATTCCTAGCATTCACATGGCGTTTGTCGGCGTCGTTTCCCTGCAGTTAAACCAATACGAGACAGGCTTTTTGGCATGACAAGGCGCCCGGCCAAAAGCGAGCGGGGTGCATTATATTGATCCTCATCACGGTATATGGCTACGCACGACCCGGAGGCGTCCCAGCACCTGGGGAGAGTTGGGCCCAGAGGACAAGCTATCGGTCACTAGAGAGATATCTTGGGCAGGAGTGGCTGGCCCAAGACACGCTTTATCTGAGCTTGGGCCATCCTCGGCGCGCCTCCGTGCCCCGAGCAGCACGTCATTGTCATTTCTGAATGGTCTAGTGGCTGGGCTTATCATGGGTCGCAGGTCAAAAGTACCGTTAGTCGAGAATGCCTGCTGAAGATTCCGCGTACATGGAAGGTAGCGACATAAAGTTCAACGGGGATGTAACCCGAGAGCTGAACATAGAAGCATGAGATCCTGGCCCGCCACACGCAGCGAGAGGCGCCAGGACCCAGTAACCCAGGCGACTCGCTCAAATACACGCTCCCCCTCGAGAGGCGTGCTCACTTGGGAAGAGCAGCGCACGGCCGGATGGATACAGCCCCGAACTACGGCATACGGCACACTTGGGAAACGCTGGCTGTCATACAATCCATGCGAGTATGAGACAAAGAGAGGGGAGCCTAGGTTGATAAGCCATCCCGGATACATTAGTTCGTCCGAAGAGCTAGCAGGTAGGCCGACCACGCACGAGCCCTTTGCGTCCCTTGGGTAAGGACGACAACTGTTGGAGGAGAAGCAGTGACAATGGTGTCAAACGTGCGTGGTGTGTTACTAATCCGCATCCTACGCAAGAGAGACTTGGCGAGACTGAGGTTCGCGGTAGATTTTCCGCTTCCCTTGATCCTCACAATCACCATTCCCTCGAGCGCTCGTCCCCATGGCTGAAATCCCCCTTTTCAACTTTTCAACTTTTCAACTGTGCGCCACGTAAGAGCTAAGGGAAAGGGGCTTTTTTGCCACAGGTGTCTAGGTCCATCATCAAAGACCTGTCATCCCTGTTCCCGGGCGGGGTGACATGGTGGGAGCTGGGCCCGAACCAGGAGGTCTTTGTTGTTGAACTAGTCGACGCCACCTTCTCCATGAAATCTTGTTCGGGCCGGACTAGCGCGGCCGCAAATGGGTTCTGCAGCGAACCTGGCCCAGCTGGTCTGCCTGGATGACTCGCAGAGCCCACTCGACACGTGTAAAACTTGGGTCGAGAGTGACGAGACGCTGGGGCGCCCTTTTTAGACACTCGAGCTATGATGTTCGTTTCTCGTCTATTGGGAGTCTAGACGTGGATAGTACGTTGTTCCCACGTGAAGTGGCTAGACTCGAGCGGCCTCGGTCCAAGAGCTCGGGTCGCATGCAGGTCCAGCGCGGTGCCTCGACGTCGGCAGATGGCGACTGACTGCTTTGTCCTCCGTCGATCGCTGGCACCCCCCAGAATCTTTGCCCCTCAGAGGAACGGGAGGGCCGAGCGGTGTACAACCAGGGAGGTCCTTGACTGTCGGAGATAGCCAATGGCATTCGTGGTCCTCAATTGCGTCGCTCTGAGGCCCATTCGCCAGGCCCTGGGGGTCAAATGTCCCCTCAGACTCCAACCAGGGGCCAAGGCATCCACCTCGCGCGGAACACGGAGAGTTTTCTTTCCATGTTGGTGAAGCGACCGAGATTAGTTCGCGCTCTCGCTGTGCAGCTTGAGAGGGGCCAAGGTTCAGGTAGATCGGACTAGGCTCGTCCGGAACCTCAGCCCCTGTCTACACTAGAGGCCGAAGGCGCTAAGGTGGCCTAGCTCGACTCCGTCCCAGCTCAGCTGTCTGATCGCCACCATACTTCTCCCCCGGTAGCGTTGGATAGTTTCTTTCCCGGAAGCCATCCCGGGGGCTAGCTGGATTCATGCAGGTGCTGGGACCGCAGGTTGGCTATCAGACACCTGCCTAGATGTCCGTCTAAAGCACGGGCGTTCTCGGCGACCCCAGCTTCCATTTCTTTCTCCTCATGGGCCTGCGGCGCGTATATCTCTTGATTTCTCCCATCCCCGGCGCTCTTGTAAAACTCCAGATCTGTTACCCTGTTTTCTGTCCCTAGACGGCCACATAGGAGACAGCAAAGAGACGCCGACGGGCACATCTTCGATCGCCATGGCCCCCCCCAAGAAGGAAACCGTCTTGGCCGTCTGCCACAAGTCAACGGTCCTGGGCAATAAAATCTCGGTCCACATGCTGGAGTATCTCAGCACCGTCAAGGAACACCCAGAGGGATTCCACAACCTGGCCCATGAGTTCCTCGATGTCTGCCATATTCTCTGGGCCATCGAGGCTGGGCTCGATGAGTTCTCCCACGCCCGCAAGGCATTCCCACCGGAGATGATGCAGGAGATTGAGAAGAAGTTCCGAGCCACCTACAACGACTTCCAGTCCCTTGACCAGATGCTCACAAGGTTCCTGGACTACGAGAGGAAGGGTACCATGGGGAAAATTCAAAAGGGCTGGCGCAAGATGTTCCCTGACAACGAGATCGGCCGGATGAGGGAGTCCCTTGGCAAGTCAAGGGAAGCCCTCCGCATGTCTGCCCTAGTGTTCCAGTGGTCCGTCGGCGATGCCAAGGTCGACGACTCGGTCGGCATTGGCTATACCGGTCTCGCGGCTGCCCTGGACCGCATGGACAAGGGGAGGTCCGTCGCCGGCATCGCCAAGGTGAAGTCCTTGGAAGCCATGCAGGCCTCCATCTCTCACCGCCCGAGCGACCTGGAATCTATCCCAGCCATCCCCGACTTCCCGCGTGTGCCTATCGTGGAGCGGGGACCCGACTCGGGCAAAGACGTCGGCATGCTCGAGGAAGAGTTTCGGGAGTTCAAACTGCCCGAGATCCGCCGCCACACGTCTATTTCCAACACCATCGCCTCCCGCGACCGGGAGCGGCTTGCCTCGCCTGGCAGCAGCGTCGACAGGATCACTGCGCCGACCCACGTGCCATCAAGTCACGGAGCGTCGACTCACGTGCCGTCCATCCACGTCCCGTCGAGCCATGTGGCGTCCATCCACCTGCCGTCGAGCCACTTGCACAGCTTGCAGTCTCCCAATACTGCGACGTCATTCTCTGGGCTCGCGACAAACACACACCGAACCACCATGGGGTCAGAGCTGGACGCATTCGACGGACCAATCCAGGTCGTCCGCATCAAGAGTGATCCCTATACGATGCCTCGGTGGACGCCGCGTAACACGGCCCACAAGAACGCCGCCAACCTGAAGGCCAGTTTGGTCAATGCGGTGCAGTCAAGCAACCACGCGTTGATTGAGCAGCTCCTAGACCACGGTGTCTCCACAGACACCGGCCCGGAAATTCACGCCCTCAACTGGGCAATCCGCCATGATGACATTGAGACCATTCGCTTGCTGCTCCTCTTTGGGGCGGATCCCAACTTCCCCAGCAAAGATGGCATCACGCCTCTCTTCGTTGCCGTTGAGACGTCCTCCGTCGAGGGAGCAACCATGCTTCTCAAGTATGGCGCCGATCCGAACTTGGCGGCGGGTCCAGAGAACTCCACCCCCCTAGCCGTGGCAGTCCAGGAGAGCAAGAGCGCCATGATCCAGCTTCTCTTGACCTACGGTGCTGACGCGAACCACATGATGGGCAGCGGCGACACCATTCTGATCGGTTCCATCACCAAGACGGCGCCCAAGCGGCTCATCGACCTCCTGCTCGAGTACGGTTCCGATGCCGACGGCAAGAACCGGACTGGTACGAGCCCTCTCTTCGTCGCGATCCAGAAAGGCCGTGTCGACATCGTCACCTCGCTGCTCGATCACGGCGCCAACCCGAACCTCCCGGGCCCGAAGCATCTGCTGTGGCCCTCCACCTACGAGCCCTCCTGCTTGCAGGTACTCCTCACGCGCGGCGCCGACCCCAAGAAGGCACCCGGCATCATGGAGCTGGCCGCGAGTCTCAACAACATCGAGAGCGTCAAAATTCTGCTCAAGGCTGGTGTCGACCCCAACGCCAGGAAGGACGGTGTCTACACGCCGCTGTGCACCTCCATCCGCGACAATCGCCCTGACATCTTCAAGCTCCTGCTCGCCAGCGGCGCCGACCCCAACGTCATGGCGTCCGAGTATCCGGCCTGGAAGTGCGTCACCCATAACCAGCCGCAGTTCTTGCCCGCGCTCGTCCAGGCGGGTGCGGACCTGCATAAGCCCAAGGGCATCCTCGAGATGGCCGTCTCGTGCAACAACATAGAGGCCCTCAAGTGGCTCGTCGACCAGGGCGTGCCCCTCGACGACCGCAACGCCAAGGGCCAGACGGCGCTTACTACAGCAATCCGCGAGAACCGGCCCGAGATGGTCGAGTTCCTCCTTGCACACGGTGCCAACCCGAACGTGCGCGGCGAGGACTGGCCCATCTGCATGGCGGTGCGTCAGCCCGCCCTCCTCCGCCGCCTGCTGCCGCACCTGGCGGACCCGCGCGCCTACAAGGGCGTCGTCGAGATGGCCGTGGCCGCCGACCAACTCGAGAGCGTCAAGATGCTGCTCGATGCCGGCGTGTCGGTCGAGGACAAGAACGGTGGCGTCTTCTCGCCGCTTACGACGTCCATCCGCGAGGACCACAAGGAGATCTTCCGCTTCCTGCTCCACGAGGCCGGCGCGGACCCCAACGCCCCCGGCGAGCATCTGCCCATCATCAAGGCGGTGCGGCGCCACCGCGGCGAGGACCTGAGCTACCTCGAGGCCCTGCTTGAGAAGGGCGCAGACCCGAACAAGGTGTACCGTGGGTGGAATGCCATCATGCAGGCTATCGAGCACGGCGACAGCAATGTGTTGAAGCTGCTCATCTCGAAGGGCGGTGCCGATCTTGAGGCGAAGGACGAGTCCGGCCGCACAGTAGCCGAATTAGCGCGCTGTAGAGGGTGGGATGACGGAACTGAGATGCTGTTGGGGGAGCGGGAGTTTTCTGGTTGATATCCCAGACTGTCTTTAAGCAATGTTTTCCTTTGTCACGTCGTTATGTGTGTAAGTGGGGCCGCGCGATGCTTCGGGTATACCAGGTGGCTATGTACAACTTCGGTTTGATTTGTTTTCCCCTGTAACTCTAATATAGAGAGAGACCTGACGGAGCGGTTTGTCACTTGGCACAAAAGACTTTAGTAGTGAAGTATTTGTCAATAACATTTTCAGACTTGAACAATCAAATTGACTACACCCCCCATCTCTTGAAGACCTGATATCGCGATTGGGTCGCCGACTCCCCGGGACAGAAGGAATAAAAATCTATGTTTGCAGAAGGGCATTCCTAAACTTTTAGCAGCTGATTCCCACCCGTAAAGGACTTGTCAACCATAAACGCTCAACTCCGAGATGGATGCTTCACTGACTACACTCGCCACCATCTCAGCATGTATTACTCCCTACCCGGGCCATTCCGCTTGCTTCCACCATGGGCCTGGCGCGGCTGGCTTCCATACGCCCTCCGACCCTGTGGCTTCTTGTCTCTGCTCATGCTCGCGGCCAACGTGATGTCCACACGCGGAGCGACCGAAAAGCCGAAGGACCGCGCAATCTTGGTCAGGTCTAGCTTGTGGACGTCATAGATCGAGCGCAAGCTGTGACTAGCATACGCGTGGATGTACGACCGATAGCCTTCCTTCGCGGCCTGTTGGAGGTAGTACTGTTGAGAGACTAGTCGCTCGAGCTGCGACTGGACGTTGCTGATCTTGGACGCCGGGAACTCGTACTCGATGACTGGCACCTTAGCGGCTTTGAGGTGGGACAAGAAACCGACCTCATGGGGCTGGAGAAAGAGTAGCGACTTGCCGACCTTGTTTACGCCTCGGGCGGTACGGCCCACGCGGTGGATATACTCCTTAGGCGAGTCGGGGGGGTCAAACTGGATGATCCAGTCCACGGCCGGGATGTCGAGGCCTCGTGCGGCCACATCGGTAGCGATCAGAACGCCCCGCTCTGAGTTGCTGAACTCGTAAAAGGTAGCCGTTCGTTTGGCCTGCTTTTGCTTGCCATGAAGAGCCAAGACGGGGAAGTCCTGGACCGTTGTTAGCAGGTGTGGAAGGAACACTTGCGGTACACTTACTATGTATGTGAGCAAGTGAGAGTAGTACTCGACGGCCTTGCAGCTGGAGAGAAAGACGATGATCTTCTTCTTGCTCATCTTCTTCAGGAAAGTGAAGAGGACGAGGAAGCGCTTGTCGGGCTCGACGAGTACGTATCCTTGCTGCAGTCCTTCGACGGTGCTGTGCTGCTGGGATTCCTAGAGCCAATGGGTTAGTATGTGCCTGCCCACGCGGGCTTGGAGTATACTAACCTCGACATCGATATAGATAGGACCTGGGCGGAGCGAGAGCCGGGCCAGGTCGTCAACCTTGGTGCTCAGGGTCGCACTGAACAGCATAGTCTGTCGGTCGACTTTGGGGAGGATCTTGAGAACTGATCTTCTAGTTAGCTACCTGCTGCCAGTGATTGTTCTGCGCGGTAGATACTTACTCTGCCTCATTTCGTCTTCGAAACCGACTTCGAGAATGCGATCTGCCTCATCGATGACTAAGGTCCGAAGGTTCTTGAAGTTCCAGGCTGGTGTGTTTTGCAGGTGATCGAGGAGACGACCAGGGGTGGCAACCAGGAGATTAACTCCCTTGCCCAGCTTATCAGCCTCGCTGCTCCTGTTTGCGCCGCCCATGACGATGCCAGAGGTCTGCGAGTGGTGTTCGAGGAGTTCTCGCGCGACCGACCAAATCTGGAGCGCGAGTTCGCGGGTCGGAGCAATGCAGATAGCACCGGTGCCGTTCCGAGCTGGAACGCGCTGTTAGCGATTGGCTCTTGGTAGACTACAAAAGCAACCGGGGAGGACGTACGCTTGAATCGCAACGAGCTCAGCATCTCTACCACAGGTAGCAGGAAGGCGAGCGTCTTGCCGGATCCAGTCTTTGCAGCACCCAGAAGATCCTTCCCAGCAAGGCCCGGAGGCACTGCTCGGCGCTGAATCTCTGTCATGTTCTTGAACCCCATTCCCTCTATTGCTTTCATAGTCTTCTCGGAGAGGTTGAGTTCGGAGAACGACTGGGAGCTGGATGTTGTATTGGGCGGGAGAAGAGAGCCGTTCTTGAAGTCTCCTTCCTGGAGCTGGTCTCCATCAACGGCGGCGGTCCCATTCTTGCCACCTTCTGGCTCGCCCGCATCGTCTTCAATCTCTTCCTCCTGCTCGTCCAGGCCTTCTTCGTCACTATCGACTTCTTCCTCACCTTCCTCGTCGCCCTCCTCGTCCGACGAGATTTCGGGTTCTTTCGGCGGGGGCAATGCAGTAGTCTTCAACTTCTTTGACTTCTTAGTCACTGCTGTAGGCTCAGCATGGCGGCTGGCGCCGGAAGCATCGTCCAGCTTCCGCTTGTTGCTCGCACGATTGGCACCCATGGCTGTGGGATCCTTTGTCGAGTCTCGGTTGGCTTGCGATTGCAACTGGCGATGAGCGGCAAGAAAAGCTGCATCTAAATTTCCTTATCGGCAGAAAAAATTGCGGGGACTGATTGCCGATAAGCGGTGAAAGGGTTTGCCCGCCCCGAAGTGGATCATCACCCCGCGGTCCTCACCTTGCATTGACCGAGAGCAGGGTTCTCCACCAGGATCTAAGACATGGGCTTCTCAGGCCTACAGTTGGCATTTTCCAGGGGCAGTTCCTCATGAACTCGTATTTGGTGCATTATGCAGTCATTGACCTGCCTATGCTTCTTTCTGATGGCTTGTATAGTATTTTCCCTTCCGAAGGGTTTCCTTTGAACATCCCAAAGCCGAACTCTGACAACTTCCAGGTTTGTCTAGACACACCCCGCCTCTCGAAAGCCCTCTCTGCTCGAGGCCCATATATGCAAAGGGGTGCTTTACGGTTGTACTACATTCATCATTCGATGCAGATGCAGAGCGGCTGTTTTCACAGGAGCCTGGAATAACTACACAGCCACCTTGAGTTCCCTAGAAGGACCGGATCCTAGGCTCATGCAATGCTCCCCTCATGAGCTCTAGAATATCCTACCTTCCGAATGCAAATCTAGGATTGATCCTGATTGGCTTCTGGGCCGCCTCTCAATGGATTTTGACCGCGTCGCGATCGACGAAGGACGCTGAGGACCCCTGGAACTCCGTCTAAGTGGACAACTCACCAGCATTGGTTTAGGCAACCCTGATGCTAGCAGAGGGACCGAGCGGCCCATTACCGGAGGGATTCTCCACGCTGCAGGCGCATATCGCCGTGTTATGTCCTGCCGTCGCCAAGTCCAATGCTCAACGCAACGACGGCAGAGGTTAAATGACGGTTAAAAACAGCGTTGCATTCCCCGATGGCCTTCCAATCTGGATCCGATCTGCCCCCTGCTTTTCGCCCTTCTCGACCCAATCTCGCTGCCGTTAAAAATAGGCCATAGTTCCGTGAACCTGTATCGAGACGTCATGGAGAGCGAGGTGCCGGTTCCTGTGCGAACGATCGAACGGCGAACCTGGGACTACTGGCCCTTGGGTGTCGATCAGACCGAGAGATCCCATGTGGCCGCCTCCCCGCTTCCCGGTATACTTCTGCGCAAGAGAGCCCGTTGGTGGCGACCGAGGTTGGCGCCGGAACGCGGCTTCCATGCTACCATTCGCTTGCCTTGAGCAAGTGGCCAAGAAGCTCAGGCCCCAGCGATGGGCGCTGCAGGACATCGCTACCCCAGATTATTGGACTGCATGGTTGCATCCCCCGCCGAGCGGAAGGATCTCCAGCTGAAGCTAACACGAGAAACAAGCTCAATGACGCCGTCCCGCCTCGCCTCTACCCTGCCCGGACTCTGAAGTTACTCAATCACCGCCGCGGCCGAGTGGCGGGGCGAGGGGGACACGGCTCATGCCGAGCAGAGTCGTATGGAGGTCATCACGAGCCTTATTTGATTGGCCTCGGGGCCTTTGCGAGACGGGAGAACGAAGTCTAGATGTGCGTGCATGTGGGGAAAGGATGCCCGAGACGTCGGTGATGGACATCGATCGCTTCCCAATGCGACTTGGCCAAGCTCGCTCTGCCCGGCGAGTTGCTGTCATGGTCGTGACAAGAGACGGGACGAATTCCGAGGGCCTGGCCCGCCTCAATCTACCCCCTCGAGTTTAACCATCTGGCTGGACTAGGACCCCGGGGACGAGAGCGACGCCCCAATATAAAAGGCCTTGTCCTTTCCCGCCACCGCGCATTATAAGCCGACTTCACCACGCTCTTGCCAACGTCCGCTGCAACACCTCAGAAACCCCCAAAGCGGCCCCTTGATCTAAACACCATGAAGTTTTTGTTCATTCTGGCCCTCCTGGTCTCCCTCGGCTTTGCTGCCGAGCTCGCCCAGCCCGGACTCGTCGAGCGTGCCCACCCACGCAAGCGCACTCACCGGCCTAAGACCCATACCGCGGGGTCCTTCACCTTCCGTGCCGCGAAGCGACCAGTGAGCGCCCCCAGCGAGTACAAGACGGGGACGGACAAACCATCCCGGAAGGGATCGAAGTCGGACCTACAGAAGCTGCCGGCAAGCTATATCGACAGCGACACTCTCAGACGCCGTGACAGTCTTAAGGCCCTTCGACTCCTGCAGCGACAAAGCACCGCGCGAGACTTCTACGAGTGCCATAGTTCGGTATGACCCACCATGCGAAGGCCTGATTGTCTCATGTATTAGATGAGGAGTCGAATATTAACGACTTATTCTAGAACCCAGCACCTAGCGATGCGGACTGCAACGTGATCATCGACCAGGTGTACAACTCGAACGATGACGGACTCGTTATCGCCGCCAACGCCTGCCTGACCTTCGTGTATCAGACGTGCGAAGGATTCTTCTGCTCGCTTTGCCAGACGCTCGAGACCGACACCAACTTTATTGGGAACCAGCTCAACACGGCTGAGGACCTTTGCATCTCGCAAGGCGGCCGAGTGGGCACCATCATCGGCGAGGACGCGCCGCAGTGGGATGCCGGCTTCGTCAGGAACGGTGACAGCCTACCCACTTTTGACGTCTGCTAAACGAAAGTCGATGCTGCTCGAGGCGAACGGGATGCAACAATGCAACCATCGCTGGGGAAATTGCCAAGGTCGGAGCATGCATGCATGAGAGCTCGTCATCTGTCTTGAATGTTTTGCCGTAAAAGTCATCGAGATGTAGTTCAACCCATTCGAAGCAAAGGGGCGTTTGTTACCTTAGTCCAGAATGATATGCGTATAATCATAGGCCCCCATCGAGTCTGAACGAATAAAATTCACTATCGAAGGCTCCTCTTGCCATGTCACCGTGCTCTCGTTGGTGAAGCATTTGCTATTCATAATTGATATTGCCGGGCAGCAAGCCACGTCAGATAGGTGCCTTGATTCGAGGCAACATGATCAGTAGAGGCATCTTGCATGTACCTTAGTCAGGCCCAGGGGAGTTACTAAGTCTGCCTCTCCTATCGGAACAGATGCCTTAGATTGACGTGGTTGCGCGATCCTCTTCTTCCACATGGTCAGATGTTTTGCTGGTCTCGAATCCGAAATATGGTCGTCACAGCTGCATCGCAGGAATACCCCCAAGGTATACTATGGAAAATTAGAAACTCGACAACAATAGGCTACCAATACCAGAGCCAGTCGTCACAGCTAGGGCAGGGATGTGCGTAGGCTGTCTATTGCCTGGAGGCCCGGCGCTTTGGATGGGCCCTAGTCACGTCACGTATCGATAAGGCTTATCGGCGGTTATCGTGATAAAAAAAGAGACGGCCTAGGGATCTTGGAATGCTGAACCAATCAATGACGTGGGTTGCACAATTCTCTTCCCAAGAGGCTCCTTCTGCCCGCGTCGGTTTCCGGTTGCTCGCTCACGAATGCTCCTGCGTGATATATAGGATTGATTGCGCCCTCATTCGCCTCTGGCCGTCGCGCAACGACTTGATCTCTCTCCCTCGCTTTCTCTTCCTCCCAGAACACTGTCCATTTCGCATCGTCAGGCCCAGGCTTGACCCCCACCTTCCGCGACTACCCCGCGATCCCAGGCTTTGGGGTCGGACTGCTGGGCTTGAATCGCCGCAAAACACCGCGCCTGAGGTTCGGCAAACGAAAGCGACCATGAGGGGCGTTGCCGCCGGGCCGCCGTTGGCCCTGAACACTAGGGGGAGATCGAATACGTGGAGCATGAGCAGGGTAGGTAATCTAGGAGGCTCCCCTTCGCCCCCCCTTTTCTCTCGGCCGTATCTCGTCCTTCCTGCCTTCCTACCTTCCCTACTTGCTTCCTCCCTCGTTCCTTTGGTCCAGTTTGGTCCCGTGACTCGCAGAGGCTTGGCGCACAGCCCCCCAGACCAGGCGGTGAGCGCCGTCGGCGCCGCGTCTCCAGGGGTCGGCTCCGTCAATCCGGCCTGACTGGCCCACGGGCTAGCATCCATCGGGACCCTGCCCGTTTGCGCTCTGAGCGACCGCACCAGGTCACCCGACCCGCCAGCCACCGTGCGGACAAGTGTTTGCAAAACTATGAAGTATGGGGCCAGCACCGAGGCGCCCAAGCCGGAAAGTCCTCTAGTGTCGTCGTAGACAACCGGGACACCACACCAGCGCCAGCCCAGCATGAATCCCCGGGCGGCCCTCTTGGGCTCCAAGCATTGCCGAACAACACCGCGTCGGCACCCACCCTTCGGGCCGCCTTGGTGCTGCGCGGCAGGGCAGCCGGGTAGTAACGCAAGGAGAAGAAGCCGCTGTGCGCAAAGAACACATGCCGCCCCACTTCACCCAGCACGCAGAAGGCAGGCCTTTCCGGGCTTCACAATGGAACGCAGCTCGGGGGGTTCCGGACCGCGCCATTCGTGGTCGGCTCATTGTTGGCCGTGGCAACAATTGTCTGGCGGTGGTCAGATGACCAGCAAATATCGACCAGCCTCTGCATGGGGTGCATCCGCCCCAGTGAGCTGGCTCCAGCAGCCGACGGGCCAGCCGCGATGCGAAGCCGCTAGGGTCACCCGTGGGCCAGGCCAGGCGCCGAGGCGCTCCATCTCATCTTTTCTCCCACGCCTCGCGTCCGGCCCCTCACGTGCCCCTCCAGCGGACAGTGGGCGAGCCGGCCCCAGAGCCAGCCAGCCCACGCTGCGTGCTACGCTAGGCGTCAAGCACCAGGCCATGTCCCGGGGGACACCACCAACAAAAGTGCGTGGGCGATGAAGAGAGATCTACGTCTGCCCGCACCCCCCTCACCCGGCAGCGATATAGTGCTTGCCCGCCTGCCCAGAGCCTCGGTGAGGGGCAACGAGGGCGAGGGGAAGCCGTCGTCCAATCGTTCTGAAGCACCTTCCATTGCCCCATGGATGCGGGGGTGCACTGGCCGGGAAGCTGGTTGGAGCCAGCGAGGGGTTTAGTGCCCCAGACGGCGACCGGTGGGTGTGCCGTCCCAGGTGCCGCAGTCAGCTACAGGCACCTTGTCCCCCCTGCTTGCCCGAAAAGCCGCCCTGCGTTTTCCGACCGAGCAGGAACGGGAAGGTTCATGCATAATCCAGTTCTGTCAATTGGGCGTTTCACTGCTACCCTTCCTCCTTGCGAAACCTCCATCTCGAAGCTCCATCTTTATTTTTTTTTATTTCCATTTGGACTTCTCGCCCCTTGCCTTTGGACCGAAGCACTGGCCACCTGACGTTCGCGATCATCTCCCACCACGCTTTCCTTCCATTTGCCGACCTTTGCACCCCGTCTTTTCCCTCACACAACTTCCCTGCCAGACCGTTCCACCACCACGACCCCCCACGTTGTGGAGGGGCCCATTAGACACGAGAGCTCTGGCCACTCACGCGAGCACTCCCAACCCATCCTTTTCGCCTTCCCTTCGCCTCTGAATGTCCTGAAAACTCTCCCGACCTCCGGGAACTTAATAGTTTCCATTGTTTCCTTTCTCATCGTCTCTTTTCCGTCTCAGCAGCCCATCGACCGCCAACATGCCGCGCAGCAGGATCACTAACGGCATCGGGGTCCAGGTGGAGGACACTAGGATCTGTGTGGTGATGGTCGGTCTGCCGGCTCGGGGGAAGAGCTACATCGCCCAAAAAGGTGAGCTCCCCAGCCGGTGCCCCTTTGCTCCTCAGCGCGCCGTGCGCTGGCCAAGGGCTCCGCATCGTGCCAGCCCAGCAGTCCAGAAGTCCAATTGTTGTTAACGCTGTCTCTCTGCTCCTCTTCCACAGCGCAGCGCTATCTGAAGTGGCTGTCGATCAAGGCCGAGACGTTCAATGTTGGCAACTATCGCCGCATAGGCGCGCCGCAGCCCGTCGCCGACTTCTTCGACACTAACAACCCCGAGGGTGAGCGCCAGCGCCGCGCCGCGGCCGAGGCTGCCGTGGCCGACATGATGAAGTTCTTCCACAATGGTGGCGTGGTCGGTATCTTGGACGCAACCAACAGCACCAAGGAGCGTCGCAAGTGGGTCACAGACGCAGTCACGAGCCAAGGTGTCGAAGTCATCTACGTCGAGTCCAAGTGCGACGACGAAGACCTCATAATGGCCAACATCCGCGACGTGAAGACCACGAGCCCGGACTATGTTGGACAGGACCCCGAGGTCGCCGCCCAGGACTTCCGCAATCGCATCCGCAACTACGAGAAGGTGTACAAGACCATCAACCAGGACGGCGACGAGGACCACCTGACGTACCTCAAGATCATGGACGTAGGGAAGCAGGTCATCATCAACCGCATTCAGGATTACCTCCAGAGCCGAATCGTGTACTACCTTATGAACCTGCACATTCGGCCCCGGTCCGTCTGGCTCTCTCGGGTAAGCCTCCCTGCGTGCGCCCAAATTGCCCAATTGACAAAAGTTAACAATGTGTTAGCATGGCGAATCGATGCTAAACTTGGAAGGGCGCATTGGAGGGGATTCGGAGCTCTCGCGCCGCGGCGAAGAGTATGCGCGCAAGCTGCCACAGCTGGTGCGCGATTCCGTCGGTGTAAGTTAATTCGAGCCGAGCCTGACAACCCAGTTCCGATTCCTCCCGCGCACCAGGGTGCGCTGCATTGCCAGTGCCGAGCCCTGCTCAGCCGCGTCTAACCTTGTGGCCCCCACCCTGCTCGCTTGCTAACGCCACTCCCTAGGACGACCGACCCCTAACGGTCTGGACATCGACTCTGAAGCGCACCATCGCGACGGCGCGCCATCTGCCCAAGCACTATAACCAGCTACAGTGGAAGGCGCTCGACGAGCTCGACGCAGGGGTGTGCGATGGCATGACGTACCAGGAGATCAAGGACGCGTTCCCCGAGGACTTTGCAGCGCGTGACGAGGACAAGTACAACTATCGATACCGCGGCGGCGAATCGTATCGCGACGTAGTGATCCGGCTGGAGCCCATTATCATGGAACTCGAGCGCAGCGAGGACATTCTCATCATCAGCCATCAGGCCGTGATTCGTTGCATCTACGCCTACTTCATGCAGAAGAGCCAGGAACTGAGCCCTTGGGTGCCTGTTCCCCTGCACACTCTCATCAAGCTGACACCAAAGGCCTACGGAACCGACGAGGAGATGAAGTCGGCCAACATTGCCGCCGTCAGCACGTGGCGTGGCAAGGGGAGTACAGCGAAGCACGAAGACCCTATTCCCGTGGGTCGCAGCTAGCGCTGCCAACTGCGCTAGCTATGAGCAGGCTTCCACTTCAGGCGAAGCCACGCAGTTGCGAGATGTGGGCATGTAGCCTCCGAGGTCGCCCATAGCTCGGTGCGGACACTCATGTCACGAGAGCAGCTCGCTTTTTCTCTCTCTTTTGCACAGCCGATCTGTCGGGACAATGACGACTCTGTTATGTCACGCCACGCAAAACTGGGCGATGGCATGATTCGTATTACCACCACGGGTTGCTCCGGATCCTGGACGGGGCCACCACACCTCTTTCAGTTTCCCTCCTTATCTCACCTCACGAAACTAGAAAACATCAACTAGGAGCAGCGCGAATGTTCAAACGCACGGGGGGGGGGGCCGGTTGCTACGATGTAGATGGGAACTTGCTGTGCATTGCTTGACGGTGGTGCGGGAGCATTTAAAAAGGAAAGAGTGTATGCCACCAAATTTTATTTAAGACGGCGATAAGGGCCGTCACATAGACTTTATTTTATTTTTTTCGGCCGTGGCTGCCGAGGAGGACTAGGAAGGTTTATGGTACGGAAAATAAGACATGCCGGCTTCATCAAACGCCTCTCAAGTGCCAATCCTGCCCCTATTACTCAATTATAATACTGCCGTCCTGTAAATCGCATCTGCGACTTGCCAATGTCGTACGTCGCCATGACGTTTTGCATGAAGACGTCACCAAGGATATATGGGCCACTGCCCCCATTCGCGATGCCGGTCATGCAGAGGCCGGTGAGCGGATCCTTGAGATTTCGGTAGATGAGATCCATCGGGTTGATAAAAAAAGGCGTCTTGTTCAATATGACGGCGACCGTCGGCGCCCTGGCTGTACACGACGTGAAGTAGGCTCCGTACATCCATAGGTACACCCCAGGCGGCTTGAACGCCTGGTTGATCGCCAAGGCGAGGCCTGTATAGCTGTAAGCTCAACCTGTTTGATTGAGAAGAATAGCGGAATAAAAAATCGCCCCAGGAAACTCACGAGGTGGAAGATAGCACAAAGTCGTTCCGGTGTCGATGATGAATGGAAATTCGGCCAGATCTGTGGTCATATCCCATTTCCAACCATCTGGGACGATGGTGTAGAAGGAGTACTCATAGGCAGTCCTCGGGTTATCGCTCAGTCGGGTCTAGCTAATCATCAGTGTGTGTACCTCAGATGGAGCTAAGGGCAAATGTGTATACAATAAGGATTGGGAGGTAGGCCACGGTGGTGTAGTCGAGACCTGAAATATACGGAGTGCTCCCGAAGGCGATCACGCCGCCCGAAGAGTTACGACTGACAGCGACGGTAAAAAAGGGTACCACCAGCCCCTGGTCGATCATCGACTTGAAGACGGGAGAGTATTCGACCTGGTTGGCGGGGCTTTGGCTGTCGCCGTCAGCGCCGGTAAAAGCGCTCGTGAGGGCCGGGTACCCAAGCCCAATCAGCCCGGTGGTGATGTTGTTGCCCCGCCAGTACGTGGTGTTAGCAAGGCACACCTGCTGCTTCTTGATCGTCAGATTGCCGACACTGATGTCGGAATACCCCATGGGCCCGGTCACGGTCTGCCCATCGCCGTATCGAATGTACATGTGCTCCTCCGGGCTGACGCGGCCGTACTGGAAACCCCAGTCGTAGAGTGGGCCGAAGCCGCAGCTGTCTTGGGGGACTTCGTTGCTAGACACATCGAAGCAGCGGAACGTCGACGGAACGGCCCAAGTGTCTGAGCTGGCCGTGTCTAGAATCATCCTGACAGGGACACTGTTCCAGAGCACAGTTATGTAGTACTGCGTGCCGTAGGCTGTCAAGGACGATATATTCTCGTATCCAAACCCGCCCACCTGGCGCTGGTGTGCTCCAAGAATTGCGGCCACAGATCTGGAGTTCATCCTGGTGCCGGTAATGGCTTGGATCTTCTGGTGGGCGACCTTAGATGTGTGGATGACAGAGGAGAAGGATTGCCGTGACTCTACGACCTGGTAGAAATAAACACCGGGAGGGGAGTCATATTGACCAAGAGCGGGTATCTGGGATGGAGTCAGGCCCGCGAAACAGGTTGCCAGAGCTCCAAGAATCAACGAGAGCGGTGGGTAGCAAGATAACATAGTGAATTCTGGTGAGGCGAGAGAGCACTCGGCCGGGTGAAGATCTTGTGAAGGTCAGAAGAGGCTTGGATGTGTCGAGGATCATGGAATTGTCCCGGTAGAGGTCCCGAGACTATATGCTTTGTTAATACAAGGCATATGTGTGTAATGGGTAGGAAAAGCTGATCCACGCATCTAATGACCCGTAGTTAGGGTTACCGTGGTGCGAAATAGAGACAATGATCGAGTACCAGGACATGTTGAGTTCACCCGAGGCAAAATTCTGTTTCTCTGTGCCATGAAATCTTGGTGCCTACCAGAATCTCAAAGGTGATCTGAAAGACGGTAACCTGCCTAGGATCAGGCATCCCACAGGTCTCGAAGTTCAAAAGAACTGTATGGATCTCGAGGCCTACTGCATGTTTAGCTTAAGGTATGGGTCGCTCAAGGTCGCACAAAAGATGAGAACCTGACCTGAGGCAGTCCCAAGGAGGGGTGCTGAGACAACCGTGTGTTTGTAGCCCTCAGGGATTCCAACGTTGTTCTATTTCAGCGAAAAATAGTGGCGAGAATTCCAGTGACTGACTTGGTTCCGGGATATCTATACTGGGGTCTAGGACTAATGCCGTATTAGAAGAATACTAATCGGTGGTCGTCAACTACACCTGACCGTACCGAAGGCGTGAAAAGTCGTGCGTTACTGTGATTCTGGATATCCTACCCAAATTGTTCTACAATATGGTTGCTTGCATCACCAACACTGCGTGACCCGCCCCCCCTGGTGACCCGTCGCCCGAGGGCCGTACAAGGTCGAGCAAACGGCTCGCAAAGCTCGCCTCACCAGGCCATATTTCCGGATCTTGTACACTTGCCTATTCAAGCCTGAAGTAGCAGTCGATTCGCCCTACGCATTGAAGAACATCAAAACTGATTTTTTAGTCCCTTCCCATCTTCTTGAGGGGAATGGTGGATATTTTGAAGCTTTCTTTGTATTTAGGTAGTCGAGTATCCAGCAACGATCTGAAGTAGATGTCAGAGCCCATTGCAGGTCGTACATGTCCTTCCAATGGCGGAGACACAATTTGGCTACCGCCCTTTTGTGCAACATAATGTGTTCTATCCATAGACAGTAGCCACCATGGTTGTTTCCCCTATCTTAACCCAGGCGCAGATCAGCTTTTGTGTCTCGAGTAGTGAGCCTCCTCGTAGACCTGGGAGCATCGCTTAAACTCCCCATGTATATGCACGAAGCCAAAAGCTACTTAAATGCGCAAAGCGCGGACCACTTGGTCTAGAAACCCGAAAGCATTCTCACTGCAAACTGAGATTTGCTTCTCTCGAGCCCACAACTCCCGGCACAATTGGAGCGCATCAAGCATGATCTCTCGCGGATGACGTTCGAACCCAGAAGCTAAAGGAAGGCTTGGCAGGTCATCACTGCGTGCAAGGTGGTAGCACAAAGTGAGTGCTGCTGTGAAGAACTCGTATCTGAAGAAACCCACAAACCATGATATTGGCTGCTCTTGCCGAACTACCTCACACAGTTGCCGTTGTCGGGAGAGAATCGACAGAGCACCCTCGAGCGAGGAAACATAGGAGGTCGGGTACTTGGTCGATGAGATCGGCTGGAGAGCAAAACGAGAGTGTAAGCTCATCAGGATCTTCCGAAAGAATATATCTGCCGCGCAAATTTCGAGGTCAGTGGCGCCGCGGCGTTTCTCCATAGATTGAAGCACTTTGAGACGTGCCCGTAGTGCGGTGTCAAGCTCGACCACTTGCGCATATGCAACCGAGTCATCGTGGCGATTCGTAAGCTCCATTGCTTCTAGCAACAAACCGCCGCAGTCCACCAAGATATCCTGGAAGATGGTCGTATTGTTCATGCCACTCCCCGCAACCTTAGCCTGGTGGGTGGTGGACCCTGATGTTGTTGATTCGGGTTTCAGAGACGAGATATCACTAGACCGCAAGAATAGAGGCAGACCACAGACGCTTGATTGCTTCATGTCGAGAGACATTATGGTCGCCCACAACCTCGCCTCTGACTGATTATCGCATGATTTTTCTTTGTCTCGGTGCGGGTGATGAATATGAAGACCCTTTACGATAGATAGACGTACGAGCATCCCCGTCAGGTGCCAGCAGGCATCTGTTTCGTGACATGACATTGCGTAGAGTTGTTTTGCAATGACTATGAGACATAGCGTCCTTATGTTGCCCAAACTTGGGTTGAATAGAAATGGCGTGCGTTTGAGGTGGTGCTCGGCGGCGTAGAGAAGACGTGTAGGCAGGTTCCGGTACGTTTCGTCATAGTCGTCTTGTATCGAAAGAAACGCTTGGCATCCAAGTGATAGAATCACAAAGTATTGCGCAAGCCAGTCGTCGTCAGCAGTACTCTTTGACGCCCAGAAAGCGTGAAGTTTCGTCTCAAATGAGGCCAAGTCGACGAGATGGTACGTCTCCTCGATAGTACTCATGTAGTAAGACAAGAACAGTTGTTGTTGACTTTGAGGCAGCAGCTGAGATAAATCCTCGGGGAAGTCATCTTCATTTTCGGTCTTGATTCCGAAAGGATAGTTGAAAGAAGGCACAACTGAGTTTGTGTATTCACTATTGCCATTTTCGGGCTCGTCTCTCTCAAGAATCTCGCGGAGATGTTGCGGGAGGTAATTAACAAGCTAGACCATACAAAGTCAGTTATCTTCGTCTATACCAAAGACCATGTGCCCATTACCTCATGGTAGATCGATGTCCAATGCGCTTTGTTTCTGAACCTTAAATCCTTCATATGACGGGGGTTATTGGAAGCCACCGAGCTCAGAGTCAAGTCGTCTTCTAGGAGGATGTATTTTTGAGGAGATGAAGTAGGGGCCGAGTAGACGCATTCTGATTGCTTGCCGAGCTTCCTGCACCGGCCACACGGCGATTTCCTGTCACACCGGACCTTGTGCTTACGACAACGGGCACAAGAAATAATGGCTCGATCGCGTTTTCTCGAGCGTGTGGGCTGTATGGAGCTGCCGGAACGGTCCAAGATCCACCGGAGCTCATCGAGCCAAGGACTTGCCGAAGACGCCAGGTCGTCCCCGGGTTCGGTATTTGCCCTAGGTTGAAGGAACTCCGCCGTTGCAGTAATATTCGGAGCCCGATGAACCCCTTCATCCGAGCCGATTAAATCCGTCGACTCGATTTCTCTGCGGGTTCCTGGTCGACTTGGCTGATTATGGCCCATAGAAAGATATTCGCACTTGACGTTGACCCGTGCGCACCGTGCGCATTGCGGGCTCGCTCTGTCGCATCTCGCCTTTTGACAGCGGCATCTTTGACAAGCCATGGCCTTGTGGTGGACGAATCTTGCACTGTGGCGCCTTCTATGCTCATGTAGCTCGGGGGGGTGTTGCTTCTTTGTGTTCGGCAGGGTCGGTCGTTCTTATGAGACGACCGGGAAAAGTGGGGCTTATATCCGATAATCAGTGGGGCTTAGCCCCGATCCATTACGGAGTATTTTCAGGTGACATATTCCGTCGTAATGATGCTTGCAAGGCTAGGGTAATAGGGCTGATAAACTGGGGCTTGTATCCAACCCAAGCCATAGATTCTTCCTTAAGCTTTCGTAAGCAGCAGCTTTTAGAAGGAGCAGGCAGATATTGACCGATAAAAATGGGGCCTATGTCCGATCCCGATGTTAGAGTAGCTGAGTTGTTGTCTAAAAGGCGTGAATTAATTAGTCAATGATGAATTGGAAAATACTATGTAATCGAAAGCAGGTAGAGTTCCCTTGTGGTTGCGGAGAGCGCTTAAAGAGTATATAAACGGGTATTCCGTAATGTCTGGAGGCTCCTGGTTCATTGCTTCAACCACAGCACCATCTATTCTCTTCGACTTCGGCGCTTATTCACATCGAACACTTCCAACATGGTTTCCATATTCTCAGACGACAGGGTCAAGGAGGTTTTGGCTGTCCTTGAGCCTTTGCTCAAGCAGATTGGCACTGCCGATGTCCTTACCCCTGCCCATCCAAACTATGCCCTCCACACTGAGGCATTCTCGACTGACCTCGAGCTTCACCCGGCAGTCGCATTCGCACCTAGCTCTGCTGAAACCCTTGGGAAGATCTTGGCATTCCTATATAAGTCTCACCTCAAGTTTGTCGTGCGTGGCCGAGGCGCTCAATCGCCATCGGCTACCGATGTCATCATTAGCACGCTCAACTTCGACGGTTTCGAGTATGATGCCGTCAAAAAGGTAGCAACTATCGGGGTAGGCAACACTTGGATCGATGTTGCAGGAAGGATGCGAGACCTTGATCCTAATTTTAGCAGTAAGAACCCCTTGCCTTGAATCCTCAAAATCGACTATATTGGGAGGGAAAATGCTCTGAAGCACTCCAGTTACTAAGCTGTTCTCAGTTGCTGTTGCGAGAACCCCAAGCGTGGGCGTTGGGGGATCTATCCTTCATGGCGGACTGTCGTGGTTGACCGGCGAGTTTGGATTAATTTCGGACCCCAATAATCTGCTAAACGCCGAAGTGGTCAAGTATGACGGAAGTGTTGTCATGGCATCCACTGACCCCGATTTGATGTGGGCACTTCGAGGGTCTGGTGGCGGCTTCGGCGGTATGCTACCTCAGCTCCTCCCAGGATCATCGCACTTATAGTATCACCTACTAACACCTAATGGGATAGTTATGACCAAAGTCGTTCTTCAAGCTCACCCTTACCCAACGGATATTTGGTCCGGTATGATTCTTGTTCCGAAAGAGCATGTCGAAGAGACGGCCCGGAAAGCCGCCACCTTCTTCGCTAAGCCGCAGCATCCGAAAGTGTGTATCTTGATGTACTCGGCAAAGAAACATCTCTTGAGCACTGTTCTAGAGGAGAAAGACCTCAAGCTAGTGACCGGCGATATGATGGCTCTGCACGTTTATGACGCCTGCGGGGAAGCACACGGCCGCGAAACTTTCGACTGGGCGTTGACGCTCCCAAATGCAATCGACTGTACTGTAGTAACGGATATTAAAGGGGTTGTTGACATGCAGCGTATGACCAACCCTGAAAATGTTACGAACAATACTAACTGGGTTATACAGAGAATTACGATAGGCTTCGAGGCGTCTTGAGGAAGTTTTTTGCCATACCAATAGCGGTCTCTACCATCGACGCGAAGACTATCATGCGTGCAATGGAGTGGCAGGATACTATAGCAGGCACCGACCCCGAAATTCAGAACCGCACCTTGCTCGCCATTCAGTGCTTTGTTCTTGTGAGTCTGGCCGGAGTCCCGGGTGCCGTCCAAAAAACACAAGCTAATTATGAATCTTGACGCAGCGGCCGCCGATTGGCGAACTGTCTGAGGTTGCTTGGCCACGCCCGGCCGACGCAAAGCACTATATCCTCGTAATAACAGGAGCTCCTGCGAATGGATCGGATGAGCAAGCGGAAAAGGCTCGACAGATTGCTATCGAGGCTCCTAGCCGGGTTCTAGGAGAATCCCAAGTCGGCATGATCCTGCCGACGGGCCACGAAGCGTGGCATGATTCGAAGCATGTAAGAAGCGACATTCCTCGCCAAAGATGCGACTGTCATGCTAACCTACCGTAAAGACATACGGTGAACATTGGGAGAAGCTGGCCGAGCTCAGAAAGAGATACGATCCCGACTTGAAATTCCAAGCTCTCATCAAACCGTAGTCCCGACAAAGGAGGGCTCGCGCCTGCAGGTAGACTGAGGTAGACTAGATAGGCTCTTTTGCACAGCATCCACTGGAGATCGTGATTCTTTGCTAGAATCATAGACTAAACAGACCAAACAAGCCCTCTCACAGGTCGGCACGTCGCACTTGTTTCCAAGACAACTAAGAAATAGTGACACAACTGGTGACACATGAGAAATACTCGGACCTGCGAGAGTATCCAAAGAAGGTAGGAGCGAAATACAAACAACAAATCTTGCCCTCACTCGTTATCAGAGATCCACGCTACAAATTTCTTCTTCTCTCCTTGAAAGCTTCCCGACGTAAGCTCTACATCCCTCCACTCCAAGTCACGGTTGTGGTAGTGAGAAATTTCAACGGCGGTTTCGACAATGCTCTTGATCTGCCACCCGCTAAACTCACGCTTCGAGATTGACTGGATGTCGCTGTCGTGTCCTGGGGGCAGCCCGGCCGCGGCCAGCTTCTGTTTCCAGATCATAGCCCTTGTTACCTCGCTGAGGGGATCCAACGCCAGCGAGACATTGATGCGGTTCCGTATGGTAGGGTGCACCTTCTCAACCGGCACTGTTTGGGACGTCAAGATGATGATGCCCGGGAAGTCATCGAGAAGCTTGTTGAACCATGCAGCGATGCCGACGTCGTGGTGGTCGAAGGACCCATCTGGGCAAGGGGTCCGCTTGGCCATGAAGGCGTCTGAGTTATCCAAGAGCAGGATACACTGCCAAGCATTGCCGAGATAGCGTATGTGGTTTACGAATTTAGACCAGAGCTCCGGGGTCGTGGAGATCAGCCCGGCCGGTACAACATATAGCGGTAGCTGCGCAGTCTCGGCGAGGGCACGTGCTAGCATCGTCTTGCCGCTACCGGAGGGACCGTGGATGTGCATGGTGAGTGCTTTTCCAGACCACTGCTGTTCTGCCGGCAGGGCTCTCTCACGCGCCGTACGACTCATGACGAGGGATACAGCCAAATCCTTAACGCTCCTGGGGAGGACAACATCTCCGAGGGCATCCTGGTTCCAGGTGACGGGGTGGATCTGATCAAGGTGCAGACGGACTATGGTTTCGCAATGTCAGCTGCTGAGCCTACCTAGCTTCTGGGGAAATCTCAAGAAACACTTACTCCACTGCCGGCGGTCACCAATGCAGAAGGCAGGGACATCGGCAGGAATCAACATGGCAAGATCGCCGAGGTCGCTCACATCATTTTTGATAGACTCGGGATATGGATCACAGCTGTGCCTGCTGAATTGGGGCCTGCCGAGCCATTTCGAGTTGAGCACTACCCTGTTGAAGCACTTGTAGTCGACCATGAAGCGAAATTCCTTGGGCTAGTGCTACGGTTAGAATCTGGTATATGTTCGAGGTCAATTCTGTCCAGGAGTGAGAAGTTCACTTACGTAGCTCCGCTCACTAGCCCAGCACCGTCCTTCGTATGCCACAAGCTTGGGGAAGCGCAGCTCGTCCCAGAAGAAGCGCCCACGATTCAGGAGATTGGATCTGATCTCTTCACTAGCAAACTCCAGGGGATATGTGCGCAAATCTGCGATCTTGACTCGCTCGCCGGCTTTCGGCAGAGGAATCTCGAGATCAATGCCCCTCCGGAAGAGCGTCGTGCCGTCGTAACACCAGCCCCAAGAAACAAGACCCATGACATCCCTAACTTCGCCAATGATGGGGCTCGCGTCGAGCACATAGGCCACGTTCCGCTTTATTTCTGGGGAGGTCTGGCCTTCGGGTCCGTGCTGGGTTGAGACCAGAATGCTATGCGGCCGGAACAGGAACTGGATGGTATCGCGGGTTACTTCTCCGGCAGCAAACTGCTCGTCTGCCCGACGGAAGACATCTGCGAAGGCGGATTGGTTGGTCATATAATCGAGGAGAAGAGCGATATCCCCGGTCGGATCGTCGAGCTGGGCCAAGGCTTCGCGATGGTGGAAGAGGAAATACTGATCGTAACTCGCCGCCTGGAAATGAGAGCCCACAAGCGGCTTGGGGCTAAATCTTCTGAAGCGATCCTGAGTCTCAACGGAGCTACGCGGTGGAGGGTCGAACTTGGATGGGTATTTTGCAACAGACTGTAGGGCGTTATAAAGCGCAAGCGATGTAGGCTGGATGTCTTCTTCTATAACACCGGCTGGTCTGACCGGTTGAGGGTGGACAATCCTTGGAAGACAATTGTAGACACGCACGACACGGAAGGCCTGGCCGGGCGAACTGCCAATGGGGTTAATACCGATGTACTGGCTTCCCGCAAGATGTCCTAGGTGATATATGCATGGATGGCAAGGGGCTACTGCCGCCTGGCCTGGACGGCATGCGCATATGCCCTTCTCGACCGTGGGGACATCGGTGTAGCATCGTTCAGGGCCGTAACAGCGGACCCGGTAGATGATATTGTAAGGAGGATGAACTGTAGAGCCCTCTTCCTCTTCAGACGCCGAGTCTTCATCCTCATCCACCGAGTCAACTTCGTCGTCGTCGTCGCTATCAGACGAGATTTCGCTGCGAGGCGAACGAGAACTCGATCCGGAGTCGCTTGGAGTTTCACAAAAATCGAAACTGTCGGCGGTCGGGTCGGGCCCAGCCTCGGCCATAGTCACTTCGTCCGTGACGGTAGTAAAAGAGCCGAGAGGCCCCTCGGAATTCGAGGCAGGAGTTGCTGAACGGAGGGGAAGCCTCGGTGCCGTGTTTGGGCCGCGAGGATTCAGTCGAGCAGTAATGGCGCAGCGAGTCTTGGGGCTGCGGATGGCACCCGCGCCCTCACGGCGCGCAGCATGACTAGACGGAGGCGTCTGGGATCGACTTGGAGACTTTGCATGCGGCAATGACTTCCTGCGCGGCGAAGCGGACCTCCTGATGGCATCTCGGATAGTCTGGCTCTCCTCCATGGATAGGTCCACCGTGGTGTGGCCTGGTCGTGGTGTATCACAGGACCTCGATTGGGCATGTGGCGCATCGTCAGACGAAGGAGTCTCCTGCGGCGCTGCCACCTCTTCCCTAGACTCTTTAACAGCCGTATTATTCACAGTGCTTTGAGCATCTGGGGCTCCTTGGCTTGTTTGCTCCGAGAGGTAAAGCTGTCGCTCCTCGAGAGCGCGGATATGAGTGTCTTGTGCCCGACGGACCGTCTCCGCTTGCGCCTTCGCAGTGGCGATCTGCCCAGGGAGCCGAGACAACTCAGACTTACGGATGGCATCTACTTGGGATGCGTTCCATTCCAAGTGGTTATCCGATGATTGGCGTTGGTAGAGCTGGGGATCGTAGTGGTATACGGGGCCTGGGCGTATGGTGGGAGGCACCGGGTTGGGCGGCCAGCACCGCTCGGATGTGATACCGGGCGGGGGAATCAGATAGCCGAAAGGGTTAGGTGGAGCTGAGAGCCTGGGCATCGAGGGAGCAGCCGGGTGAGGAGGATGCGGGTGGAAGGAGAACGGCGCTGGGCCTAGATGGGTTGAATGACCCAGCTGCGCTCCTTTCTGCGGCGATTCGTACACGCGAGCGAAGGAGACCCCCCCGATCGCCGTCGGGGCAATCTGCTCATGAGTAAGGGGGTGCGGAGGGATCGCCGGCACCGGGGGAGGCGCGAACCGATTGGACATAGTCGTGTGATAGAGGAAGGTCTGTCCAAACGGGTTGTCTCCAAGGGACATCATATCGTCCTCGACCGGGTCATCATTGGTCCGGCCACTGTCGGACTGATCATCTTCGGACTTGCTGATGGTTTCAGTAGTCGTGGTGGAGGCAATGGAGATAGGCGTGGCTACGGTGTCCCCCTGAGCCTCGTCATCGTTGAACACCAGGTTGATAGGATCCATTCTGGGATCAGGTATGAGACTTGTAGAAAAGTGCAACGATAGGTCTAGAGAGGGATCGCAGCAGGGAAAGGAATCCTTTGGGTTGATCTGATCGAACTGAAGCCTGGAGCCTGGAGCCTGATCTGCTCGGTGCAATCGATGGAGTTGATCGAAGAAGAGTGAGAGACCAGAGCCTGCTGCGAATTCATGTCCTGGGGGTTACAAATAGGCTGGGAGTGCTCACTCGAAACAGGTTCAAATAAGACAGGCGAACACATCCACGGCAGTTTCGAAGATGCATAAAGAGAAGGCAGAAGCAGCCTGGCGCGTAGGTCTCTAGACGGAGAGCTCTCTGGAGATTGCTGCCTTTTTGTACCCCGCGTCTGTACAACCGATGCCGAAGATGCGGCTTTGCAGCGAACACGCAAGCAGTAGACAAGCAGGTGATCCAATAAAATGGGTTGGACGGCTGTTGGTTCGCTAGCACAGTCCTGGCATGCAGTGTCGCCTTTTGGGCAACACCATCTTTTCGCCAACAGGCTGTAGATAAAGGCCTCTCTCGCCGGTGATTGGCTAAACACGGAAGCAGCAAGCAGCCTCACTTCGGTCAAGGTACATGTCCCAGGCCAGGAGATGGACTTCTATGAAGCTCGGGCGAAAAACCTGTGCAGTGTTTGTTTCGCATTGGCGAACTGTGGCGAGCGATGAGGACGAGGCCGGTAGTGTGCTCGAGTCTGCGAGGCTACGGGTATGACGATACGGCTGATCGAGGTGTGGGGGGCAGAGGAATGGTATATGTAGACGGTACTTACGACCTTGGGAAACTACGTGTACGCTGCATGCGCGCGTGGGCACCGCATCCAATAGTGACTATCTGCACTGCTGTTAGGATGCTCTCGTCTCAGCTACTGTACAATGTCCAGTCAAACGACTCTCGGTAAACGTTCCTTTTTGACCCCTTCCTCCCCCTTTTCCAGCCGTCCGCAAGTAAAAGCCAGTGGGAAAAGTAAAATAAATAGCAGGCCTTGCTCAGAAGGTGAGCACAAGACCTTGGTATGCTGGGTATCAAGAATGGATGATGTTGAGAGCCCATCTCCCCACGAACCGTGAGAGAGCCTGCGAAACACATGGGTGGCAGCCGCCGAGGCATTACTTCCAGGCAATCTTACGATCGTGAAGCGCGATTGCGAGAACTTCAGAACCGCATCAGCAGTAGGAAGCCGATGTAGCAATCCTCAAGGGTTCAAAATCCATCCAAATTCAATCATCAGGCCAAACAGCAAGGTCATACGCCGTAAACGCCGCGCGCCGAGAGAGAAATGGCCAAGGCAGGTAAGTGCATGATGAGGTTATGAAGCCATCCTCGCTCTTATCGAGGTGCATTGAGGGAATGCGGTCCAGGCGATCCCGTCCGTGGAGCTGGCCTAAGATGGCATAAGCAATATCTCATAGCAGAGAAGTCAGATGTCAGAGTGGATTGGTCACTGCGATGTCCCAGCCAAGGACACGTAGGGTATAATCCTGTGGTGAGGGCTAGTGGAGGAGTAGTACGCATTAGGATGCTTCATGCAAGCACCCGGCCGAGCGCGACGAGATCCAGCTAGACAGCCGTACCGGTTCCACTTCTTGCGGAACCGGAGGCATGTCCAGGCAAGTAAAATGAGAATGCGATAAAGTTGTGCGAGCATGGGGTATACAGAGAATCCCGTCACGGCGTCGGATCCTGTTGAAGGGGCGAAGTCAAAGTCCAGGCGATAATAGGGTGCGCGATATAAGCTGCCAGGCTGAAAGGCAGCGCAAGTCAAGGCCTCAGGTATACATCAGAGATGAGGTGGTGGTCAGATGTCAAGCGAGGAGAGCAGATCAACATCAGTGGCATCACGGACGCTGCAAGACCAGGTCAAGGGCAAAATTACGCAGTGCCGGGAGGCTTGCCGCCGTCCGGTTGTCCCTGCTGGGCCGCCATGGCTTGGTACCACAGAGCAAGATACGCCTGATATCCGCCGTCTAGTGCATCATTAGTTAGCAGTCGACCATGTCTGGATCAAGAGGAACCTACAGGCAGCATAAGGGTCACCGCCCTCGGCGCCGGCACCCTGCATCGCAGGGGGCATGCCCTGAGCAGAGCTGTTATTGTTAGAGGCTGAGGACTGTCCGTAGCTGGCGTTGTCGAAATCGCGGTGCTGTCCACGGCCGCCGCCATGTCCTCGGCCACCGCCGCCGCCGCCACCGCCACCATTCTTCTGTCGCTGCGCTCAGCGTTAGGCTATGTTCTCATTACCTGACAGGAAGCGGAGATGATATGACTTACCACGGCCTCGACCTTCTCGTCGATTGCTTGTTTCGCACGCTCGATGGCATCTCGGCTTCCAACCAGGCCGATCTCTCGCTCGACCTCGCCTGGTCCGGAGGACTGCGAGACATTGATCTTGCAGCCCGTCTGGTTCTGCATCTCTCGGATCGTCTCCCCGCCTTTGCCAATAATCATGCCAACTGCTTCCGAGGGGACGTAGATAGAATCGTTGATCTTGTCAGCGCCACCGCCACCGCCAACGCCGCCGCCAACGCCGCCGCCGCCGCCGCCGCCACCGAAGTCGTGGCGGTTACGGTTGCCGCCCGATTGGTTTGCTGGAGGCTGGTTGCTGGTGTTGCGACTATCACTGTCCACGATCTCCATGATCAGCTCCTTGGCATGCTTCGCAGCCTCGTGGGTGCCAATGAGGTTGACGGGACGAAGGCCGTTGACACTCTTGTTCTCGCCCACAATGTTAATGTGGCAGCCGCTCCGTTCTTGAAGATCACGAATGGTCTCGCCTCCTCGTCCAATGATCAGGCCCACGGTTCTATCGGGCACCATGATCTTGAGTGTCTCCTCGCCCTCCTTCATGGGTGGCGGGGGGTTGCTACCCTGCATGTTCCTCCCTCCCTTTTCAAGACCGGCCCGAGCGATTGCACCCATGCCGCTATCCTCGATAATGCGGTTGATCGCGGCCCTAGCCTCAGCGCGGCGCGCGGGGGGTCCGGTGATGCGGCACATCCGGACCTCGTCAGTCGGGCTCGCGGCGGTGATGAATTGGACGCGGCATCGGGTGTCCGTCTCGATACGACGAAGGTTCTCGCCCTGGCGACCAATGATCAAGCCGACTAGACTCGACTCGATATGCATAACCTCGTTGTTGTCATCGCGGCCACCTCTCAGGGGAGAACGGTCACGGCCGTCGCGAGGTGAGAACTGACGGCCACGCGGGCCACCAGGGCCGCCAGGGGAAAACGAGCGATCACGGCGGAAGTCGCGGTGTCCATTGCCATGGTCGGCACGGTCGCCACCCCGTCGTTCGTCTCGGTAAGGGTTGCTGCTGAAGTTATCCCGAAAGGCGTCCCTTCTAGGCGGAGACCGAGAGCGATCACGGCGGTACTGGCGGTCGTCGTCGCGCGAACTGCCAGGAGGGTACGCAGAGGCACGATCGTAGGGAGTGATGCCGCTCTCAGCAGCGAAAGCTTTAGCTTGCGCGATGGCATCCGTGATCGCTTGGCTCACATTTGCAGCGGGGTTCGAGCGGATGGCACCTAGGTCGATAGGTGCGCCAGGCGGAGGGGGGCCGGGATACGAGTAGCCAGGCGGTGGAGGCTGCTGGTACTGCGTCGGGGGAGGGTAGTGGCTCTGGCCGGGAGGTGGGTAGTTTGAAGTGCCGGGAGGGGGAGGCGGGCCTTGGGAAGGCGCAGTCGTTGCTCCTTGGGCGGCTGGAGGATATGTGAGATGATGTGAGGGAGGCGCATAGCCGGATGGGGATGGAAAATTACCTAGAGCTGCCAGAATGGAGCTGAGGTCAGGAGTAGGGTTCGCCATGGTACGTTGATGGTCAGATGGGAGCGCGTAGCCACGCAATCGCTTCAAAGAGATTGGTGGTTCGAAGTCGCGCGAGACAATAGAGACGTCGCAAAAGGTCGAGAGAGCGGGTATCTAGTGCTACAGACGACGGGTGGGAATGCTCCGCGTCTTTGGTGAAGGAGAAGCTTTCGCTGCCGAAGAACCGAGAGCTTGGTGAATTGCGCGTGATGGAGTCGGCGAGGTGAAAGCAGCTGCGCGGTCAGGCCAGAGAACGAGTGGGAAGCAGACGCGCAAGGTCGAAGTAGACAGAGCAACAGTTTCAATCACCCGGGCCAAGTGGTCTCTTCCCTGGAGCACGGCAAGACGCGGGAAGTGTGCGATCAAATCACAATAATGTCACGTCACAAGGTCAACGGCCTTGGGGGGTTTCTCGTTGGCAGCAAGGTGAGAAAACGAACTTCCAAGATCATTCAATGCCCCGACGTTAACAAACCTCAAGAGGGGTGCAAGATTCACCAGTGCGCGCGCATTTCTCTGACCGGATTCAAGGTTGGTTTGATGTTGGCGGAGGGAGAATGTGATGCCAGGTTTGAGGATGGGTATTATCCCCCAGGCAAATTTGCAGCGGAGACGTGTAGAGTTAGATTGCGAAGGTTTCGCCACCTTCCCCAAAAAGAAGCAAAAAGATGTATTACGTAAGAAAACCCTAACCCCCTAACCCCCCCCCCCCCCTTACTACCTCACTAACCACGACGAAGAGCACATGTCAGCAGCGCCTGCACCCAAAAATTCGGTTTCTTCCGTGGCGGATTTTAGGCTTGTCCTAGTTAAGGTCGGCAGGGCTGCCAGCTGATCGTAGATTAGATAGAAGCTGCCTGTGTAACGTCATCTCATCTTTTTCTGCTGAGAGGCTCAGCCGATGGGTTGGTTGCAGAACACTTGCCAGGCAGGCAGCCTGCAGCAGCGTCGAAACGCAGGAGAGAGCAAGGCCGAGGAAGCCGGTGAGCAACGCTGGAGCCCGAGGGTTGCCGTCAGTAAGTAGCCCGAGTTGCACGCATTCTACGCGCCCGGCTGGAGGGAGGAGAACAATAATAAATAAAATTAATAAAAGCCAAGCAGCTGTCGGCAAGCGGACGTCACAAAGGGGATAATACAAGAACTAATAGATTTTGGTTGGGGCAGAAGGAAGCACGCGCAGCTCAGCCCTACCCAAGCTCCGCCGGGGGAGGACGGTCTACGGAATACGGGGGTAGCATTTGCCCCGAGTCCAGCGGACGGGGTCCGCGGATCGTATG
Organism: Thozetella sp. PMI_491; assembly: GCA_021432635.1. Taxonomy (NCBI): domain Eukaryota; kingdom Fungi; phylum Ascomycota; class Sordariomycetes; order Chaetosphaeriales; family Chaetosphaeriaceae; genus Thozetella; species Thozetella sp. PMI_491. The sequence goes on along the minus strand of MU270066.1, from coordinate 459,782 downwards.
TACGTACGAAGCACGCAAGGTGCTTTGGGCCTGCATAGGTGGTAGTGTGTGACACGAGATCTGCCAGTTCCAGCCAGTTGGGCCGCCTAAAGCCAGTCATGCCAGAGCGCAACCCACCAACCGCCTTGCTGGCCCAATCTAACCCAAATGCGCCGCCGCCTGGACCCCCTTTCTGGCGTCTGACGGGCCAGTGATAATCACCTCAACAATCAAATCCATCTCATGGTCTGCCTCGGCTCACGCCAGGACCCTGCCCCAACGCCCAGCCTTGCCAGGTATCCCACGGCGCAAAAGTTTCCCAGCGAGGCGCCAATCCCGGGGTGATGTTATGCTAGCGTTTTGTTCCCTTGTATAAGATAGCTGACCACAGCTAGGGCGTCTCTCCATCTTGTTTGCTATCGCTCTGTCGCAGTCTTTCCAGAATACCATCCCTACCTCAATTACCTTGAATTAGGTAGTAGAGCCAAGCCCACTCGCTGCACGTCGCGGCTGCTCCGTGTAATTGTCTCGCCAAGCCGCAGCCATCGTCGCCGACCCCGACGAGCCATACAGACAAGAGCATCGTTAGCAGCATACTTCACGGTCGCAAAACGCCTATCATCAATCTCGTCGAGACATCGCACCGGTGCTGCTTCATCGGTTCCCGTGTCGCAAGATGGCTTCCAACGCGCCAGTTCCCAAGGCGGATCCCCTCTCCTTCATGACGAAGCTCTCGCCCTTCAGCTACCTCTACCGTCCGGAAAGCTCGGCGCCGCCGCCTGCCGCATCCGCAAAGACCTCGCCGCCTAAGCTAGTGCTCATCTGCAGCTGGATGGGCGCTCAAAACCTCCACGTCGCCAAGTACATCCAGCCGTACCTTGCGCTCTACCCCACCTCCCAGATCCTGCTCGTCAAGTGCGAATTGAAGCACTTTCTCAACCCCCCCGTGGGCTACGCGGAGGCGACCAAGGCCGTGCCCATCATCCGCGCCGCCCTCGACCCGGCCGACCCGTCGCCGCAGCTGGCCGTGCATGTCTTCAGCAACGGCGGTTCGTCGGTGCTTTCCCACCTGTACCGCGCCTTCCGGGAGAGCGCCAAGCCCGGGGAAGCCACCGTGATCCCCGTGCACACCACTATCATCGACTCGGCGCCAGGCGAGTACGCCTGGGGCCGGTCCATCGTCGCCTTGACCACGGGACTCTCGACCTTCATGAAGTTGCTAATCGGGCCCTTGGTCCGTCTGTGGTTGGTCTACTACCTGTTCCTGGGCCTGTTCCGGCCGGACCCCCTGAAGCAGCTGGCGCTGTCGCACAACGACCCGAAGCAGGCGAAGGAGGTGCGCCGCACATACATTTACAGCGAGGAAGACAAGCTGGTGGACTGGAAGGTCGTCGAGAAGTACGCCAAGGATGCCAAGTCCAAGGGATTCAACACTAGGCTGGAGAAGTTCAGCGGCAGTGCCCATGTCGCGCACGCACGCCAGGACGAGACACGATACTGGAAGATCGTGAAGGAGACGTGGGAGCCGTAGATTTAGACTTGGGGGTTGCGCTATAGACTAGAGCAGGAGCTAGACTTGGACCAAACCCGCACAGGACTTGGACCGTGTTAAATAGATCATCTGTTGTTTCCCGCGACTTTGAGCTGCCCCAAAGGCCGCCATGAGCCTATAGTACATGACAGACCCAGGAGACAGCAGCAGTTACAGAGAGGATCACTTCCAAAAAGATGCGGCTGATAAGAAAAGAGAAGGAGGAAGCAAGCTATCTCGTCCGGGGCTATCTCAACACGGTTGCCTAAAAGCAAGTGACGGACCAAAGTGTCCAATCCACGGCCAAACACGGCCGGAAACACCCCATCCCCTCCTTAAACATAATACTGCACCAAGACGTCCGCCTGGTCACAAGGAGTCGCAGAGCGACTGGGAAGTTACATGAGGTCCTCTCGGGAGGGAGCCGCAACCCAGAAACTGTTCTCACTGATGGAGGGATGCCCCACCCACCAACCCTCGTCGGTCTCCTCGATCAAGACATCACCGAGAACGCTAGCAAAGCCCCTGATTACCAGCTCCGAGCCAAGGTAGGCGAGAGCCGCTGGACCCTGGAGATCTACGGCGTTGTCGGCCTCGGTGTCAGTGTCGTTGTTGGCCTGGTCATCCGAATCCTTAGTTGCCGCTGCATTCTTGGCCTCCTCGAGTTCCTTCTCCAGGTCGCTGATTCTAGCCTTCAGGGCTTCCGCGATGGCATTCTGCTGCTTCATTTTCTCTTTCTGCGTCTCTAGGCGTGCCTGTTCCTCGTACAAGCGCTGCTCTAGGCTCTCGTTACTGGCACGGAGGACCTTGTTTTCGGCCATGAGGCGAGTGACCTCGGCCTGGAGATGGCTGTCGTTCGGTGCCGCGGTTGCCGAGGCCGGAGCGCTCTTCTTGAAATCAGACTCTTTCAGAGACTTTGCTTCCTTATTGGGCTTGTCCTCCTTCTTGGGCCTGGCCTCCTTCTGAGGCTTGTTCTCCTTTTGAGGCTTATCTTCCTGCTGCAGTTTGTCCTCTTGCTGAGGCTTCATCTCGTCCTCCTCCTTGTCCATCTTCTGGAGTGCCTCCTGGTCTTCTTTCTTTCCCATTGATTCTTCAAGGACCTTCTTGCGTTGGCGACGGCGCTGTCTCTTACTCTTCTTTGCCTTCTTGTCGATAAGCTCTCTACCCTTGGAGGAGGGCTCGAGGTTGTCGGTTTCCGGCTGCTGGCTCATATTTGGAATGAAGTTGGTTTTGTTCTCCTGGGCGCCGTCTTTATCCGATGGATGAGGGTCTTGAACAGGGCCCTTTTTGTGGTTGTCAAGGTTGTGTCCGGCTGTTTCCTTGACAGGTTCATCACAAGAAGTTAAATTCGTGATTGCAGTGCCCCTCGCTGCGTCCTGAGAAGCTATTGTGAGAACATCATTCTCCTTTCTGGCCAATAGGGCGGGGGCATTATGGGTCTGATCGTCAGAATCCGCGATCCGCTGAATGGTGCCAACCTTGGCTGGGGACGCGATGGCTGAATTGTTGTTGGCCTCATCACTTAGCTCTGCTTGAGACGAATTCTCACCTATGAATAGACTGTCCGTCACACTGGAAGGTCCTTCGTCCAAAGTTGGCTCGAACTGAGCTGGGTCATCGAGATCTTCGTGAGACGTGGATTGCACGGGACTGTATTGGTGGGTCTTGAGTGCCTGAGGCTGAGTGCCATCCATACTCTCAGTTTCCAAGACCTTCTCGTCCGAAGCAATCGAATTGTTGAGACAGTCACGTTGCTTTCTAGCCTTGGCTTTCATACGGGTCTTTAGGTTCTTCCTCGCCTTTGTAGCCCGTTTCCGATCTTGCTCCTCGTCCGTTTTCTGGCGGACCACTCCCCAAACACTGATCGCGTAAACTGGGCTGTCGTCGTCATCGGCGACGGTCGCCAGTTTCTTGTAGCCAAACCGAGGCTTCGTAGAAGTTTTGGCTTCTTTCTGTGGCTCGGGATAGCCTAAAAACAGCTCGTCCGACTCGGACGGTAGATCGGACAATTTGCCATACCCTTCGAAGTAGCTGTCCTCGAGATAGCGAGATAGCTGTTCGTGCAGTCTCACGAGTGTTTTATTAGGCTTCCAGTTCGTGCATTCGTCTCGGGAGCCGACTTTGCAGAGATTCTCAAAGGTTCCAAAGCACAGGGCTTCAAGCGTGAGTGGCACGTTGAGCAGTTTGTGTCCAGCGGAGACAGCCATGGCGAAGTGGTCAGAGCTAGGGTCGTTCAACGTATCGGGCGCCTCGTCACTGTCACCATGGTCACTCGACTGGCAGGCGCTATACAGGAGCATCCTCTCCATGTCGTTGAGGTACTGGGGCGTGCCCGGCTCACCAGCGCGACCTATGCGGCTTCTTTGAAAGATCTTATTAGCGGTAGGACTAGGAGAACAAGTTGCACGGCGACGGCGATAGAGTTTGGGCAAATAGTCACTTGGGTATCTGGGCTCTTAAGATGAAAGTGGGCAACACGGAAGGTAACCATTCTGCGCAGATCAACTTACAAGTGTAAATAAAACGCCACATAGGTAGCAACATCTTTGTTGGCTCGGTTCTTCAGATACTGGGTCAGATTGTCAAGATTTCCCAAAACCACCATCTGAGAGCGATCAAGATGGTTGTTGGCGATGTCAATATACTGAATCAGCTTCACAAAAGTATCCGAATGTTTGGTCTTCTTCAACTCGTGATAGCATCGACGGAGTTCGTCTGAGACAGATGAGCCACCGCATCGAAAAGGAGCAACACAGCATTGCAATTCTTACCATCGAGCGCCTGAGTTCCGATGTTCGAGAGCTCCCGGATGTTTGGGCGGGGGCCAAAGGCAAACAGAGGCCACTCTCCCAAGCTCTCATGTGTCTTGCACCAGTCATCGTACCACTGCTTGACGCGAGAGTCAACCGCTTCCCACTCTACCTATTTTTGCCGTCGGTTAGTCTGATTCTGGAAGTGACATGTTTCGGCTGTCATAGATACTTACTGTCGAAAATCCATCGAAGCTTCTCCATGGATGAATAGGATTGTCCTTGAGACGCTCCCAGGTCGGGCGGGACGGTTCCGGCATTGTGCTTCTGACAGCGGCAAGCACAGCTCTCAGTAGAACGTAAAGGCTGATGGGGAGTAAAAGGACTGTTAAGCAAAGAGGTAGAGTATCAATGCGGACTAGTAAGGTGGACCGGAGAATGAAGATGATCAAGATGAGAATGCCTGTCGACAAGGCAAAAGAGAGGTGAGTGGGAAAGAATGCTTTTAAGATTGTTAGTTGGGCTGGGCGGGGCGCGGAGAGGAGAAACGGGGGTATTTACGGCAAGCACTCACAAAAGAGATGCCGCAATATCAACAGCAGTTCATCCTTGAAGGTTCCCGCCGATGAAAGGAAGGCGTGAAATATCGCGCCGATGGTTAACGAAGATGGGGAGAGGAAGGTGGAGGATGGATATGGAGGAGTGACGGGAAGGGAGGGTGGAGACAAAATTCGTCGAAGAAAGTGAAAGAGAGAATCGCTGGACAAAAGTACAGTCTGCAAAATTCGTGAAAACAGAAGATGATGAGAGAAAACGAGGGTCAAAAATGTCCGTCCAAAGGGTGCTTTAAAGATATCACGGGAGCACGGTCCGCTCAAGGCTGTGAGAGGATGAATGCTTAAATTCCTAGAGGCTGTCGCCTAGAACAGTTTGATTTCCAACACAAGCCGCAGTGCGTATTAAAATGAAGTCTTGATCTTCTTTAGTATATACAAACAGCCGCCTGGACTTTCACAAAATGCTCCTAACTTCGGCTTGCCCTGGGTCCAGCTAAGGAAAAACGCCTTTTTTGTCTTGTCGCTTCCAAAAGGTGATCGGGCTTTTTTCTTATTTCTTCTTGTTTCTTTCTGGGCTCGTGGCGAGAAATCAAGGACAGAACCTCGGGGAGCGGGGAGGACAAAGTAGAAAGGAAGATAGGGTGCGCCAGCCCTCAGCATCTCTGCTACGCATGGTAGAATTGGTTGGCCGCGGCTTAATTCAATAGCATTCAATTCGGGAACCAAGACTTGGAAGATCAGAGCCATGGGTTCTAATAATTCGTATGACGCCAGTTATTCTGGTGATGCCCTGTGGTAGGATGGCCCTGCCAACCCATAGTCGGATTTGTTTACTCGAGTTCAGGGGGAATTCGGGACGGCCAGTCGGTGGCAAGGTTTGGTGGGGGAGATTGCCGAGATCGGTACGCGCTACAGGGATCTAGGTCCCCTTGGCGGGATGGGGCGATCGGATTTAGTACCCCGCCACCTTTTGGCCCAGAAATTATGTAGTGACTCAGAAAAAGCGGTCGGGAGCAGCAAATTTATTGATCCATCTCGCCCACACCTGTCCCCTCCCTTCGCTTTCGACTTTCCTCTCCCCCCAAGGCTGCTGCGATTACACTTCCTCTCCAGCGACCATACCAATTGACCAATTCGACAACAAATCTTCATCATGGAAGGCCTCCGGCAGACTTTTGCACGCTGCAAGGCGGAGAACCGAGTAAGTGCATGCTTTTCGCCTGACGTCGTGCCCCTCCATCTCTCACCGCCCCAACGCTGGCTTGTCTTGTCGGCCGCGTAGAAAGAGTCCTCGGGGCTGCATTTGCTGACCATTGCCATCCAACGATAGGCTGCGCTCGTTACCTATGTCACTGCTGGCTTTCCCAAGCCCGAGTACACGCCCGACATTCTCCTGGGCATGGAGAAGGGCGGGGCTGGTGAGTTCCCCTCTACTGCCTGTGCCTGACGAAGTTTGCCACTGACGAACCGCTCGGCAGACGTGATCGAGCTCGGCGTGCCTTTCACCGACCCAATTGCGGACGGCCCGACCATCCAGACTTCCAACACGGTCGCCCTCGAGAATGGCGTTACCATGGAGTCAACCCTTCAGATGGTCCGTGACTCGCGCGCTCGCGGCCTCAAAGCCCCGATTCTGCTGATGGGATATTACAACCCCTTCCGGGCCTATGGAGAGGACCGCCTGCTCAAAGATTGCAAAGAGGCCGGCGTCAATGGCTTCATCGTCGTTGATTTGCCTCCCGAGGAGGCTGTCTCGTTCCGACAGCTTTGCACGCGTGGAGGGTGAGTCACTTAGCCCCCGTGTAACGACTAATAAACCATGCTGACGCTCCGGACTTGAAGCCTCTCGTACGTCCCACTTATCGCCCCGGCTACCTCGGACGCCCGCATGCGGATTCTGTGCCAGCTCGCCGACTCGTTCATCTACGTCGTCTCCCGGCAGGGCGTCACCGGTGCCTTGGGCACACTGAACGCCAACCTCCCCGAGCTGCTAGCACGAGTCAAGCAGTACAGCGGCGACAAGCCTGCAGCTGTGGGGTTCGGTGTCAGCACACGCGAGCACTTCGTCTCCGTGGCAAACATTGCCGATGGCGTCGTCGTCGGTAGCCAGATCGTCACCACCCTCCAGAAGGCGCCCGATGGAGATTGGGCCAACTCGGTTAAGGAATACTGCAGCTACCTCTGCGGCCGCACCACCACTCCTGAAGAGGAGGCTACCCGCGAGGTCGGCATTATCGAGGCTATCTCTGCTGCCCAGCAGACTTCGGCCGACGTGACGGTCGACGGCGTTATCAAGAAGACCGACGAGCTCGTCAAGCAGCTCGCTGCCATGCACGGCAAGATCCCGGACCGCTTCGGCGAGTTTGGTGGCCAGTACGTCCCTGAGGCCCTTATGGATTGCCTCGTGGAGCTCGAGGATGGTTTCAACAAGATCAAGGACGACCCCAACTTCTGGGAGGAGTACCGGTCGTACTACCCCTGGATGGGACGCCCCGGTCACCTGCACAAGGCAGAGCGGCTTAGCGAGCAGTCCGGCGGTGCGAGCATCTGGCTGAAGCGCGAGGATCTGAACCACACCGGCTCCCACAAGATCAACAATGCTCTCGGCCAACTGCTCCTGGCGCGTAGGCTCGGCAAGACCAAGATCATTGCCGAGACCGGTGCCGGCCAGCATGGTGTTGCCACGGCCACGGTGTGCGCGAAATTCGGCATGCCCTGTACGGTGTACATGGGAGCCGAGGACGTCCGTCGTCAAGCGCTCAATGTGTTCCGAATGAAGCTCCTTGGCGCGAAAGTCGTGGCGGTCGAGGCCGGCAGCAGGACCCTACGGGATGCTGTCAACGAAGCCTTGCGTTCCTGGGTCGTCAATCTCGAGGACACGCACTACATTATCGGCTCTGCCATTGGCCCGCATCCATTCCCTACCATTGTGCGCACCTTCCAGAGCGTCATCGGCAACGAGACCAAGGCTCAGATGCTCGAGAAGACCGGAAGACTCCCCGACGCCGTTGTGGCGTGCGTCGGCGGTGGTTCCAATGCCGTCGGCATGTTCTACCCCTTCAGCCAAGACCCGGGCGTCAAGCTCCTCGGCGTGGAAGCAGGAGGCGACGGCATTGACACTGATCGGCACAGCGCCACGCTCACGGGCGGCTCCAAGGGTGTCTTGCACGGCGTGCGCACCTATGTGCTGCAGAACGAGCACGGGCAGATCCAGGACACGCATTCCGTATCCGCTGGCCTCGACTACCCCGGCGTCGGACCCGAGCTGTCGTCGTGGAAGGATTCGGAGCGTGCGAAGTTTATCGCCGCCACGGATGCACAGGCCTTCCAGGGCTTCCGCCTCTTGAGTGAGCTCGAGGGCATCATCCCAGCCCTGGAGACGGCGCACTGCGTCTACGGCGCCGTCGAGCTGGCCAAGACGATGAGCAAGGATCAGAACATCGTCATTTGCGTCAGCGGCCGTGGCGACAAGGACGTCCAGAGCGTCGCTGACGAGCTACCCAAGCTTGGCCCGCAGATCGGCTGGGACCTGCGCTTCTGATTGCCCCGCTGTGATGCATTCAGTGAAGCCTCGGCCATGGACAGCTCTCGGCCGGGAGGACTGGAGTATCTCGAGTGAGCGATAGCTATAATCTCGCTCGAAGGCTCTCAGTTCGGCAGGATACACAATCTTACTTTCATACGACCCATTTGCAAACCCATTTTAGCTAGCTTAAAGCAACCAGGAAAGACCCGCGATTGGTATCTCCATTTGATGGTCTATGCCTCGCAGAGTGATGTATACATATGGTACAGTTTCGTCGTGCTAAGTCCTCGGATGGCCCGGCTCTCTGCCTCTGCCCGGCGGATCAGCCAGACCAATCGGGGTGAGCTCTAGACTCGTAGGTGTGCCCCCGACATCATGTCTCTCCGAAGCGAGAGTGCCACTCGAGATGCAATCGTGATGCCCTCACTGCCCAAGCTCCTTTTTCGACACTTCTTTCATGAAGCCTTCCTCCTTCAGCTCCTCCTCAGCCCCGAGCTCAAACTCGCCCTCCCCTTCCAATAGCGCCTGCGTCTCAGCCGCGATCTCTGCGGCACTTCCTGCCTTGGGGAACATGGCCTGAATCTCGGCGAGCACTACCTCGTCCTGGGGTTTGGGTGGCAGACCGAGCTCCTCCCGCTCCCGTGCGAAGCGAGCCTGGACGGCTGGAGTCTGCATGATGCGCCAGCGTAGCCGCCAGCCCCAGGGGCCGAGGTCCTTGATGCGCTGGGTCTTGCCGCCGAGCAGGTATTCGTCCAGGCCGCCGACCTTATCGATGGTGCGCAGTACCCGGGTGGTGACGCGGGTGCGCACGCGGATGCCCAGCGACTCGCTCCACAGGCGCCGGCTGTGCACGTTGGGCCGCCACTTGCGGCGCGTCTTCACCTCCCACTTCTCGCTGACGTTGTTGCCGAAGCGGATCCGCGCGCTGCCGTAGAGCCCGCTGTTGGACTGCTTGTAGACTTGCCGAGGGCCGTATGGGTATGGCGGGATGTCCGGGGAGGCCGAGTTGGATGAGGGGATAGGAATCTCGGAGTTGGGAACGTTCAGCTGCTTGTAGAGTGTCGGAACCGTCGTCGAGAAGGCGCGGAGGGCAGCTTGTGTCGACTGCACCTGTGTTTGCCTGGGCCGGGAGAGGCTCGACAGGGCGAGCGTTCTGAACTGCGCGCAGAGGCGCGGGTGGGAGGACGGCATCGTCGGCCAGGTGGAGCTCCCTGCTTACGGTAAGCTCTGGGCACCTGGTGATTGTATTGTTAGGCTTCGGGCGGCTCTCAATTGGCTTTGAAGTGCAGCCAATGCTTCGTTGGGATATGGCCGGCCGTACTCAGGATCTGTCGAACTGGCGAAGCTCAAAAAACTTCAAGCTCGGGCCAAATCGACCGACGCTGGCAGCTGGCCAATCAGTGGCGTGGATCCCTGCAGCTGGTGGGTCGCGGGGCACCTGCTCTCGCGGTTGTCTCGTGCCCCTCGTAGAGCAACGAGATGGAAAGTACGACGCGTCGGCAGAGCATTCCAGAATAAACAAGGCCGGCCTTTTTTCGCTGGTGCAAAATCCGAACTGCCAAAATGGTGCCGCCGGTTGAGGAGGCCGTCCTCAAGAACAATCCCGAGTTCGAGAATCTCTACCGCACCCTCACTACTGTCATCCTCAACCCGGACGGGTCAACAAAAAACGAACACCGCGGCAAGGAGCGCAATGCAGTTCGCGAGGTACGCTGCACACGCTCGCCTCCATTAATGGCCAGCTTTGGGCTGACGGCTGGCAGGAGCTGAGGAAACACCGCTTGAAGACGGCGAAGCAGCACCTCCTGACCCACGCGATCTCGACCGCCGCCCCAGCCGACTCGAAACCAGCAGCCCCGCGACGAACCAGGGCGCCAGCGCGCCCCGGAGCATCTCCCGAGCTGCCTGAGCCTCTACTAGACCTGCTACTTCTCCTTCCGCCATTTCTCAAAGAAGCGAAGGCTCTCCCCCCGGACGCCACAGCCTTACTGCTTACGAGCGCCCCTTTCTCGGATCTGCCGGAACTCCTGCCGAAACTCACACCCCTCATCGCCAGCAGCCTGCACGCCTCGGCGGTGCCGCTGGCTCGAATAGCGAGCCCCAGCACGAACCCATCTTACATCCACCGGGCGATCCCCAGCGTCCCGACCCACATCAGCACGCTCGGTGCAGCCATCGCGGCGCACAAGGCCGAGCTGAGCAAGGCCCGCATCTCGGCCGCGACTTCGCTCGTATCGCTCCTGGCCGAGCACACGGCCGCGCTGACGCACCTCATTCGGGCGCTCGAAGCCAAGCATGGCGTCGTCGCTCGCGCGCTGGAGCTGCGCGCCGACGAGGTGTCGCTGGCGGCCCAGCGGCAGGCCGTCGAGGCTGAGAGCACGCTGTGGGCGGTGCGCAGGGATATCTACACGCCCGAGGTCCGCGGCGCCTTGCAAAACTACCAAGGCCACCTGCGAGACGCCAAGCTCCGGCTGGCCGAGTCGATACGGACACTCCAGGGGGAACTGGGGGCGTATGGCGTGGGCGGTGGCGGCCGCGACGGCGAGGAGGCGGACGGAGGCGGCAGAGGCAAGGAGAGGACGATGCGCGAGATGGCGCGGGTATATCGCGATATGGGCCGCCAGATAGAGGAAACAAAGAGAGACCTAGATAGGCTGGGGATGGCCTAAGCGGGCGACGCCACCGCCCTCTCGGTCCGTGGATTGGGAAGGTAGGACAGGCTCGCCACGTGCGTAGTCAGTATCGAAAAGGACGGCCGAGTCATTCCCCATGAAGTAAACAGCAGCGAATAGTGCCACCACAAAATGAAAGATACCAGGCGTTCGGGCATTGGGAATCGGGCCGTCTTAAACTCTCGAAAGCGGGCATTCAACGTCTTCTACTCTATCTGGTTTTGTATGCGCATGGGTTACAGGGATGTTGTACAAAGCGAAAAGTGGCCTGGCTGCGTGGTGGCCAGCCAGATCTAGGGAGAGCTTAATGTCCAGGTAGTCCACCCCGTTCTCATACTTGTCATATCTCATGAGTGCCCATCCTGCCTTCCTCCCCCCGGGTGCGGCGCACCGGTACCGGGCCGCTTAACCCTTGACCTTGAAGATGGCCTCGGCCAGGCGGCCGACGTTCTCGGTCGTGATTCCGGCCACTGAGATGCGGCCGTCCTTGGTGGCGTAGACGCTGTGCTCCTTGGCCAAGGTGTCCATCTGCTCCGGGGTGAGGCCGGTGTAGGCGAACATGCCGATCTGGCTGGTGATGTGGCTCCAGTCGTGCTTGCTGCCGAGCTTCTCGAGGTTCTCCTTGAGCAAGGCGCGCATGGTGATGATGCGGTCGGCCATCTCCTTGACCTCGCCGAGCCACTGCTGGTAGAGCTCGGGCGTGTTGAGGATCTCGGAGGCGATGCGGGCGCCGTGGATGGGCGGGTTGGAGTAGAGGGGGCGGACGAGGATCTTGACCTGAGAGTCGACCCGCTTCTTCTCCTCGGCGGACTCGGCCACGATGGAGAAGGCGCCGATACGCTCACCGTAGAGACCCTTGGACGGAACCATGTCAGCATACTCGAAAAGTGTTTTCCTTCGTAGCGGTGTAGAGGAAAGGAGGGGGTACGTACCATGTTCTTGGCGAACGACTGAGCGAGGGCGACGTTGTGGCCCTTCTCGACGAAGTAGCGGAGGGCAAAGGCGTCCTTGTCGCAGCTGCCGCTGGCGAAGCCCTGGTAGGCCATATCGAAGAAAGCGAAGTGCTTCTTGGCCTTGACGGCGGCCTCAATCTCCTTCCACTGGGCCTCGGTGGGATCAACACCGGTGGGGTTGTGGGCGCAGGCGTGGAACAGGAAGATGCTGCCCTCGGGAGCGGCCTTGATGTCACGGACCATGCCCTCGAAGTCAAGGCCGATGGTGTCCTTGTTGTAGTAGGCGTACTTCTCGACCGTCAGGCCCGAGTCCTTGAACACGGCGGCGTGGTTCGCCCATGACGGCGCGGGGAGGTAGATGGTCTTGGAGGGGTGGAAGCGGGCGAGGAAGGCGCCGCCGATGCGCAGGGCACCGGTGCCAGAGATGGACTGGGTGATGGCGAGGCGGTCCAGGGCGCTGCTGCCCTCACCGTAGGCGAGGACGGCGGCGGCCTTGGTGAACTCGGGGACACCAGTGATGCCGGCGTACTCCTTGTTCAGGCGCGAGGCTATGACCTTCTCCTCGGCCTTACGGACGGATGGAAGGACGTAGGGCTTGCCTTGGTCGTCACGGTAAGCGCCGACACCTGCGCGTGTGGAGCATGAGTCAGTCGTTTGCTTCTGCGGGGGAACGGAGCTGGGAGGATGGGTCATGGCGCACCGAGGTTGATCTTCTTGGAGTTCGAATCGGCCTTGAATGCTTCAGTGATACCTGTAGAACGGCGTGTCAGCGAGTGCTAGGCGTGCGTAGAAGGGGAAGTGGGAGAGAGAGCAGCTCGGGGGTAGCTCGGGAAGGGGAGCTCGTACCGAGAATGGCCTGCGAAGCAGAGCGCGTGAGCGATTAGCGATTGAAGCAGCAGGATTCGAGGGATGCCGTCAAAACTTACATCCTATAGACCTGTTAGCCTTGCGCGCACAGCAGTGGGATAAATAGAGACTTACGGGAGGGCCCTGGGGCACATTGGCCCAGGTCGAACCTTGCCGAGCAGCGGCGAGGTTGAAAGCTGTAGCTCTCCGCAGAGCGGCCTGGCGGCCAATGACGCGCACGCTGGAAAGCATCTTGGAGAAGAGGAAGGGGGCGGTGGAGAGATGTGTATTTCTGGGATGGACTAGGATGGAGAACAAGCGGAAGGGTGGTTCTGTCCAGAGGCGGAGGCGGTGATGGATGGGAGAGAATAAGTTGGAGCCCGAGTCACGGTGTCAACATGCCACTGAAAAAAGTATCGCAAGCTCGCCTGATCTGATGCGACCTCGCTTCCCCAGAAGCAATGGAGTAATGAGTTCGCACGGGCCATAGGAGGGCCTGTGCACCCAGATCCCCAGCTTTGATTTGGCAGCTCCCCCTCACAGTCCCCTCATAGTCTCCGCCAGGTCGGGTGCGTGGAAGCCCCCGGATTGCGCCGTACAGATCCGGCACTCCAGACGCAGGAAGACCACTGCCGAAGCAGCTGCATGCTCTTCAGCGAAGGAGCATTACAAGCATTCAGATCTACTGCATGTAATCCCGAGGCTTGCATGCTCTTCTGTTTTGGGTATTTTTTTTTCTTTCCTCCCCAAAATAAAAAAATTCCTTTCTCGTTCTCGTAGCTGTGCCAAGAGGTGAGCGGAGTGGGCGGTTTCGTTTCAGACACCATGGGCTCTGTGAGACGATCATGACGGGACTATTGCGTTTTAACCATTTAAAAATGCTGAAGAATGCATCAATGCGCCAGCAAGACTGATAAACTGTGGAGATGCAGACATGGGCTTGGAAGAGCATTTTGCGCCATAGGTAGGACCGAGGGTCTTAGTGTGAGATTGCCGATTTTCAGAGCTGGAAGCTCTTCGTAGTTGTGTAAGACACAGGGTTTCAGCCTCCAATAACTATCAAGATGCTAAATAATCCACGTGCCCCTAACACCCGTAGAGTTCCGAGTTGCCAGGCTCGGTCAATGAGGCGTCTGCGCCTAGGTCCATAGCTCGGCGGAGGTTGCTGGGCCCTTAAAAGCCCACCACGGACATGGCCTGGGATGCAAATAGGGTTTGTCAAACCAAGCCACCGGACGGCAATGCTAATTAGCATGGAGGGACCAAGACACGCCGTAGGGTATCTTCTTTGTCCTTGCCGGGACAGTCGGATCGCAGCGAGAAGCACAGCGCTGGCGGTCTACCAGGGACCCGGTCCAGCTTCGTGATGAGGTTCCGGGCAAGCTATCATGGGCGGTAGGGCTCGACCCTCTACAGGTGGGTTAGGATGGACCAAGTTCAAAAGCGGCGACTGCGGGAAGCGCAGGGCCTTACGCTAGGCGGGAGTCCCCATGTTTGGCAAGTTTTGGTCAAAACCCCAGTGCTGATGTTGGCCGGTCGCTACAGCGTGGCTTGGCCGGCTAGGCGACGAACCGTACGGAGTAGAGCGAGGGCTATTGTTAGCACGTGTCATCCCCAGGACGGGAATATATCCCCACCGCCTACGTGGTCTGGGGAGAGAATGCCACATTCTCATACAGGGGATTTTCGTGCAGAGGATTGCCGCGTAGGGATTGCCGTGCAGGGGATCGGCGATCGTCGATGCCCCGTCCGGCCGGCTCTCGGCAGCTTGCTCGAGCCGCGAGAGGAAGAGCCGAAGGGAGCGACTGACGGGGGGGCGCAGAAGATGGACCGGGTAAGAAAGACAAAGAAGGAGAAAGCGAGAGCCAAGAGAAGGAAGGAACAATGAAGAAATCGACGATTCAAGGCATTGGTGGGGGAGGTTCGGAGCGTACGAGAGGAATGGAACAAAAGTAATCGTAAGACATGGTTCGGTCGCGGTCCGCCGCCTCCTCAATCAACGTGCGGCCGCTGCAAATGGCGTTGGCTATTGATTTCATGCTTTTGCGCTGTGCTCGTCTACGATGCATCTCTGGCTCCGGGACTCCGAGAGTTGGACCCCACCGGCCGGATGTGCAACCTGCGTTACGCCCAACTCCTGATAGGCGCTCTAGGCTACACCCCCCCCCCTAAACGAGAGCCGCTGGGGGAGTTGTAGGTTGCACCAAGAGCAAGCGGAAATGACAAACCCGCATACGGCGGGACATGCGGCATACCCGAAGCAACAACCGTGCAAACGCTCGCATCCGAGAGAGATGAGATCTGAGCATTTGCCTAACATGACGTCGCAGGGCCGTTGTGAGGATGCCGAAGGTCCCGTGGATGCGAGGCTGTTGTTTGATGGCTGGATTTCTTAGCGCTGGCTAGTGGACTGTGCACTCACCGTAGGATATCGGCCGAAGCATCCCTCGACCCGCGGCACTACATTTGGGGCCGGGATCTGACTAGCCCCGTATCCTCCCAAGGTCTCCAAGTCTCCATTGGTAGGAAGGGCTGAGACGCCGCGCTAGGCCAAATCGAGCAGATTGTTTTCCTATCCCCTGACGGAGTGAAATTGTAGGCTCCGCAAGGAGGGAAGGTGTTGCGTGGCTTTCTGGGATACTGGGCCTGGAGTTCTGGGTCATGGCCTAAAAAAAAAAAAGGTATGGCGTAAGACAGGTCTTCGAGAACCTTTAGAAGCTTCCAAGACCCTTGCCAGTGCGGCACAGTAGGCTCCAATCCCCGCGCCCGCATCCCGGACCTGCGCATTGTCTGCATCCGCGCTCACACGCCTATTCGGCCGTTTGATCGCTAGCCGTCAAACTTGCATTGCGGCTCCCATCGTCGCCCGCACTCCGCAGAGTCGAAGGGAAGAGTGGGAGGTGGCAAAAAAGAGACTGGCACACGATGGATGATAGAGGAGGTCTTTTTTTTTTAGTTTGTTTAAACTTTAAAATTTATGGTATTTTTTTTGGGTAGATGCAGCGATGCGGTGATGCGATGATGCGATGATGCTATGATGTGTGTACAGTGCAGAAACCAAAAAGTGCATTTTGATGATTGTGTAAACCAAAAAAGAGCATATGCGCTGGCAACCTCTACTCCGCCTTTAAGCCAAAATCCAGGTATCAGGTCATGAGTACATTCGTAGTTGTGCCTCCTACGCATGTCGCAGGAGAGACAGCGTCTGGTCCGTAAGCTTCCGCAGCCGCACGCTTAGGTCCTCCTCCATCTGCTCCAGAACCACCGGCGGCAACAGGCCGCCGGACCCATCGCCCTCCATCTCGAGCATGCCCGACATATCGGCGCCCTCGGTCCAGAGCGAGCGCCGCCGCGAAGATAACCGGTCGATCAGGGCCAGCACCAGATGCAAGTCCCCGAGCACCCCCTGCGCGGCCCGGGTGGCCCCGCGGAGCAGGCCCGCGTACCGTGCCACCACCGACGACGCTACCAGCGCGACCATGAGCAGCAGGCGCTCGTCGGCCGCCGCGCACGGGCACGACAGCAGCTCCTCGGCCTGCTTCAGCGCCGCGCGGTTCTCCTCGAGCGTCTCGAGCGCCGCGCTGGACGCGCTGCGCCGGTGCGCCGGCTCCTGACCGGGCTGTCGGAGGTTGAGGCTGGAGAGCAGCCCGCTTGCCCGCCCCAGGCAGCTGTGGGTGGCGCCCTCAAAGCCGTGGGCCGAGCCGTCGAGCAGCGGGGTGTGCGTGGTGGAGGTGGGCCGTGTCGACGCCGGCGTCGCCGTGCCGTAGGTGGCGTCGACGTCCAGCTCCAGGTCGAAGTCGGTGTATGAGCCCATGTCCTGCAGCGCGTACTCGGACGGATTAGACGTGGGCGTGGGGAAGTAGTCGTAGTAGGTGCCGTCCGGGCCGACAGGGAGCGGGGCCAGGTCGCCGAAGGGGCTGTGCGCGGGCATGCCCGGCGCGAGCATGCCGGTGATGTCGATGTCGCTGTCGGAGAAGTTGGTAAAGTCAAAGTCCAGGAGCGAGGCGTCGTCCGCGAAGCCGTGCAGCGAGCCGGGCGTGCCGATCAGCGGACTGTGCATGGGCCCCGTGGGGTCCATCCCGTCGGTTGGCGTTCCGTAGGTCGCGGGCGGCGTGGGCAGTGCGTGTGGGCGGCTGCTGCCCGATGACCGGGGCAGCGAGGCGTGCATGTCGGCGCCGGGGGCCAGGCGCGGCTTGGCCGACGCCGGCAGGCGGCCGTAGCGGTGGGAGGGGGCATACGAGCAGGCGAGGCCGCGTTCTTGGCAGCGCGAGCAGGTCGGCTTGATCTTGCTGCACTTGGTCTTTGCGTTCGCGCACGGCGTGCAGCTGTCCCGCAGCTTCCGCTTTGTGCCAGGGATGGGAGAAGCGGACGACATGTTGAGAGTCTTGGGAGGTGGGTGTGAGGCGGGAGTGGCGACGAGACCAAGAGCGAGTGAGGAGGAGGAGAGGAGAGAGAGAGACTGAGGAGAGAAGGAGGAGAGAGGAGGAGAGAGGAAAAAAAGGAACCACCAGGCGGACGTTTGTTGATGTAGGCAAACGGGCGGATAGGTGATGTATTAATGGGAACGGGTTGTGGGCTTGTGTCGGCCGTTGCTAAGGCCCAGTGGGAGCTGGCGTGTTGGTGGTGGGTTGTGGTTGTTGCATGCAGGGGGATGCGAGGTGGGGTGGCCGTAGTGGTGGGAGCTGCCCTTGTCCTGGGGGGACCGGTATTGGCCGAGTGGTATTGGCAGGAGTTGTATTGGTTGAAGCGGTGGGGGAGGAAGGGGGG